>JASVER010000061.1:1137642-1210959 GCA_030449065.1 Oceanodroma leucorhoa
TGTGCTTTCCTGGAATGACTAATTGCTAAAGGGATGCTGTCATTGGTGGCTCCCATTCTCTCCTCTGGGGTTGGCAGTTTTACTACACTGCATTTCCCATGGTGTAACCCAGTCTGCACCAAAGCGAAGACTCTGCACATCATGGGAATCACAAGGGTGTTGGCACATTGTGGAAACTCACCCAGCAATGCATCTGACCGAATAGAAAAGTCGGTGCCTTGTACACTCACACTACAGATCCCAGAAGATAYTTATCCAAAACAGTAAAATAATCCCAGGTCAGATTTGAAATGAGAGGTTTGGTCATGKTGACATGGTAAAATAGTGTATTCTGCCTTGGCAGTGTGAATATGCTTCTTACTGAAAACAGTGAAGTGCAATGGGTTGTGATTGTCCGACTGAAATATTTTGAAGTGGTTTATTCTATGAAAAGATAATGTGGCCTTTTGTCCTCTAAATATAAAGCATCTCCAAACTAGGCATGGGCAAAAAATAGCATTTGTGTTCATCTTCTGTCAGCTGTGACTTCCCCATGTGGAGAAGCACAGTACCCAGACTGCACRGTTGTCTTTGCAAAGCCAGAGGCTGGTGCACAAGAACAGCAGTTACTCAGAAACTGAGGTGCGTGGGAAAAGTTGTTCAATATTGTTTCACAAGGGATATCATAATTCAGTCTCACTTTCATCGGTATGATTATTTCACATTTCTAAGCTGTGGCCATAGCAAAATAGAGTCCAGCCTCTGAGATGCGTTGCATGGTGGTTGAAAGCTCCAGATCTGCTGGGACATCTGGGCTCCTCTCTGGACTAGGACAGGCTCCACAGGGCTGGGCTGGCTGCCTGGCAAGAGGACACTGCCTAAAACCCCTGCTGGGCTGCACTTCAAACCTGCTGGGAGCTCCTGGCTCTTGCTCCTGTACTGTGGCAAATGTCATCTGCTTCTCAAAATGGCTCATTTTTGTCAAATTTCTATAGATCTGTTTTACAGCAGGATTTCCGTCTGCGCCTCAAGCTGAAATCCAGTGACTCAGGCACCTTCCCTTGGCATTTTGATTTCCTCTTCAGGACTTGTCTARTTAAACTGCACAGACTGCACCAAAAAGCTGATGGCAGGATGTTTTGTTATCTGTAGCCTAATGAGGACCTGTTTTTAGTTGGGTAAATATAAACTTGWAATAAGGTCTCCTCCACACAGACAACAGTTCACACTCTTGACATAATCTACTCACATACTTAGAAGAATTCAGTCTCCTTGCAAGAAATGAAACATTCCAGAGAAGGGCGACGAGGCTGGTGAAGGGTCTRGAGAACAGGTCTTATGAGGAGCGGCTGAGGGAGCTGGGGBTGTTTAGCCTGGAGAAGAGGAGACTGAGGGGAGACCTTATTGCTCTCTACAACTACCTGAAAGGAGGCTGTAGAGAGATGGGTGYTGGTCTCTTCTCCCAAGTAACAAGTGATAGGAHGAGAGGAAATGGCCTCAAGTTGYGCCAGGGGAGGTTTAGATTGGATATTAGGAAAAATTTYTTCACTGAAAGGGTAGTCAGGCATTGGAACAGGCTGCCCAGGGAAGTGGTGGAGTCACCATCCCTGGAGGTGTTCAAAAAACGTGTGGATGAGGTGCTTCAGGACTTGGTTTAGTGGGCATTTGTACTGGGTTGATGGTTGGACTCGATGATCTTAAAGGTCTTTTCCAACCTTAATGATTCTATGATTCTATGCTGTATGTGCCACGGTTGTATGGGAAAAGGGAGGAAATCTGTCCCTCTTGTATGATCATAAAATAGCTATTGTTGGTGACTTCAACAGTGGATGCTAATTGCGAGTAATGTAGGTTTGTACAAACATGAATAGCAACACCTATGTGAGTGTGGAGTAATTAAGAAAATATGTCTGTCTCAAAAACTATATTTTTATCATAAAATCTGAATCAGACATTGTGTTGAAGGTAATTACTCTTAAGAGAGACTCACTAACATAAAATACAATTTCACACTAMTCTGCAAGGACATGCTATTAGCTACCCTATCTAGAGGTATTTGTAAAAGTTACAGAAGGAAGTTCCAGGGTCTTTAAAATAATGCAAGAATGATCCTGCTCCCAAGCATGGGCTCTCTGAGAACATTTGAAAGCCTTTTACTTACTGCATTTTCTTTCCCAGGCACTGAATGGTAAAGTCTCATCTGAACAAAGCACAGATGTCAAAGCTGTTTTCAAACATTAATGAGTTCCACAAATCTTCACCACACACTGCTTGCATTATTTTTTAAATTAACATATTTGCTCACTGGATCTGTTCAGGGYTGGTGAGCACCTAACCCCTACCCCCACCCTGTTTAATATTTGTGCTGCCAAGCACAATTGACAGCCTGTTAGCTATAGCCAGGAGCAGGCAACTAAGTGTTTGGGGTTATCTAAAATCACACGGCAAATGCAAAGCTCAGGAGGGTTTACAGAGTTTTCTCTGCCTCGTGTGAAGTCCTTCTTTACCCAGAGCACCTGTGTGGGCATTTTGGAGGCCAAGCTAGTCACCTTCCCTGACCCTGTAGGGGGTAGTACTGGTTACCTCCCCGTGAAACTTCAKGAGGAGGCAATGGGAGGCTCCAGCACAGGAGCAGTGTATTTCTGCAGGAGTGAGCAGCAGTGCTGCTCTTGGAGCTGCGTTCTCTCCCTCTGGCTTTCTGGAGTGAGTTCAGAGTCTTTGCTACTTGACAAGCAAAGCCCTCAAAAGCCTGAGATGTGCCTCCTTCTGACCCGGCTCTCTTCATGAGACATTGCCAGAGCAGGAGTCGGGGAAGTTGCTTGTCCTGGGTCCAGGAGGTTTGCAAAGAGAAGGTCTGGCAGCAAAGCTCCTTCCCACCCTGCCTCCCATCTACTACCCAGCTTCAGTGTGCCTCGCCCCTCTGCCTTAGGTGCTGTGGCACAGGACAGAGACAATCTGGAAATGCCCCTATGGCTCCCACCTTGGAGTGCACGTTTGCCGTGTTAAAAGCGAGGGCAGATTTGTGTGCAGAGGTGTCACTGTTCTGGGAAATGAGTAGCACCAGGATAACCAAAGTTACTGCCAGGCTCATTTAGTTTTCTAAACTGCAGATACTCTCTGTGTTTATTCAGAGACCAAGGCAAWTGAATGAAAAAATAGGGGTGGGATCAGGAAGGAATCATGACTACTAAAGACTGAGGCAAAGAAGGCATTAAGTACCTCTGTCTTTTCCTCATCCTTGGTGGCAATGTTCCCCCTGGCATCCAATAAAGGATGGAGATTCTCCTTGGTGCTCTTTTTGTTGTTAATATATTTGTAGAAACATTTTTTGTTGTCTCTTATGACAGCGRCCAGACTGAATTCTAGCTGGGCTTTTGCCGTTCTAATTTTCTCTTTGCATGACCTAACGAGATCCCTGTACTCTTCTTGAGTTGCCTGTCCCTTCTTCCAAGAGTGGTAGACTCCCCTTTTTCCCCTGAGTCCCAACAAAAGCTCCCTGKTYAGCCAGGYCGGTCATCTTCCCCGCCAGCTCTTCTTGCGGCACACGGGGACAGYCTGCTSCCGCACCTTTAAGACTTCCTCCTTGAAGAACGTCCAGCCTTCCTGGGCCCCTTTGCCCTTCAGGACYGCCTCCCAAGGGACTYTCTCAACCAGTGTCCTGAACAGGCCAAAGTCTGCCCTCCGGAAGTCCATGGTAGTGGTTTTSCTGACCSCCCTCCTTACTTCACCAAGAATCGAGAATTCTRTCATTTCATGGTCGCTAAGCCCMAGACAGCCTCYRACCACCACATCTCCCACCAGTCCTTCTCTGTTGGTAAASAGCAGKTCRAGCGAGGYACCTCCCCTGGTAGGCTCACTCACCAGCTGCRTCAGGAAGTTRTCTTCCACACACTCCAGGAACCTCCTAGACTGTTTCCTCTCTGCTGTGTTGTATTTCCAGCAGACATCGGGTAAGCTGAAGTCCCCCATGAGAACAAGGGCTAGCGATTATGAGACTTCTGCCAGCCACTTGTAGAATGCTTCATCTGCCTCTTCACCCTGGTTGGGTGGTCTATAACAGACATGACTTTCCCTGGCCCTGAGGGATGCACGTCCATTTAGCCAGGTATTTCTGGAGCTGTCTTCTGCTTGAGAGCCATCCCCTTGTACTCATCAGTATCTTCATTTTCTAGTTTATCCCTTTCTTTCCTTGTAAGACTCCTTAGCTCCCTGCTGCACCACACACAGCTTCAAAGAGCTTGTACGATCAGCAACAGGATCCCATGAGACAARTACAAATGGAGACCTTGCATTTCCAAGCAGAGTATTTAAAAGGGGAAACTGAATAATTCTTTCTCCAGAAACTCATCTGAGCCTCTGCGTACTTTCAGTTAGGGATGGTGTTAGATTAGCAATGCTGATTCTGGGTCCATGATATTATATTTGCCTAACCATCACCATCACAAAGTGCAGCTTATTTTTAGCATATTCCTTTAAGAAACTGTAGCGAGACCTGTCACTCCCCAAKAAGTGACAAATTGGGACCTCTCCCAGAAGCACGGGAGCATCACGTATCTGGGATGTCAGTAAGCAATACGCACAATTTTTTTGTGGTCAAAACAATACTGTTTAAGCAGCTTTACATAGTAAAGGCAGCACTGCTTAGCACAGCGGCAGTTTTGAATGWCCCCCATGCAAGCTGTTGTGTCGACATTCACCTGCCTTTCCCAGGCAGTGTTGCAGAGGGCTTGCAGTGTCCTGGAGGGATGCCCCAGCCCACCCTGTGCCAGAGCCCCCTGCATCTGTTGCTAAAATTGCAGAAAGATCTGTGGAAATTCCTGCAAAAACTTTCTCCGTCCTCTCTTGTGAATGGAGCATTTTTAATTAACGTACAATATCAAAGGCTGCAGGACTTCATAAGTCAATGTAAATCCTGTATTTGTACAGTAGTATGAGTAGACATATTACAGAGAACTGCTCTGTGAAAAATGAATATTGCTCTCACAGCCTGAGTTCAGTGCACAGATGTCTACTCAGTAATGGATTTCTGGCAATCAAATATTTTCTTTAATGCTATAAGACAGCTTGGCAGTATTTGATCATGATTACCCTGAGCATTCCGTGGTGTTTTGGGGTGTAATTAGATGGGAAAGTATCCTAGCAATTTATTCTAAATAGCAATTGTCCCATGAAGTAAGTACTTCTGTGTATGAAATTACAGCTCATTGTCAAGATTTCATTTCACAAGCATTTGTGTTTCATCTGGTGGAATCCAGGTCTTCTACCTTGAATGCCTAACTCTGTGTCTGCTTCATCTGCCCCTGCCTGCCAAGTGTGGGTCGATTTGACCTCCAGAAGTACATAAAATCAGCAGAGGAAGGCCAGTTTCTCTGACAACATGCAAAGAGAGATCCAGTTCATCTAAGTTCCACTTGCACAGAGTCAGTGATGAGTGTTCATTGCACTGCCCACATGCCTAAGATAGAGGTAAAAGCCTCTCATTTGGACTGTTGTTCTTCTTCCTTCTCCTTCTCCTTCTCCTTCTCCTTCTCCTTCTCCTTCTCCTTCTCCTTCTGTAAAGGAAGGTGAGAAAGAACAGCTCAGACCCAAACATCTAAGCTTGAGCTACATGAAGATATGTCGTTGGGATCCTACTGCTGAAAGCCCATCCCAAAAGAACAACCTGCACCGAGGTCTTGGCTCTGGTCACTCCACCCCAATGTGCTGAGATTCTTCCACCCTTTGTCAGAAGTAAAACTAAAGCCCCAGCTCTCTGAACCATCACCTTCACAGCTAGGAACACTGAGACAGGCTGGACATGGGAAAYAGAAGAACAAGCCCTCTTGCCGAAATGTGGGGAACCTTGCCTGCCTGGGGCCCGTGAAGAACCTCCTCATGCATTGTAGTTTGCTGTTGAGGCAAACCTGTCTGAGGACATTCTGAGAAGGGTTAGTCCTTGGCCAAGCATCTTCCACACCTGGTGGTATATCATCCCACATTGTTTCCCTAGAAGTCCACAGGACTCAGCAGCTGGCCTGCTTTTGGGAAATATGAGAAGTGCATGCTCAGGCTGCTAAGGACAGGTTGATTACTGCCTGGGCAAGGGTTCTCACTGGGTAGACTGTATGCAGTAGGTGACTCCTTCTTCAGTTTGGTCCTAATGTCAGGTTGATTTCCAAAAACAAGATCCTTTGAGATTTCCAGCTCGAGCCAGGCTGGGATCCTACCTCCACCTCAACTGGCTAGTGGTTGCGCCCTGGAGCCTTGTTCCTCTGTCTAGCTGCTAGCAGAGAAGACTGAGAGATGTCAAGAGGACAGTGAAGAGAGAAAATATAATTTCTGTTTTCTGCTTCAGAAGTGTTTCTCCAGGCTGCCATGGAAATCTCTGATCTTGTCTTGTGCTGAGAGCCATGCTTGGTTTTTTGCTCCATTCCTGTGCAAGTTTCCAGAGCAGGAAGGATAAATCCCCAAAAAAGAATCTGACATCTGCTCTGCATAAGAACAAACAAAATGGAGGTGGTCAAAGAGGGAGGAGTCAGGCTACGGTTGCCTCTTGTGTGCCACAGAAGCCTGATTCAGAGCAGAGGAAGCACACAGCACTTTACAGATCAAAATCACTGGAGAGGTGAGATGCCACAGGCAAGAAATTGTTGGCTGATACCTCAATCTATTTTAGCTCCTGCTCTAGAAAAGCTCATATGGCTAAGAAAATATGGTATTTGTAGAGTTTACTGGCTTGTTCTGAGAGAACCATAGAAGTGCAGGTGGAAAGGGACCTCTGGACGTCTTCCTCTTCCTCTCAGAGCAGGACAATCTCCAACAGCAGATCAGGTTAGCTGTGGCTTTTTCTAGTGGATCCCAAGCACTTCCAAGGACTGACACCATGCTCTCCCTGGGTGACCTGTTTCAGGGCTGTGTTACAGTGAAGATTTTCCTTACTAAAAAGAGAAGTGACACAGAGAAGAAATATTGGTGTGAAGAGGTTTTCCAAACACTGGTTAAATCAGTGGAAGAAATAAATTGCTAGATCCTGCTGTTGCTTATCTGTTGCCAGCTGTTCCCCATAACTGTGTAACTAAAAGCTCATCTGCTAATCTTCCAGCATGCCCTAGTCAGACTTTGTCCAAATCTTAAGAATATGCAATTCCCTTAAGAATACGCAGTTGATCTGGGTGTTTCATACTGCACAAAACTAGCATTGAGGGCCCAGTTCTCCATCAGAAAGAAAATGCAGAAAGTGATGGCTTCCTCATCAGAGTCTCAGATGAAGGAGCGCATTATACATTAAAAGTCCCAGATTTAATGATCCTGTTTTGTCTGCACCTTTTTGACTCTTCACAATATTTTCATTTCTATTTATGAGATTATAGAGAGATTTAAAAAGTTATAAACTTCCAAAATCCCTAGTAAAAAAGAAAAAAAAGAAAAAAAAAAGCTTTTTACTTCAAGTTTACGAACAAAACAAACAATGCCAAATCTAGAGGATGCAGGCAAGAAGAGTGAGTCCTGTTGGGCAGAGAAAAGTGGAAAAGCAAAAGAAGCCAAACTTACCTGCAATTTGGGAGCATATTTCAGTAAGCCTCACCCATCTGCAGTATGTCACCATGGCACTGAGCCCTGGGCACTAAAAGGCTGGCAGACCCAGGAAAGAAGGAGTTTCTTCAAAAGGTGGACTCTAGACCTGGTTGAAATCTCATCACTTGCAAAATCTGTGTCCTTCCAGGCCTTGACCTTATTCATCCTTTGTCTTCTGCTGGGTGCAGCAGCACATATCCTTCCTCTAGAGCTACAGTTTGACACCTTAGCTACWCAGCCAGCACTCCTTAGCCTGGGCTGAATCAGTCCTTTCATGGCAATGGCAGTACTATGAACATCTCCACCCGTGCTCCTTCTGGGTGGTCTTCTGTTTCCTGCAATCCCTGAAGACTGCATATTTGGACCAGTCTATAAAAATAATTGCCCAATTTCTGGGTCAAAGCCTGTGGTAATCAGTGCCAACAGGAGTTCTGGCTTTGAAAACTTGGATCCAGCTGAGAGGGAAGTGACCTTTCCAGAGCAGAACTATGCTTTCTAAAAGTTGATGGTATGGCGTAGCAACYGAAAGCATTTTGCTCTCTACACTGCTGAGCCCTCTCACAAAGGTGTCTGTGCCAACTTTTCTCTCTAGCCTAGTTTAATTATTTTCCTTACCTTGAAATAACAGCAATACTTGTAAAAGAAAAAAGAAAAAAGCTTTGCTAGTGAAGGTAGGAAAGAAAGCACAATAAAGTGGTGCAGAGCAGCCATTTCTGTGTCTTGCAAGACCCACAGCACTTCTGAGGTTCTTCAGCCCTTCATTGAGGGATATGTAAGGGAGCAACGAGCCTCCATGCGACCTGGGARTATTTCTTATTTCCTCTGTCTCTGTCTCTGTCCACACATGGACAATCCTGTTATAACCTGCAGTAGTTTCACATGACTCGTGATCATGCCAAACTGGCAGCTATATTTTGCTCACACTCAAGAAGATTTGCAGCCAAAAAAAATGTTAAGATGCAAGAGCAAGAAAACTGTGTCAATGGTGTTTGGCTGTAACCCAAGCCCAGTAACACAGCAGGCGTGGGAGCTCCCTTGGATGTTTTTGCTTGACGAACTCCCACTTGAAACAGCTGATGAATTTCAATATTTGGGCAGATGGCTGGATTCCCAAATCTGATTTTAAAATGCACATTGAAGCTCTTCAGAAATTGCAGTATCCTCCTTTGCAGGGAGTCATTTACTTGGAAGAAGATATTCTTCCTTTTTTGTTCTTTTAATGACCACAATTGGTAACCTCTTCCTACCACAGACTGTACTGGACCTGTGATCATTTCCTTTCTTGATGTCYCTCCCCATGATATTTGGAAGGGCTGTGCTAGGGATCATTGCATTTACGATAGACTGATTTTTTTCTGCAATCAAGAAGGRCTCTGATATTATCAGGTAACAAACTCTAATAGGTCTATTTTCCAATAAATCATATCCAAACTATCCAATTGCCTGCATCTGCAAAGCAAGGATGAAAATCATATAATCACATAGTGGCTGGAATGATAAAAAGGAAATTAGAAAAACAAAATTATAACATGATAAGCTTAATCATAACTATTTAACCTTCCTCCGAGTCAGTGTCATTCTTCTGAAAACACTCCCCATGAACCAGGGCCTGCARTACCCTGAGACCCGGCTCTAAACAAGCCACTCACAGTGGAGAAGACCCTGACAGTGGCCTGRCTAAGAGCACAGAGTGTGTCAGGAGAAGAGTCAGGGTTAAAAGTGAAGTTGCCAACATCCTAAAGTCCTTTGGCCACTCCAAAAAAAAAGAGGAGAAGGAAGTTTGTGACACCAATTTTAGATCTACATTAAGGTAGGGAAAGACCTCCATGCTGCTCAAAGCCCCATCTCCCGCGCTCAGRTACTACCAACCCTCCCCTTTCATTTCAGGGCTTAGGAAAGGTCCAGTTGATAAAGCTGAGCCTGGAAAGAGCTTGTGACTCYTCAGATATCTGCTCAGTGCTGGCATTTGATGCACAGCTTTCCACTTTTGCTGCCCCATGAACTTACTGCCTAGAAGRCACTTCTGCCAATATCTGCCTAAAACTCTTTCTGATTAATGCAGGAGGAAAATATGGGTGCTAAAGTTTCCTCGATGCTTGGGCAACAGTAAAACATCTGCAAAAGCACAGATGAAGGAAGACAGGGAGAGGATCTCTGGGAAGGCAAGAAGTTACATACATTTTTTGCATCACGAAGAGGGGTTGGCTCAAAATGCTGTGTTGAAGGGAAGTGATGTTGCACTGCTGATGGTGCTTGACAGTGACCAATCCTGGGGATCCTATGACAGATGTTAGGTCATCTGGAAAGCTGTTGGCATTGCTTGTGCCTCCCACCAGACAAAGGACAACAAAAAGAAAAGGAAAGTAAACTTTTTAGATTACAGTTGTTATTTCAGTAACAAAGCTGTTCTCTAGTTCTGTCCGGAGGGAAAATGCTGTTGGGTGCTCCTTGCCTGCAGGAGACATCAGAGGGTGGAAAACCCTTGCTTCCCCRTGTGAGGGATGTTGGAGCCCTGAGTGAAGTGAGATGCACCATGTTAGTCCCAGGGTTCAATGTCATGGTGACACGCRTTCCCTATGACATCATCAGGACTGAGTCATCGAGGCCATGGTCACTGCTCCTTTCTAATGAACGCTTCTAATGAATCTTGCCTTATCCACAAGCCCAGAGAGTGCCTCTTTCACTATGGAATCCTGCCAGATGTTTGAATCTTCTTACAGCGCAGCAGCATGGTCCAGGGGGGCCAGGGCAGGCTGGAGGTGGTGGAGGGCTCAGGTCTGCCCTTGGYTTTGCTGTGGACAGCCGGGGCAATTTGGCTGGGCTGTGCAACCCCTCAACCTGCCTGTGTGCAAAACAGACCAGGCGTGGGGGCCTTCTCACCCAGCTAAGCTGTGCATGGMTTAGTCTAATTGGTCTAACTGCTATTAATTTTTTGTTATTCTTTAAAGTCCTCTCAGAGATTTGGATTACCAAAATAAAAATGGAAGATAGATCCTATAAATCAGAGAGCAAAACAGGCTACAACAGAATGCATTTAATGGGGCTGTTGGTAGGATTAAACCTCGTACATGTGCCTATAGAGCCAGCCCTTTGCTCTTAAAGAGACTGGGATACTCACAGACCATATGCTGTAGACTGAATCTCACTGAGGATGAAGATTTTTGCTCTGTTAGCATGAAAAACATGCACTCCAAGTCTTGTTGGAGTGTAAACTGCCTGGAAGCTTTTTTTTTCTCAAGAAAGTTATTTATTAAACTCCTTTGATCATGCAGAGSGCTAGAAGACTCATCTATGGCTGTGCAAATAAGACTGCTAACTATTTTGTTCCAGCAACCAGAACAGGTTGGTTTAGTGACAATGATTTATGAACGGGTCTCTTCTTTGAGGCTATGGTGTTAATTAATTGCTTATGGAGTATTTGGATAAAAAGCATATTTACCCATGCAATACTCAAATGCTAATTATTTTGTGCATTTCACAAATATTTCTAATATGTGTCCACAGAACAATAGATCAGCAAATGAAGCAGCTGCAGAAGAGGCAGATCAGATATACTGCTGAAATAGACCATTATTTAGATTAATTAATGAGTAATGACTATACATGCATTTGGAATATAATTTGACTATTACAATGCCAGAACTTTCATCTGTTACTGTACCAGTCAGTTGTTATGCCTTCAGCAGAGACACACTCCTTACAGTAATCACAGGCAGTTCTGCTTTACAGAAACTTCAAGGTTTCCYTCTCAGTGCTGCTGCTGCCTGCCAGGAGTCCTTGAGAAACCCAAAGAGCATCTCTGTGGACTAGAAGAGGCTCATGTTTAAACTGGTTCCAGGGAAGAAAAATTTATTTAGGTATCTAACAGAGTAGGTAGGCATCTATTGGGATTTATTCTGTAAATGCCTAGGAACCAAAAGCCAGATTTGTATCTGTATTCAGGCACCGTCCTCCCACAAAATTACCAGAGATTATGTGCTTTTAAAAATCCTACCGGGTGCTTATTTGCATCTTTATGTGCCTAACTACATTTAAAAACACATTCCTAGCAGCCAAGTCTAAAGGAATCCAAGAGGAATCCCCTGGTCTCTGCTCGCTCTGCGATTTGGGGCAGGTTCATATATTCAGTGACACTCTGCTACTCATCGCTTGCCTGTACAGCCTCTCAGAGGTCATTATCCATGTAGGACCCTCTTCTACTAACCACCATCATTACCCAATTTTTTTATCTCCTTTCACCTTTTGCTGGAAACTTCCCTGAACTGCCCAGTTGTACTGAAACATGCCTGGAAAACTCTAGTTAATATCACCAAACTACTATCAGTCATGGCTGACACATGAATATCCATGTGTTTGCGTTTTGATGAATGTGTGTGTGCCAGGGGGCACGGGTGTGGTGTGTCTAGTATAGTATTTGTTTATAATGAGTGCTGAAAATGGAGAAATAGTACTCTACAGTTCAATATTTTTAAAATATTTTATTTATATACTTTACATACCATACCAACAGCAGTGAAAATACATGAAGCATGTTGCATGCAACTATGAAACATAGCTCTTGGCTTTGTTCTGCATTGCACTGTTGATGTCTTGCTGTTTTGGCAGTGTGACTGGGTTAGRAATGAGAAAGATCTGATGTTGAAATATGCTGTCCCTGTGTACTTACAACAGGTGGATTTCTTAGGCCCCTACTTACATGCCCTCTCTGGTGGGGGGGGACTGCTGAATGACTAATCATTACACTTTTCAGAACTGCAACCTTAATAGATAACCATGGTATGACTGTTTTGGAAATTAAACACACCCAGGATTGTTTCCATCCCTGACTTTGGTGTAACATGGCTTGTAGTCATACCACTGCACTCCACAGAAAGAGGTAGTTGAATCCAAAAAGCTCAGTGGGAATGGTCCCTGGGCCACGCTAACCCCTGAGTCATCCCTGAGCACTGCCTGGGACAGCCCTGGTTAGCACAGCTCAAAACTGTGCCATGAAGCGTGCTACTGATCAGAAGGTGTGGGCCATTGCCAAACAGTGCTTACCTGTTTCCTGGCTTCACTCAGCTTCTTAGTCTGGATACAGGCTCAAGTTCCCCAAGATGGGCTGTTGTTACTGGGTTTTACCCCATCAAAGCCCAGAGAGCCAACTAGAGAGCCAGCAGCACAGGGAGAGATAGTGCTCCAGGCTCCCTCCTTCCCCCTCCCTCACCAAGACAGAGGAGGAATGCATGCCAGAGAGATGTGGGGAAACTCCATACGCCAAGGCAGCCCTCAGCTTTGCCATTTATACAAAGTAATCTCCTTCACAAAGGGACTGAAAGAAAAAAAAATCATTCTGCTTTAAAATGTTTAAGAAGTAAAGTGGTGCCTACAGGAACATCCTACAACTCTACCCCAGCCCAGRAAGATCTGCAAGGGGCAAGGGAGCAGTAAGACCAGACAAAAGCTGTTTTTAGGAGCACAAGTACTCTGCCCTGACATTGAAGTGTCATTCAAGAGCAAAACACAAAGCTGTATATCAAGGTCTCTTGGCTTCTTTCAGAGGAGCTGAGAGAGGGAGGGTGRCATAATCTTTCAGACCCTCAGTAATATCTTTCCCCCTCTCCCCTGGCAGGCAGGGAGGAGTTTTATAAATTATGCAGGTGCCATGGACACCTGATATACTCTCAGAGGAATGAAATAAATTGAAAAAACATGCTGAAAGTGTCTTCCTGGACTGAAGTGGGGCATTAACCCCTCTGAGGCTTGAGCCAGGAATGAGAAGCACAAATATAAAACAATGGGGTGCCAACATATTTGACTATCCCCCTGGGGCTACAGGACCCCTGAAAGAAGCCCCTTGTCCCCTTCTCTCTATAAAGAGAGCTTGGGAATCTGCCATGAAGTCTCAGAGGACTAGAAGTGGTCTATTACTGCTCTCAACCCAGGGGGCAGGTTTAGTATTGTGTGACATTGCTCTGGATCCTTGGCAGTTCCTGGGGTGTCCCATGCTCTAGTCTCAGCTTTCTGGAGTAACTCCAGGGATTCATCTCTCCCTGTTTGTTCCAGGAAGTTGATTAGGGTCAAGYCCTTGGGCAGACTTGCAGCAAAACCATCTCTTCCACTGTAGACAGAGGATCTTCTGGAGGTGGAGATGGTGCCACTCTACCAAGCAAAGCAGCAATGCCAGGGATGCCCAGTTCCTGTGCAGAGAAGGATTATGAGCAGCAGCACCAGCAGAGCAGTAGGTACAAAGGTCTGCCTGATGGGAAAATCCCCATGCCCAGTGTCCATGAAACTCCRAGCTGTAGGTCTGATTTCCCATGGATGCCAACGTTGAGTGAGAAGCTTGGGGGCTACTGGTTGGCTTCTCAATGAAAGTTGTCACCCCTTCAGGCTGTGTCAAGTAGTCACCATTTCCCTTCCCTCACAAGCATGTCTCCAGAGAGCCATGAAGTTGTGGGGCTGCTCTCAGATACTGCCCCATCCCACTGAATTTACTAGGCAGGAGCCAGATTTGGCTTCTCTCATGTTCTTGAACAGCAGATAGGTAGGCAAGAAAGCAAGAACAGTCAGTCCCAAAGCTGGGTTCAATTCTGAGCAACACACATGAGCACCTGATGCCCTGTGCCTTGGCCCTGGACTCGCTCCTGACAGGTTATTTCCGTTCTACCTGYATTTTCTGTTATCTCCAAAAATGTGTTCCTTAGGCTGTGGGGCCCATGCTGCCCATGCTGAGTGACAGACTACTGCAATCAGTGCATTCTGCTGATGAGAGGCATTGTTTCTGCAGGTACTTGTAGTACAAATTTGGGATAGCCCAAGGCCCATCTGAGCACAGGGCTGGTCATTGCATCCATAGAGCTACAGAGGTCTTCCAAGCTGAGATGTTCTCAGAAGAGCCTATCTATGGAAAAAGCCTAATCTAGTGAAGAAAAGAATAATAAACTTGCCCAGGATAGTTTTGTTTTTATGTCTCCTTGGCTTCACCTGATCCAAACAGAGGCATAAAACCCTATCCAAAGCCAGTGTGTAAATCTAAGAAACATCCTCCATAGACCRCAATTAATTAAAACAAAAAGAAGAATCCACCAGGTATAACTTAATGATCTGACACATTAAATACCAAGAAATGGCAGCTGATAGAAGTGGAAAGGCTTAAGATTTGGAAGAAYATTTCTGCAGAGCCTAAAGGCAACCATGTCTGCGTAGCAATAAAGAAGCATCACCTTCTCAAGAAGACACTTTTCAAGCTACAAAAAGGTTAAATTTTGAAGTTAAATCCTATGATAAATAAAATATTACTGAACACCGCATGACTGCAGGAAGAGCTGTGGATTAGCATAGCTTGAAATGAAATGCCAGTCTATGTGTGARTGTGGAGAGGGGGTTGTGCACAGTATGCTTGGCAGATACTTTGAATCCTGAAAGCAGTTATAAGAGAAAAGGCTTATAGAGAGCCTTAAAGACTTAGTAAATCTCTTCTAGCTGGACTTGCATGGGATGCTGAATTCAGGATCCATCTAATATATTTGTATGCTTTGAAGGCTGAAAGCAAGATTTAGCCCTGCTACCTTTTTAACCTGGAGGCACACTTCTGTGGGGTTAAGTCTCTGAGCCTGGTAGCCCAGCTGGCCTAGGGTACAGGACTAGTGCTATTGCAATCCCTTTCCTACAGGGTGATCCCTGTGTCAGTTCAGTGTCTTATGGCAGCAGAAGTAGAGTCACCCMGGCATGTGAACTTCATCTTACCCCAAAGCAGGGTAACACACACTAGCTGGTTGGTGCTTTCACTACAGCGCTTCACAGTCACATCTTCAGCAACATCCTCTGCCACATCCCCATCAACGACCTTGAACAGGTACCAGTGTAGCAGGGTGAATAGATGGATAGGCAGAACTCTAGGACCTTCTTCCTACTGGGATGTCCTAATGGGCACTGCAGTGAGCTAGTGGGGTCGATGCTCACAATGGGGGCAGTTCTAATAAGCCAGAAATTCCCCTTTTCATAAGCAGACGCACATTGTACATACTTTTAAGCTCATATATTTTACTTTACTTACGGGATGCATCAAGAGCTGAAACACTATGTGTAAGCCTTATGCTGTTGAGAAGTAACTCATTAGAGGGGATTATAGCAAGTAAAGTTTAAGGAAATTAAGGTAACTCATTAAAGCAGGATCATTTTTGTTTGTAGCTTGCACCTCTAAAACATCTGCTGCAAGTAGCTGTGTTTCCCTTGCAGAGCTGCATTGTATTGCCAACATCACAGGAGTCCTGTCCCTTTCAAACTGCTCAGAGACATGTGTGGGGAGGCTTTAGTGGTTGCTGCTTTTTTTTTCCCCCCTCAGATTAGTGACAAGATAGCCCAGCCTGTGCAACTTGAAAGAGCTTTTTCTTCTTTCATATTTTTGCATCCAGAAATAATGAGTGTCACCAATGCCTGGAGAATACAGCAAGTGGGAAGGTCAGCAGAGGACAGTCCGCAAAGGAATAAAAAAAAAATGATGTGGCTGCGGTAGAGATCCACAGATATTGAGAAGTAAAAGCTCTCCTTGGAAAGTTCTCTGCCGTAAGGGTCTTTAAGCCTTTGCTGGAAATACGGAAAGGTCAAGGGATTGAAACAGGGTTCTTTGAGCTAGCACAAAGCTCCAAACCTTCAAGGAGATCAAAAATAGGCTGAAAGTTTCCTGGCTTGCAGGCAGCTGCTTTTTTCAGCTCCCCTGGGAAATTGCGCAGTGACAGCTTGGACCAGCCCCAGCAAGTCCACTTGGAAACTGCTCAACATTTTGCTGTGGGAAGCAAGCAGGAGATCACACTGGGTCCTGCAAAATGAGCAGAGAGGTTGTATTTTTCTTCCTCCAGTTGATCAAGGTGGCAGTTCCTGAGGAAGGACTCTCTATGCTGAGAATGGAGTGAAATGATCTCACTCAGCCCGGATTGCCTGTGTCTCCATGGGCTGCTTCCGGCAGCAGGGATTGACTGCTCCCTTTCAGCATCACTTCCTTTGCTACTGCAGTGGTTCCAAACCTCYTGCAATCACTCTGCATAAGACAGGTGAGAGAGCTCCTAGCATGTGAAAGTCTGTCCCATGTGCCTTGTTCAGTCYGGCCACAGTCTTTGTGATTCTTAAACTCAGCAGTGCTCTGAAAGTCATGCTCCAACATATAAGGCTTCACAGTAAGTCCCACAGAGAACTYGTGGTTCCAACCAAGTGTCAGTTTGGGGCTAGGAGACCCTATTAACCTCTTTGTCTATCAATCAGTTGTGCTCAGGCTCCACACTGCTGATATATATAGTTAAGATACTTGTGTCCCCTCACACTGTGCTGCCAATCCTCTGGCACCACATGGCTGGGTGCGTGGCACAGGTCTCCCTGCTGCATGGAGACATAGGCAATCCAGGCTGAGTGAGATCATTTCACTYCAYTCTCAGYRTAGAGAGTCCTTCCTCAGGAACTGCCACCTTGAYCAACTGGARGAAGAAAAATACAACCTCTCTGCTCATTTTGCAGGACCCAGTGTGATCTCCTGCTTGCTTCCCACAGCAAAATGTTGAGCAGTTTCCAAGTGGACTTGCTGGGGCTGGTCCAAGCTGTCACTGCGCAATTTCCCAGGGGAGCTGAAAAAAGCAGCTGCCTGCAAGCCAGGAAACTTTCAGCCTATTTTTGATCTCCTTGTGGTTTGGAGCTTTGTGCTAGCCGAGGAATGCAGGTGCTATAGCAATTAGGAGTCCACGTATTTTCATGAAGCCATTGAACATCCCAATTATACTGCGCTGACAAAAGCTATATTCACCACCACATCTGTTATCTCCATTTACAGGAGCTCTTTTGTAAACCTACACATGTATTACTCTTGGCTAGCTCCTCTGGGAAATCTGCCTGTCTCACTTCCAGCCTTATGATTGTCCAATTACTTCTATTCCTGCCTTTKCCCTATCCCATCCTATTGATTTATACCCTGCTTTAAGGGTGGTTTTATCCAGTCCCCCAAAGTGGAATACRTTGTCAGTGCTAGTAGCAAGTTATCAAAACCAAAAGAGTCTTGGAGCACAAGAAGAAGGTGATCTCTGYGAGGGTAAACAGAGAGCTTGCATCAGTCCTACAGAAAAAGAGGCTGGAGCAGGGCTTAAATCCCAGCTTGGAGAGCACTGTTAGGGAGGGCTCCTTCATGCACAAGATTCTGCAAACACCAGAACCCACTGACAGCACGGCCAATGCGACCATGTGTCAGACCTGTTGGTCAACAAGATCGCCTGTCCCGCTGGGTCCAAGGCAGGCAGTCAAGGTCCATGTACTGCTCTGCAATTGCAGGAGGTCCAGGCAGGGCTACAAAGGGACATCAGTCAGTAGTTCTGTTCACTACTATGGTTCATTACTCAATGAGTGAGACTTGACCTGTTAGATGAGAGTGGGAGTATTTATTTGAGCAAGATGAGTGTTCCATATTAGAGGTACAGATCTATGAGGTTTCTGAACAAAGTCAAGCTCTTCATTGGCTTTCTGAATTACCCGGGGAACTTCAGGGATTGTAGCCAGTTTGTATTAAAAAGGAACAGTGCCACTCAAAATATTGTGTTTGTTGTTCTATGGACTAATGCAAACTGTAAAAGAAACCTGGAGACAAAATGTGGTCCAAGTTGTTTGTTTCTTTCCTACCCATCACTGCAACAGGGTGGCTCTTCCAGAGGTGTCTGTCACCCAGATAAGCTTCAACAGTCCTACCACTCGCCTTATGCAGGATGATTCGATTCAACCAAAGGCAGAGGGTTGGTGGTCCACAGGAAGATATTGGGTACCAATCCAAACACAGACCTGGTATGTATAAAAGCAAAATAGACTTTGTTCACGTTCCCATCCTCTCCTGAAATGAATGTGCTTCTCTGTATCTGAATCCATTTTTTTGTGCTTTTCACTGAGAACTGGTTTACCACTTTTTCCAGAAATATTAGCTCTTCAGCTCATTTTGTCTGTAGCAAAATGTTCACGTTTCTTTCATCCACTAACTGTTTTCTCTTCTTTCCCCTTCAAGCAGAGCTGGCCAGTGCGAATGCTGGATTCATGTGGGTGTGAAAAAGAGGGATCTCCCACACTTTTCCTTGCAGAGGTCATGCTGTCCTTGCCTGCTTTGGGTGACTTTCCTAGATTTTCAGCTGTTGCAGTGGACATACTCTGAGATGGGATTTCCCTGAGCAGATGTGACAGAGCTATCTTGGAGCTGTCTGACCACTTGGAGGTATGAGACTGCAGCCATAGCACCATGGGCTACAAGCTGTTGTTCTATGCAGACTTCAAAGGGCGCTCAGTTTTCTTCTCATCTATAGGCTTTGGGGTCTGAGAGCCTTTCTGGACTCCTAGAGTGTCTCTTCTCATATATCTTTATAAGGGGCCTGAAAGACAGAATAAGGGGCAAGACTGCACTGTTGGACTCCTATGAAGGTCYGCCTCTGCCTTCCATTTATGCCCTTGGGAACACCCACAGCTCCAGCATCATCATGGCATTTAGGCAGGTTTCAAGAGCACAAATCAGAGTAGCCAGCAGCACCTTTCCTCCTAATAGGGTGTGCCTTGCAGGACATGAGGGAAAGTGATAAAAAGTTCTTCTTGTCCCTGCAAGAAGCTGGCAGGAATTACAGGGGAGGGAGGCAGATCCATGGAGTCCATTTCCCCAGGTGTTTTGCAGAAAAGCTATGCATTTTAGCCCCTTCAGTGGCCAGTCTGTGGGATGGCCCATCACAGTGGGGACAAACTGCTGTCGGGCTGAGACATTGTTTACTTGGAGGTCAGCTGCCATCAGCAGAAGGTCCAGAAAAGAGCACAAACTCAATCGAAAATGGCTGTTTCCCTGTCTTCACTGCTGCAGAGCACCAGCAGCTTTTCAGGAGCTGGTTTGATATCTTCACCCAGTTCTGCTGCACTTAGGCTGTTCGACTAACACAGAGCTGTTCTGGAGCCACCCTGGATGAAATGAGACCCTGTTTTGCCTCCYGGAGTCACTGAGAGCACTCTGAAAATAAAGCAGGTGAAGAGCGGGGCTGCCCATCATTTTCTATCCCCACAGTACGTGGTCACATCCAGACTAGAAGAAGAGCAGTGTGGGAACTGTGTTGAAAGCATCCTGCAGAAACACATACCAATGGTACATTAAAAGAAGTGACTGCCATGGGGGCTTTCACACTAGATAAGACCATTGGGACATCAGTGTCGGCACTGATCTGCACAGGGACTTTGCAAGGACGTTAGCACAGGTGGGCAAAGTTGGAGTTGAAAGTACAGCAGCTCCATCATGCTCTCTGTGGGCACCCCCTCAACCGTGGCACATTGCACCAAGGCAGCAGCAGTGCAAAGGAGCAGAGCCTGCTGCACTGGGGTAGCTAAACACAGGGTGGGGCTGGAAGACTCTCAAAACCCCAGTGGTGGATCCTGACCCACCAGCAGCTGCCAATAAACCCCATGCGCAAAGCTGGGCTAGGATTTTAGGAAAGGTTGAGGGTGTTGATGTTTGCGCTGGATTTGAGTCATCTAGAAAATATACTTAGTGGCAAAAAACTATATTCTGCACTGGGTATTCACTGCTGTGTGGTTACATAGACCAAGAACTATTCATCTAAGACCTGTCCTATGTCTAATTTTCATACRGAGTGGCTTCTGCTGAGTGATATTTATTGAGGTGTTGCTCCTGCCCCTACAAATGGAAGCATTCAGGACAGGTAGAATGAGGTGGTCTGGAGAAGCTGCCTTTTAGAAGCAGCTAAAGGCACCATCAGGTCTGCATTTGGCATTTCTAGTGTTTCCTAAAATAAAAACTAAAAAACCCACACCAAAGCTACCTGGAGCTGCTCTTCAGGCACATGGGAAGAACAAATACATCCTTTCCCACACCCTTGGCCAGATTTGTTGGATGAATGCAGTGTAAGGGAATATTTTGAGAGGAGAGGGTATGTCAGCTCTGGGAGGATGCTACCAAAGCTAATGTTCAAATGAAGATTAAAGCAGGAGGTACAGGCAAGATATGGTGAATTGACTTAGGCAACCCTCTTTTAAGTTTTGCTGTGTTTGAAAATTGAGCCCCTTGGCACAGCAKGGTGATTCAGAGCTCAAGGTTAAGCACTCAGGGTGTGAATTAGGGCCCTCTGGAGGAGAATTCAAAACCCATATCCCAAATATAGGAAAGTGAGAGTTAGCTGAAAAAGTATGACACACCTAAGTCTCCCTTAGCAATGCACCATTTATCTCTCTTACCGGCACCCACAGTTCCTTCTGAGGACAGTCACCCAAAATGACACCAGTTAGGCCAACTGGCACCAGTACCATTTCCTGGAATACACGAGTGAAAGAATCATGATGCTAAATAGTTAAAACATTGCCAGACTATGCTGTTAACCTACCCTGATATTTACAAGAGCTAGAAAAATAGATGGTCCTTTATGCTTTTACCTATTGCCTAAAAGACCCRTGATGAACAGTGCAGTTCTTGATGCTGCATTGATTTAAAGCTTGTGGGCCCACAGAATATGCTTTGGGATATATCAGTTAATCAATAGTGCATTTTGGAAAGATATCTCTCCTCTCCAAAAGAATGGATGCTGGACAGAAATTAAAAGAGTATGTGGAGCCCCCCAGGGCAGAATCCAATGAGTCATGGATCTGGTTTATRTATACTTTGCAGAAGAACAGACCTCTTGTGACTATTCCCATARTGCTCTGTTAATTCAAATTCAACTTTATCCCCATATGTGTAAGGTCTAAAGGAATTAGTTTGTGAAGGAGAAAGACAATTTTGTTTATACACTGAACTCATGTCTGAATGATTTTTCTCAGGTTTCTGACACTGGCATCAGCAGCCTTTACCAATGCAAATGCAAGGGACAGGACTGCGTGAAAAGACTGCTGAGGTACTCATTAGATGTTGTTTGTTTGTATCCTCAAGATCAGGTTTAATGTAGCTGTTAAGTTTCATCTCCAGTCTCACCTTAATGACTGGGCAGGACATGAAATCCTTCCCCAATGCCAAGCAGTTTGCATAGTAGTTTCAGGTGGTATGTCAAGATTAAGCAGAAGGAAATGGAAACAGAATCCAAATAGGACTACAGGAAACCGAGTATAGGATTCCTCAAACTTCATTGTACTTAGTCACTAATTCACTGTTGGTCTTCAAGGTCAAGATTGAGGCAGGTCAAACTAGCTGAAGGAAAACCATTGTTTAGCTCACCAGCTTTTTTAGCTACGTGGTGCAAGCAATTCTTGGATGAGACACTGGTATACCCAGRTGCTGAGAAGCCCCTGAGTTTCTGTAGAAATCTGAAAGTCCATTCTCTGCCTGGGTGGCARAGGCAGGCTCTTTCCTAAACATTATTGTTTACAGTTTTCTGTCCTGTTGTGTCAATCATGATGCAAGGTATGCCTGTCCAAATTCCAACTATACCTGAGGTACCCAAGTAACTTTCTTTTTCAGTGGAGCAATGGAATTCAGTGGGCATGACAAGGAACAGATCTGGGCCTTTTTAGAACGAATCAGCAAGCCAAAAAAGGAGATGGATGGGTACGGGAGTGAAGCTTCATCTGCAACACACCTCTTCATCTGCCTTCTCTAGTGGGATGTGGCTAGTTCCCTCAGAAAGGGTTTAGATCTTCAGTGAAGGACTTCAAGAACCTTAATTTTCCAGAATGATCCTGCAGCACCCATAACTTCCAGTGTTACAGAGTGTTTGCATTACCCCACAAACACRTTGACCTTTCACTCTCCACCTCCCAGTGGATAGATAAAGTGAGATGTGTTATCAGACTCTAGCAGTGCTTCCACTCCTCACAAAACTAACAAATAATCAGTTCTGAACCTAGATGTGGTGCATAAGCTCCCATAGACCTACTTTCCCTCACAATTAAAGCCTGAGGGGTCTGGAGGAGGGTGGAAGCTCAGCCTAAGGTGCATCTACATTGCTGGACACAGTCCTTCATGTAGTCTGCCCATGTTCTCTATAGATATATTAACCTGGACTCCATACCAGCTCATCTACGCAGCTGCCACGCTGTAGCAGGCTTGCACCTTAGGTGTCTTTGAGGGACAACAGAATGGACATGTACCCTTCCTGAAGCCATATCATCACGTGCCCTTGGAGGTTTGCCTCATTTATATTTGTGTGAGCTTTTTTCAGAGCATAATCCATGAATCAGACAAGCAAAGGAAGAAGTAAGAGCTGCAAATGGGAAAATAAAACATAGGGAGGGATAAAGGGGAGTGCAGAGGCCCTTAGAAATATCTCTCAAAGAGCAAAGACACGCTGGGGAAGGCATGAGGAGGAGAGAAAATAAATTATAGGTGAGAATCTGTCTTCCTTTTTGAAATTTTTGACAAGGAATCCAAATCATCCACAAAAAAGAAGCTGACAAGGGCTAATGTGCAGTGAGGGGAGTGAAAGGGAGAGGGGAGGACTTGGACAAGCACCCTGCCCACAGATGGACTGCTTGATGAATTGATGGTGTTTGTAACATTTAGCTGCAAAATACACGGACAGCTGGAGGAAGGCAGATATCTCTGATTCCCAGCAAGGTATGAGATTTCTACACCCAGAGGCTGTTAGATGCCAAGAAAATGGAGACTGAGTACTCAGAGGAACTGTCTGACACAAAGATTGCTTGGGTACGGAAATGGCAACCATGGATGACAAGGGTCATAGAGGATAAACATCACTCACAAGGGCATCTTTCACTAACTTTACAGTCTCTTCATGCATAGCCAAGTGGGCCAGCTCAGCACAAGCTCACCCATGAGCAGGGAAAAGACTAGCATGGGATACAGGTGACTCTGAAGTGTCCCCAGGGCTTCCTGGCTCCAGCTGCTGCACCAGAGAAATGTGGGSCTCTTCTAACCTCCAGTGTCACATCTGCCTGCGCCAGAAAGATGTCTGAGATATTCTGGGCTCAAAGCCATCTCTTGCCCTTGCTGTCTGAGTCCCCTTCACTCAAGCCTGTGGGATGTGAGCCTGGACCTGCAAGGAGATAGTGAATGCTTGTTTTGAGGAACTAGGTGGGGAAGAATGTCAAGAATGTGCATGCTTCTGCCTTAGAGCCTTTGATCCTATGTCCTTCAAACAAGGAACTAGCTGACACTCCTAACTGGGCTAAAAGCATCTGTTGGGTCATAAATAAATTGTTCCAAGCAGGTTTTGCCTTAACACTGCCAATCAACATAGCAGTCATATGCCTTCCTCATAACYGATCTCACTGCAACAGCTGTCTGTCTCTGAGGGACCTACCCACCGTGCTCTTTGAAATCGTTCAGGAAAGAAAAAAATGCACATTAGTTTCCTTAGTTTTTCATTCTGTTTTTCATAAATACCACATTTCCAGAACTTCATTCTAGTTATATAGACTTACTTTTCTGGTAACAGAGATATCCTTCTGTTTATAAAAATGCCAGTTCAATACATCTCTGCAGAATATGATGGGACTGGAATTGAATTTCCTGTTTGTTTGTGGTTTTATTAGCATTTTGTTATTGAGCAATCTGGAAAACTAACCACATTTACTTTATATATTCAGTGTCACCATATCTCCATTTACCTTCCTCCTTCCAAATGGAGAAAAATAATACTATTTGGTTCTTTCCCAGGTAGACCCAGCCCTTTCTGGGCATGCTTGCCTGAACTTCAGGTGGGCAGATGGATTCTGGGGCAGGAATTCAACATCTTCACCTGCACTCAGAGGGAAGGAGGGGGGAATACAGAAAGCAGCACTGTAGGCTGGTGCAAGTGTTGCCAGCACCAGTGTTATCATTGGCAGGACAGAAGGTATCACAGCGAAGAGCAGGCCCGTAGTAACCAGAGGAGATTTCTGGCAGTACTTAGCACAGCRCAGTTTTCAAACAGCATAATCTCCAATGTAAGGGATAACTGTAAGAGAAGATGGCATGGAAGGACAGGGACTGTGCTTTGCTACCAGTACAGTTATCTCTGTTCACCTTAGAGACAGTAAACATGGAAGGACAGAGAGGAGGAGGAGGTGATGGGAGGAGCAAAAAGATTTGCATGATGCCAGGAAGCAGAACAGACTGGCAGCTGGGGAGACCAGCAGAGACTGGGAATAAGGCACCTCAGGGAGGACAGCCTCCAGGATTATTCTCACCTCTGTATTTGTGGTTGCCCCTGCCATCACACACCTGGTTCATGCATTCAGTGGAGCTGTAATGACTGCTGCATGGGGGCAGCTTCCATTGCCACTGACTTGTAAGAGGTGGATGTGAAGCATAGGGACTGGTGCTGGAGAGCGATGTGCACCTTGCAACAGCTCCAGCTGCCGGCCCCTATAGTGAAAGGCTRTCATGGAGAGGACAAGGAAGGATGTACAAAAGAGTTGGTTCTTCAGGGTTTCCTGGCTTTTTACATCATAGGAGCAAGTGTCTCTGGGCAAATGGGTGACTCTTCTACATGTGTCTTGCAGCGCTGGGGTTCCTTGATTGCCTATGGCTCCTAGCGAAAGGCCCGAGATCCTGCTGGGTCCAAGGGCTGCTGTTTTAAGAAGGAAAGACCAAACAGGAAGAAAAGTGCTGACAGTTGCTTTTGATTATCCTTTCTTCCTCAGCTGTTTTCTCTTGACTGGTAAGCAGAGTAGGGAGCATTAAACAGACATCCCTGGCACTGAAAAAAATGGAGCAGAAGAATCCTTACAGCTGATTTACACAATTCGTTCATCACACCTCTTATGTGTTTCCTTGTGCAGTGATATTAGTGTGTTCAAGCCTGAATGGAGCCATGTAGCATAGACCAGAGGCTGCCTGTATATCCAAAAGTCGGTTGTATTGATTTAGACTGACACACTTTCTGCTTGACATGATTAAGAGCCTATTTAAACCCTCCTGTTTCACAGTATTCCCAGTGAGCTAATCCAGGACTTGAAAAGCCAGACAAACTTACCTTCTCTCTCACTGCCAGGTGCCCATTTATAAAATCAAGATGTGATGTGTCAGAGAGATGTAGGAGTTGCAGCTGGGGAGMTGGGTATCTATCTGACCAGCTCACCTCTAAGAGACCAAGTTCTTGTCTGTTACATATAAGCAATTTCTTCTCCTCTGCTGACTCATTTCCCTGGGTGAGTGGCATGAGTACTAGAAATGCCCTGACTGCATTGTTAGGTCAGTACCTTCCGAATTAGTATTTTCTTTTTACATCTGACACTTTACATGAACACCTGGAGCTGCCAGAGGGCTTGCCAAACTGAGAGAGACGCAGAGCAGCACGCAGCATGTGCCACGATGCTGCCAGGGAATTCAGCCACTGCACTTGCCAGTGCTCCTGTTAGACTCCTGCCCAAAAGGCTGCCTTTGGCCTGCCTTTCACTGCAATGGCTAAATAATAATCAGGCAGACCCTTCTGCAAGGAACAAGTACAGACAGTTCAGATGTGCCTGGATCTGTTCAGAGCTGCAGGAGTCCTGGAGACTTTGGCATGCTGCTGCTGATTAGCCTTTAATTTGCAATGTTGTAATTAAGGCCAAATGTAGGGAATTCCCAGCAATGCTGCAATTCTCTAAAACCAGGAGATGTGAGAATCCTGATAGTGAGAAAGCCAAAAATCTCCCAGTGTCAGGGCAGTAGTAGCCCAGTTTAGTGGCAGTCCAGACTTACTTGTTCTGGATCAGAAGGGAAGCTACTGGTGCTGAAGGATAAATTAAGCTTTGGTTATTTTCCTGCATTGAACAGAGCAGAGCTACTGCTGTCTCGTGTGAGTCTTGCATGTTYGTGGGTGGCTGTAAGCTCTGAGCCATGACTGATCTCTTCTCTTGAATGAAACCACCCAGGCATCACAGGCTCCCTGAGTATGACACGTGATTTGTGTTGTTCAGATAAAGGGGGTCACCGACGGAGCACATCCAGCATGGCTGCTTGTGTGGAAAGTTGCATCATCTGCATTCCATGGAGAAAGGCACTGCAAGGAGGCATAARGATTCACAGGGAGAAGATGAGGCAAGTGGGGAGAAAGAAATGGAAACAGTATATCAGGTTCTCTTCCTGCTGCAGTGTGCCATGTCCCAGGTGGGGAGATATGCCCGTGGGAATGAAGAGCAGTCATCCCATCACTCCTCCCAGGGCGGGTTTGTAGTCCAGCATGGCGGGTGGCCTGGTTGTACCACCATGATACACATACCTGTGGTGGACATTTCTGCTGTGCCAGCTTACTCCGGGGTTCCTCATCTTTGAAGCGAAGGATCCCAGGACTGCTGGTGGAAGAAGCTGGCTACAGGCAACCTCTGGACAGAGAGAATTGGACCCTGCAATGGAATTAGGAGGAAAATCTYACCTGTTCCAGTGACTGTCCAGCCTGAGGAGTGCACTGCAGCCAGACTCACTCTGGCATGGTACCAGAGTATTGCAAATTCAGGATGTTTCAAACAATCATGATTTGCAGGAATTTCCCATCTCACAATCAGATTTACATGGCTGTCCCAGTCTCCAAGCCATGGTTTTGTGCTTTCGTTTTTCGTCTAAACTGGCTGGGAATATGATACCACAAGTCCACCAAATCCCATTTCCAGGAAAATCAAGATATAAGGACAACACCATTTTTCATCAGCTGAAGAGTCAAGAAGAAATTAGGAAGCCCCAAACTTCATTGTAAGAACTCCAGGTTTGTGTTCCACACTTAAAAGATTTTATTTTGTATTATCTTAACATGGTGTGTTCTGCTATATGTCTGAGTCCAAAGAGATCACAGAGATCACTTGGTTTTATCCTAGTGGAGCCAAATCTGATCACCAAAGCAGCATACAATGATGAAAGACTGAAGAGGTATTTCGGTGACTTGGAGACCATGATGAATAGGCTGTCCCTCTTAGAGCAGCAGGCCGAGGCCCACASAGGGGAGCACCTGGCCCAGACTAGGATTAGAAGAAAACTTGACTAAGGTCTGATATGAGCTCTGAACAGCCTCCCCCATGGGAAGGTGAAGCCCAAACAGTGACAGCCACTTACTGATGGTTCCTCAGCAAACACAAACAGTGTTCCCCTTCTTAACTGCACTTCTCTTGCATTAGACAATCTGATGGGATGGGAAAGTGCTTTCAGATGGTGTSTCTGGCAAACAAGAGCACTGTTTGTCCCTGGTGCTGCCCTACTGAATCAAACTAAAGGGGCATTAGCCGCTACCACAGTTTTGACCAGGCTGAGTCCAGGGCACATTGTTGCAGGGCTTCCTAGGAGTGCCTTGTGTCCATAAGGATCTTTTTGGTTTGTGCCATGCTCTCCAGAGCCTGCTCCATCCTGAGACTGTGACTGCCCTGATACACACACTACCTGCAAACATTGTCTTTTCCAGAGCTATTTTGTGTCTGTGGAGCATGTGGCTAATGATCCCAGAACAGATGTGTTGGCTGTTGCCTCCACCCCTTCACCCCAGGCTCTGTGCACAGTGGAATCCTGGGACATGATGGAGTATCTCAGGAAGATGAAGGAATTACCCCACCAAAGACCAGTACTTTCCCTGAAACACCCATGGGATTCACCTCCTAACCTCTATAATATCCCTCTTGGTGAGCGGAAGTTTCATAGGAAAATTCTAACATGGGGTGGGCTGCACCGCTCTCCCTCCAGAGCCTGGCAGTTCCCTGAGGCTAGCTACCTCACTCAGAGATGCAAAGTTAAGGGAACTGGTTTCCCTCAGCTCCCAACCAGCACCCTGCCCAGAAGCCATCAATCTGACAATTCATTTGTAGCCCTGGATCATGGATCTGTTTGCTTCAGTGAGCTTTTACTTTTTTTTTTTAATGCATTCAGTTCCCTGTAAGTTGTGTCTTTTAATTTCTCATGAATAATTATTAGTCTCTAACTCCAATCAGTTCTTAAGATCCTGCACCTCATCAGGAAGTTAATTACACTTAGTTAGCAATTGCAACAAAAGACATGTTTCTTGTTGACTCTGCACCAAATCCTCATTCCTTCTCCTGACGGGGCTTGTCTTACCTCACTGGGAAGCGTCTTGGCTATCGTTTATTTACAAGGCTGTCTTTATTTCAGAGAAATACTGAAGTGACCTGACAGGAAGAAATCTGAGGAAATTATGAGAGAGGACTCACTGATGGTAAAAAATCAAGCCAAGATTTCCAGTAATAAGTGTCAACTCAAGAAATGAGATGTCAGATCAGCTTATTATAGTGCATGAAAGGCCTACTTCTCAACCTGCTTGCCTTCCTGTATTCCTCAGTTACTCAATGACTGGCTATGGAATTGCTTTTTATTTTCTAATTTGCATGGGGGACCAGAAAGCATGTGCAGGTTCTTGAGCCARCTCCCTGAAATTCTCTCCCGGCTTTGCTATGCCAGCTCCTGTGCTGCCATACATGGTCCCTCCTGGCTAAGGCTCCTCCCTGAGCATCAGCAACATCTGCATGAGCTTCTCCAGGCTCCTTTTCAACTTCCTGTGAGAGCAGGCTCTTTTCCTGCCCTGAATGTGCCTGTATGTCTCCAAGAACTGGGCAGAAATCCTTGTTGATGTGTGTCATATACATGTATACTTGAGTAGCTAAAGCCACTGAGATATCTCTCTTATCTGACAGATTTCTGTGATCTGGCTATGATCAGGCACTACAGAGAAAGAGGCAAAAACTACAGTGATAAACAACAGCACACCAAACAGCTTAGAAGGGAGGATTAATTTCAATCACTTTTATTCCCTCAGGTCTATGTGGAACTGCTYCTCCTAACGAGATTTGGGGGCAGTTTATAGTTACCAACTCTATAGTGKTTTTTCTCTTAAGATAAGGATTCAGTTATTCTCAACATAATCTCAATTTTTAGTCTTGCAGCTTCTGTAATTGTGGCTTTTGGCTCATAATGTTGTTAATTCTGAACTTTCTCTTATTTGCATCTCAGGTAATACAGTGTTGCTGGTACTATAACAAAAGGTGCTCCATCTTCATCTGCCTCATGACACCACGCGGTGTCTTAGAATAACTACAGAAAAATCATATCAACTCTCCCMTGGTGTTCCTTAGCATTGCAGCTGTCACAGGTGGCTTAAAGACACACTGTCACAGGGAAAAGGCATATTTTGAAATGTGTGAAATGCTTTTTTCCTTCAGATMAGTATTTTGAGACCTGTTATACTTATTATGGAGCCCAAATGGCATTAACACTAAAGCCATCCAGCCTCGCCTGGGGTTAACCTCTGAATAGGAAAGTTTCATTTGGTTACAGTTACCTGTCTGCACTTCTGATTTTAGCAGCAGTTGAAAAGGAGAGGACTCATTTTTCTGAAGATTTTACAGACCATCATCTCCAGGAAGGAGATCTGTGGCAGATTTCCACACAGAGTTATAGTGCTGTTTGGTCTGCATAACGTCTATCATACCCCTCTGCCTATACTGGTCATGGAAGCTGGTGTTAAACCAACAGGCCAACTGGTCAAATGAGGGAAATCTGCACTGTAGGCTAGGACCTGAGGGTCCTCAGAGGGTTTTAGAATTTTCCTTATATAGAGAAGTGGTGCTTAATATGCCTATTACTTTAGGTGATTGTGTCTGAAAAACTGCACTGAGCAGCCAGCCTGAGGAGCAATCCTGGCCKTGCACAGTCAGCTGGGACTGGAAGTGCTGCAGGAGGGACCTGGCTGGAGAAGAGCTCCGGGGCTGGGAGCCAGGAGGGCATGTCCCGCTCTGGCTCTGACACTGCCCTGCGAGGTGGCTTTGGGGGCACCTCTCATGCCATTTGTGTCTGCTTCACTGATCAGCCTCTGCCTAGATGGGCCACAGGGTGTAACTGAGGCCTGGATTTCAGCTGCAATCAAACTCTTCTTATGGTTCACGACCTCTRAAATGCTCTGTGTGGTTTGGGAAAAGGGGTTGGTTCAAATCCCCTTTTTTCTCCACAGTCTGGTTTGCCTCATTCTCCCTAGCAGGACTGTGCATGATCTCAGCCATTTCCTTAGTCCTGCTCTCCTTCACACTCAGGAGAGAGAGTCTGGGCACTGATCACATAACCTTGGCAGSCTTTTTTGGAAACCGCCGATACCAAACATCTTCAGGGGTCTTCCTGGTTTGAGCTTTTGCAGCCTCACCTCTATTCCTGCCTGCCACAGTGGGTTTACCTGAGAGTCTGCACGGCTCTGTTGCCAAACCCAGCTGTTCTTTCCTTCTAGCTTCCTCTAGCATCTTTCTGTTTGTTTATAAAAATTCTTTATGTCTTTCACATTCATTAACAGTTTGCCATCTGCTGTCTTAATAAAGTAATAAATGACTGTCATGGTGAGTTTCTTGACAGGGCTAAAAGCTTCATTTACATAAGTATTTTCATCCATCTTTTCTAATTCTGCTCACTTTCATCTGCAATGTGTTCTGACTCTTTATGTTTCTGTATGTATCTTCCTAAACACTGTGGCAACACTGAGRCAGGTGCTTATAAAAAATGCCATTGTGAGATCCCAGGTCTATCTGTCCTCAATGCCTTTCAGAACAGAACTGCTTAAAACAAAAAGAGACATCTTCACACTACATCTGCATCTTCCCAGGCTCCGTACACCGGACCCTGCTGCTCAGCCAGAACAGGGCTTTCTTGGGTTCATAGGACACTAAAGCAGGGCRGTGCCAGGGGGCTTGTTCCCTGGGTGTTGCTAATATGTAGATCAGGTATGTCAAAAAATATCCATTTTAGCAGCTGTTGTTCTTTCCTCCATAGAATCACTAAGGTTGGAAAAGACCTTTAAGATCATCGAGTCCAACCAGCCCAGYACCCATGCCCACTAAACCATGTCCCGAAGCGCCACATCCACACGTTTTTTGAACGCCTCCAGGGATGGTGACTCCACCACTTCCAATTGGAACATTGGCCTGTTCCAATGCCTAACAACCCTTTCGGTGAAGAAATTTTTCCTAGTATCTAATCTAAACCTCCCCTGACGCAACTTGAGGCCATTTCCTCTTGTCCTATCGCTTGTTACTTGGGAGAAGAGACCGACACCCACCTCTCTATAGCCTCTTTTCAGGGGAACATTGATCCTGTTTCACGGCACTTCTGAAGGAGTTAAAAACACCAGCAGAGACTGCAAGATTGCTTCCCCCCGGCTTTCTGACTKCTTATCAATTATTTCTGTATTGCAAGAGCGGCAGTGGCTAAWGATGGGCCGGGGTGTTTCGACATTCATCACAAGGCTCTTCAAAGACCTTCACTGAGACAGAAATTAGGTTTTGCAGGCAGGTTTAGCATCAGGTGTATGAGGGAAGTGTGAGAATCAATTGCAGCTTCCAGTACTGCAGTTAATGGTGCTCCGCAAACTCAGGTTAAAGGGATRCTGCCCAGTGGGATGGTCCTTCCCTGCACTCTCATTTTAAAGGCTGTTTTTCCCCTCTAAAGGTAAAAATGGCTTTACTCCCTCGCTTTGGGGAGGCTTTGCCAACAGAAGTGCAATCACACACCTCTCTCTGCTCCASCCACGACCTGTCTGCAGCTGGTTGTCCCCCGCAGCACATGGCCAATCTGCACACCCTTGTCTGCTTGATGAACTTGGTGGGGGTATGAGTCAGCAGCAGCATCTCTCACAAGGGGGACAGTCTCTAGAAGGACCTGCAGGCATGTGAGCATCCTTYGCATCTCACTCTGAGGCTGAGTTTCAATCTAGCATCAGGATGGTTTGGCTAGCAGGCTCAGAGTGATGGGAATGGCCTGGGATCCCAGCATGAGACATCAGGAGCCCTTGCTCTTCAAGTGCACTGGTCACTGCCTAAAATGGATTAAAAACAGTCCCCATGACCTGAGAAGCAAGCTGCATGGCCCATAGGGTAAAATCTGGCCTTCAGATGATTTAGGGACTTGACCACAGAAACCCTGTGTGATATTAACCACTTTTTTCTTTGTATGAAAAAAACTATCACAGATCGGACAGGCTCAGGTAGGGGGTGAACAGCAGAATGCGAGACAGACAGCTGGGTGATTTTTTGCTTGGGTTTTGTGGCTTTTTTTTCCCCTGACAAATAGTTGATGTGCTTAAAAAATGCAGTTTCAGAACTTTTTGTGAATCAGTAAATAGTTTCAGCTGGGGGGAAAAAAAAGAAAGAAAAAGAGAGAGAGGGAGATGAAACAGCCCAAGTTAAAGGCAAATACTTTCATTCAAACTTTTTCCAGACTCACCATTTTGTTTTGAAATCTGGCTATAAATTATCATTGTAGGAAAGAATAAAAAGCACCAAGGTTAATGACAATGAGGTGGGGAGGTGAGGTTTTTTGTTGAGTTTTTTTTTCTTTCTTTCTTTTCCTGCTGTTGCTGTTTGTCCTTCGATTTTTGTGAGGAAACTAAGAAGGCATTTATATCTCTTGAGCTACCAGAGGTAGCTCTTGTCTTGGTGACTGGTCAAAAATCTTTGTTTAGAAGGTCTTCATGAACAGAGTGAAGAGAATAGGTTGTTTTCCCTGTGCCCTGAGCTAAGCCATCTCCCTCTGGAGGGATGTAAGAGATGTTAGCGCTGCACTGCAGGACTCCAACCTGCTTATGTCCTGCCTTTTGYGCACCTGCCAGCGTGTCTTGCACACTACAGCATGCTAATGTGGTAGTGTGGCTTTGTACTTGGCATGACTAAGGCAGGCAAAGAGATCAGGTTTGCACCTCCATCATTATAACCTTACCCTCATCAGCACAGTAGTCTGACTGCCCCAGTCACCCTCCCTGCCCCTCAGGGCTTTCATCCATGGCTGCTGAGTGCCTGCTGAAAGATGACCACCCTGCCCCAGCAATGCGATGGAGAGGACTCAGCTTCAGGCAATAATCTCCGCTTTTGAAGCAAAACATTTCCCACACCAGTGAGGAACAGATCACGTTGAATGCATTAAACACTGGTACATCTCTGTGAAACCGTGCTGGTGTAATTCATCCCTCCCTTTTGTAGGCAGGAGCTGATGCCCTTATCCAAATTTCAGTTACTTGAACTGTGTTGAGAGGCACCAGTCACCACAGCTCCCCTCCACCACTTAAGCCTCTTTTAACCTAATGACAACTCTGCTAACAGCCAAAATCAATATGATCTCAGTGTCTCAATCTAATCACAGTTATAAAGCCAAAGAATGAACAGGGCTGTACAAATTTCAGCGTGGGGTGATCTTTTGGTTTGAGTTTAACCCCCGAGGCACTGGGAATGACTGGAATTATTGCAGATACCTGGATCAGGGGATCAGGGTCCCCGGAAACCCCRAAACCTCTTTTTCACTGGGAGAAGCAGAGAGGAAGCCAGCAGCAAGGACAGTGCCTGGCACATGCCACCATTGCCTCTGGGCTACTGGAGGCTTTCTGTGTGCTGGGGAGGACAGGCAGGCAGTCTGCTGCCCACAGCATGTTCCTGGAGGACACTACAAGTGTTAATGGGGACCAGGCACTACCTCCCTTATCGTTAGCATCACCCAAAACTGGGAGTGCTCACGTGGAAATGCAGAGATGCAGAGGGTTAAATGTGGCTTGACATTGCCCATCACTGGGTGATTTRGGACTTTGTCTCTGCAGAGCTCCTCTGTGGAGGAGCAAAAACTGAAAGACACATTTTTGGGGTGAGAAAATTTCAGGACAAGCCACTGTGAGGCTTAGTATGGAGACACCTGGCAGCAGATGTCATCAGAAAAACCAGTCCAAGGAAGCTGAGACAGGTAGAAGAGGTTCCCTCTGACTGACAGCTGTCCGGTAACAGCAGGGACTTAGGGCTAGTCTGAGTGGGGCCAGATGCCCTACCGAGCTGCAGTGAACCAAACTGGTGCCTCCCTTACCCCAGTTCCCTGTGCATCAGCTCAAAGAGGGGAGACATCTCCCATGGTTGAGTTGTCAATCAGATACTGGTGTATGTCATTAAAGAAAGGGCTAAATCATATTGTTAGAGAGATCAGGCATTGGAGACCATCTCCTTGGAGACCAGGATGAAAAGAGCATGTCCTACAGACAGAAAGACGTGAAACTTTCTGAAATAAACAGCTTTGTCTGGAGCTGGATTTGAGTGCTCTGTCAGTTACCTTCCATGGGTCAGGCAGGCATCACCAGCCTAGCCCCTTTGAAACACAGGTTATCTTGTCCAGGGACAGACGGACACAAAACAAAAAACACAGAACAAAGAAATAGTTGGTTATTTCTCGTAGTCAGCTGTTTGTGCAGGAAGATCAGGAACAATAAAACATGCACAAAAAATGCTGTCTCTGTCCCTGTGCAGGGACCATATTTGTCTGGGAAATAACCTCTGATGGGCAAGAGTTAAGACAGCATCAAGGCGAGGAATGAGTATGCTAACGTAGGCATAGAGCTGGTGGAGTTGGACAGTCTCACTGGCGAGTATCTTCAGAGGTTTTGTACATTTTTGCTGTCACACACTCTTCTGTTCAGCTGTTTGTCTTTCCACCTCAGAAGCTCCAGAATGTTTAATGTGAAAAAATCTTCTGATTTTTTTTAAAGTGCAAGGCATTGAGGCTGAAATTAAAGCATTTATCTGTTAGTCAGAAGGAATTTTGTCCATAGAGGAATCTTCTAGGAAAAAGAAATTCTTAAGGATTTTCCAACCAGTTATGCTAGGACACTGCAGCTCACCCATGTTGACTGCTGGGCTTGGCAGGTCCCTGTGTCCCCATCTCCACCTACTAACAATTGAACCCCTTTGAGGGACTTTCTAGGGGGACTAGGACATGAATGTCATGTCCTTTTATCATGCTTATGTGCAGGACAGCATTCAAGGCAGCATCACAGGGATAGGAAGGGGAGCATTAAAATGAAGAGAAAGGAAATAAAAAGGTTGGTTGTCCTGCTGGTTTTCCCCAGGAAACGAGGCCAATGCTGCCACTCTTATGTCTTCATCTTGCCCAGGAATCCTTGGTTTCCAATCACCTTGGTATTTACCTTCGTATCCATCAAGCAGGTTCAACCACAACTGGCAGCAGGGTGGAAGTCTCATAATACCATGGACTTGAAAGGCTCTGTGGGAATGGGCATCCCAGAGGGGCAGAGAGACACTGTGAGGGTCCCAGCTCAGCAAGGCACTGCTGAGTGAGCTCAGCCCAGTGCTGGATGCACTCCTCCATCATCTTGTTTTCTACTAAGAGGGCTCTCTGACGTCTAGCAAAGGACAAGCCCATATTTAGTTTAATTCAGTTAATTAGGTTTTAGTCCCATCTCCTGTGGAACTCTTTGCTTACTGCCCTGGTGTTTGAGTCATCCCAACACACCATGGCATGGAGGAATTGCTCTCATGAAGCAGCTTGCTGCTTGCAACCTTGTGCACACCTGCTGGTGCCCAAAAACCTCTCAGAAACAGGCCATGGTGGCCAGTGTCTCCCTTTCTGCCCTTTTGTCTTTTTTCTTCCCTCCTCCAGCTCACAACCCCTTTCTCCTTTGCATTAATTACTTTTCACCCCGCTCGCTCCCTCTTTCACTCTTTCTCTCCCACCTCCAAGAAGGCAACAGCAGAGCTGTTGTTCAGTGCTGCCAGCTGTGCTGAGCACAGTTGCTAGAGGTGTCTGTATTTTCCAAACTTCCATCTCCAGAGCTATGCTTATTGTTAGTTACTCCTCTGTGCAGGGCTTTGGGACTGCAATGCCTCACATAGTGCTTTCCTGCTTGTGGGGTTGCCGTTGTTGGGATGCCCCGACCCTCCTGAAAGCCCTTAGAGCACAGACTTGCAGCAYATTATTAAGAGCAAAGCTCCCAACGTATGTTTTGTGCAAACTCCTCATTTCTTCCTCAGCAGTTTGGCAAAGACATCAGTTTGCAGGGAGGTTGTTCGCAGCGGGAAGCCCTCATTTCTAGTTAGGGCTGAGAGTGCCTTTTGGGCTCTGAGTTTCAACAGGAGCATCTCAAGTGGCAGGATACAGCCAAACCAAAACAGCCATTGCTGGTGGATTGAGCTCACAAACTCCTGATACTCCACAGGTCTGCGGTAGAGGCCCTGGGGAGATGTGCCCCAAGTAAAGCTCCTGGGGTCAGGGGAAAGGCAATTCTGGCAGAGGCGGGGAGAGATCTGCTCCCACTGGTAGATGATCTGTGTGCATGCGTGTGTGTCTGTGTGAGTATGTGTTAAAGAGATGTCGGACCACAGCTCTGCTAAATCCTTGATGTGTTTGAGCCATCTTTGCTCCTCCCTCACCCGGATGATGCAGCTGCCAGGTGCTCTAGCCAGTAGGCAGCAGCAGAGATGGGGCAGCACGAAGCTTGGGGCTGATAATCACTGATACTGATACTCACTGATACTGGTATTCACGGATATTGACTCAGCCTCACTTCTGGGCACTTGCCCTTTACTAATCTGAATGTTTGCAGTGACAAAATTTGTAATTCTGGTGCTTGGTGGGTTTGGTTTTGCCACTTCAACAATAAACAATAAGCCCAGGTTCATTGTATGGCATCTGCCTGCAGTCTAAGAAAAGAAATGTGTGCTGGGATGACACATCGTGCCCTAACATAGGTACATAAGGTGGGATGAACCTTACCCTGGCAATGCCTATATATCCCTGTGCCCGGAGGTATTGTGGTGTAAACCCGTTGGCCTAGACTCCTCGCTTTTAAAGGATAAAGTTAGATGAGATTAATCTCATCTTTGTGCCTCCAAGTGTCTTTCAAATGCTTTAATTGCACAGTCTGCACTTTTTGCTGTGCTGGATATATTTAAAAGACTTCTTAGTAGGTCTCTGAGGACTCAGGATCTTGGGGATGAATTCCTGGCTTTGTAATATATACTTATGATATCTCTGGGTCTCAGTCCCCCTGGTCAAAGGAAGTTACTATTCCTCCTTTTGCCTGCCTAGAAGCTAGAGTGGAGGGGACAGGGACTGGCTGGGTAACCTGAAGGCTCCTCATCTCAAATCAACACACAGCAGACTGCAAAGACTTCTGTGGTGCTGCATCTTCTCTGGGAGACAATGCTCCAGCAGTATCCAACTGGCAGGAGGTCCAGGGGCAGARTGGGTACAAGTCATGCCAGCACCTTTCCAAACCCTCTGAGGCCCTTTTCCAGGATCAATATGTAGACCAAACTTCTGGCCTGAAAGGAGAAGGGGAGGAATTCAGACAGGGAAAGTCAAATGACTCGGATCCCAAATCCTGAGATGAAGACCTTATGAAAGCCTGAGAAGTCTAGCAAACTTCCAAATAATATCAGACCAGGCTGTGACCTGTGGACACCAGGGCTTGGGGACCGCTGTGTTTTCCAGATGATCCTGCAAAACAATGCAGGCTGCAGTCAGGGTACACTGGCTGGGAAGCAGAGCAGAGCAAACACATCTCATCCCAGGAGCACATCTAAAGCAGGTGACTGTGCAGAGATGGAGCCAGATGTAGGTACCTGGCAGAGGCCTTGTTGGTGGCTGTCTGACTGCAGGCCAGTAGTAAATCACAGGCAACAGCCTTAGGGAATGAAGCTGAGATGCAAGTGCAAGGGATTGAGGCTCAGAAAGCAGAACAGGCATTTCCCCATGTTTGCTGCCTCTGCTAACAAGGCACGTGGTGACACTGCAGGGATTTCTCAGGGCTGGAAAGGCAATTGCTTTAAGGTATGCAAAAGAAACAGAACCTCCAGGGAGGCAAAGTCTTTGTTTCATTCTCTAAAGGGCCAAGTGTTTTGTCGTTTTCCTGATTAAGCCTGACACAGTGGAGACTTGCCCCAGATTTTCTTACAGCGATAGGTCAGATTGTACTGGTCCCCGTGCAGACACCAACAGGGAAAGTGTGCACTGCTGAAAGGGTTGTCCAAACCCTGGACAGTGAGGTGGGATGTTCTCCTTGTGGTGGAAGTGGCTCAGGGATTGAAATACACCTGAGTCCCTTCTGTCTAGAGACATGTCCCTGGTATTGGGATACTTCCTACCATCAGCTTCTCAGCTGTTGGCATAAGCCTGAGTTAGGGGAAGGAGGATGGCAGTGCCCATGTGATCTAGGCATTGTTTCATTTTTCATCCCCTGGATGTGCTATCAGGAGATCTGTTGTCCCATTTTCTTCCACCGCCCCAAGCCTCGGCGCTGTTCTCCACCCATGTCTGACTGCTCCTTTCTGATGCATCACATCTGAGAGAAGGGACCTGGAACTGAACACAGAAAAGAAACCTGACACAGTACTATTAGAGTATTTCCAAAGTGATGCGATTTGTGTGCTGGGGTGCTGCCATTGCATCAAACCAACATCACCTTCCTCATACAGCTCCTATGGGCCTCCCAGGAAAGTGGCAATTGTTGCAGGTGGGGTCACAACTCCAGCTTCTGTGGTCAGGAGAGTTGGGAACTAAGCTTCTGTTTAGTTTCTGACACCTTCCTATTCTAGGCAGGGGTGCAGGCTTCTTGCAGAGGAGCTGCCAGTGTTGCTTCCTGCTGGCATCCCATTTTCCTCCTGGATTTCCATCACCTGGCAAGGAAATGCGTGGGTTGCTAGGATGGGCCCACAGACAGAGCAGTCAGTTCCCTGACCACAAGCAGGCAGAGTGGCTGTACCCCCAATTCAGTCACAGATGCACCAAAGTCAACATTTCCCTCCTCTGAGGACCTTGATTAGAAATGCTAGCTCTGCTTTCCCATCCATTACGTAAGTGCTTGGTTTTGTGATAGCTGACAAATAACAGAGGTTTGCAGTGCACATGAATTTTTGCTGCTTCTGCAAACTTCAGTAGGATAAACAAGGGCATTTTTCATTCATTTTAGGAGCACTGATAGCAACTTTTGATTTCAGCTTGAACTGAGATTTTCCTTGTAACAGAACCTTTGACATCTATAGATCTAGTTTTGTCTGGAAGGGCTTTGAAAAGCTTTCTTTAAATTATCCATCCTGGCATGTTTGAATTTCCAAATGTAATGTCAGGTTGAAAGGTGACGTGGTCATGAGATAACCGTGTTTCAAACAATCCCTTTTTTCCAGGGTTTCAGACAGAGTCACATCTTTGAACCCTCTCAGTTACAAATCACAAGTCAGAGGCGTCTCTGCATTAGCAAACAGACAGGAATTGACAGTACTTAACAAAATTGACTACCATGTCTGGCAAGAACAACACAAACATCTTACATATTTGAAAACAATTAATACCCCTGACTGAGAACAGGCTGCTAAACAGGAAAGCACACAGCAGACGAGCTGCAACGGGCTGGTTTCACTGCAAGATTCACTAGGGCAGCCTCTTTCCCACTCGAGGCTCCGCTTAACACCTAAGGCAAGGCAATGTCACAGAGGAGCCCCACCAAGGGTATTTGCACAAGGATCCAGATTCCAAATCAATGTGGAATCAACATTTCTTCTCTCTTTTGTTTGATGAAAAGGATGTAGAGTTATCTGACCTGCACAGCTGGCAGTATCTAGCAGTGAGGCAAAGTCTTGGAAAGGGGGGAGAGTGAGAGAGAGAGGTGGTAAAAGGATAAAATGATGAAGACACACACACACACACATAAAAAARTTCAGAGATATCTTTAAAGGGAGGAATGGGCTCTGTCCCTCTATTCCCAGCTCCCTTCTATGTTTTTCTTACCCTCATACAGATACCAGTACAGCCACAGAGGGTTTAAGTTAGACGGGACAAGCAGACCTGGGACAGAGCAAGAACTGGGGCTGTGAGGAGCATGCTCACAGCTGAGTCCTGGCTGCTGGACAAGCATATGCTGGTGAATGAACAACACAGTCTGTCCCTTGAAAGCAACACTGGCCAGGGGTATGGCTCTTCTTCCCCCTGTCCATTTGATATTCCCAAATTTCCTCTTGCACTCTATGAGAGATCCAGCTGAGATCCCACATTTGCACTCGTTTATGAATATCCCAAAGGAACTGCCTGCAATACAAATAATTTGCTACAACAGAAGCAGCGTGCTGGACTTCAGATTCACTTGTGTTTGCCATAACACAGCCCTCAAAATGGGAGCAACAAGCTTTATTGCAATGAAGCAATGCTCATGTGCCAAGAGCAGATCGAAATGTGTGATCACAGTTCCTCTGCGACGATCCTTGTTAGCAATCTGAACATCAATACTAGCTCTCCAAAGAAACTGTATTTTACCCTCTTCCCACAGAGCCCAACTTCAGTTCATTTTGGCTGATTTCACCCCCAAAAAAGCCCTTACTGAATCCTCATGTTACAGGCACAATGTTTAGTGCACCACTTTCTCCACAGAGACAGCACTGCCTTATGACAGAAGACAGACTTGTTATTTATTTAGAGTAGCTTTTTGTTCAGTGTGCTCCTGCTATGCGCATCTCTTGTTAACCCAGCACTCCTGCTGTTATAAGTATCACCTTCCCCACCACAGACCATCAGCTGTCACGCTCTCTCAAAGGGCAGGGTGGACCATCTTGGTCCCTACTGGACCCAATAATGGAAACTCTGGGGTTTCCAGAGTTTCAGGCCAACTTGGATAAAACTCCATCAGATGGGTTGCCCTTGACCACCCTCTCTCCTCCTGGGGACAAGCAGGTGATAGCAGGTGCTGCAGATGGTCAGCAGTACTTCTCTGAGCAAGAGGAGAAGCCAAGCTGCTCAGCACAGCCTCGGGCCCTCTACCCTGCCCTTGTCCAAGGAGCTGTACAGATATCTCCTTTCTTCATTCCCCAGCCATCGCCTTTTTGCAATAACCTGGAAAGAAGACAGGAGCTGCTGTGCAGCCTTCCACCACAGCCAGGCTGAGGGACATGGCAAAGGGCACCATGTCCTGGTGCAACATCTGGAGCAAGTTTCCTTGGACTGGRGCACAGGAAGAGATTTACGCAAGGCAGATGAATTATTCAGACAGCCCCTGCACTGCTCTGTGTACAAAGCTGGATGACTGCTGCCGGCTCACAGGGAGAGCTCCCACAGTGGTTTACTTCTGCAGAAAACAAGGGCAGTCCAGGGACCGGTGGTGGAAGAATCATTAAAGACAGACCAGGCTTTAAAAGCTACTCCTGCAAGCAGAGCTGGGGCACTTGGCAGTGCTCTCACAGACTCAGGAACAGCAGGCACCAGTAGCTGGTCTCAGAGAAGATCCTTCCTGCAATTCTTTACAGAAAAGCATTCATCATCAGAGCCATTTAAATAAGATCCCTTCAACTATGGAGAGAGATAGCAGCCAATAATCATTAATCCAAGGATATCTGCTSCAGGGGAGATGTGGAAGCTCAGTTTTCCTTTTCCTTCTCTCTCTCAGGCTCTCTTGCACATCACTACCAAGGTGCTTATGTGCAGGGTGCCTCAGGGGATGCGAGGCAGCAGCTGCATGGAGGCTGCTGCRTGTGTATCCATAAGGAAATGCTGCTGCTCAGATGGAAAGGACCCAGCCCACACATTTGGCTGCTCTGTGCCGGCTGGGTATGCAGCCAGGGGCTGTTGGTAGTGTGGTATTTGCCATTAAAAGAAGTCAAAGCTAAAAACAATATAYATTTTTCTTGGCTCCTTGCAGGTGTTGCATGGCAGCTTTCTCCTGGAGTTGTTCCTGGACATAGACTTGTAGATATCCATTCCCCTCTTCATTCAGTTCTGTAAGGAAATTGTCTCTCAAAACTGCTTTTAAACCAAATTTGAGGCAGGACAAATGCCAGCACTTCACAGAGGGAGGATGGTAGATGACCTTGGCCAGGGCCCCAGAGCTMCAGGAAAAAAAAACATTTTGCATTTCAAGACATGGATTTACACTCTTATGAAGAAAAGCAGACTCATATCCTTCTGCAAATGGCTGACATGCAGCTTCCAAGGGCTAATGAATTTCCCGAGACCTCAATTGTAAATCCAATAATTAGTTTATGAATAACAATTAATTAAAATTTGGCTCCCCCAAGAAATGTAGCATGTCATCCTGTCATTTGTCCTGATTGATCTTCACACAAGAATATTGCAAACGCCTGAGACACATATATAGGAAAAATTAACTGAAACCTGGCACAAAGGCTATATTTTAGTAAAAATTGATTGAAGTGAAATGCAATTATTAATGATTGTCATGTATAATTGCTGTGATTATGGGCTGCATTCTGGGGAAGGGACACGTAATTCAGACAACTGGCATGTCAGAGATAACTCAATTTGTCACCACCTCCCTCCTTAATTAATTTGCACGCCACAGTGGCGCGGTGCCAAAACGGAGACATGTCCCTGCGGGACAGAGCGGTGTGCCCTGMCAGGTTACTCTGTCCCAGCTTTCCCCGCAGCGGCTGTTCCCCACCGTGTCAGGATGAGACTTTTATCGGAGGTCGACTGTCACTTCACAGCCTGAAGCTCTTGATTTTAAATGAAAGGCAAGCTGGGACAGGTTTGCTCTGTGCTGGTCTGGTGTGCCCGTCTGAGTGCAGAGGTGATGGCACTTGGGGTCTGGGGTCACAGTGACCCACGTTGTCTTAAAAATGGGTTCAGACTTTTGTTGTTGTTGTTGTTTTAACAAGTAGTGAAAGTACCAGAAACCTGAAATTCACAGGGTCAAAATACGTATTAAACTGACAAGAAATGCTCTGAAATTTGGACCCCCACTGAAGGAAAAAGATCGAGCAAGATCATTAAGATCTGAAAAGGAGAAAAACATTTCATTTCATGTCAATAGTAAATTTTAGTTGACTAAAAATAATGTTTTTAAAGTGGGTGTTTGTCCCGCTTAAAAAGAAGCAGCACCAATTTTGCTTCAGTGTGACATATGCCATTTTTCTTCTGAATTTTTTGGATCAGCAGCTGAAGCAGAATATTCATTATTTTCCCAAATCTGCATGCAACAAAGTTGTTAGTTTAAAAAATTAAGTACGAGATATGCCAGTACCTTTTGTCTGCTTTTCAGTAGCTGAGATAAACCTAGACCAGCTCACAGCTGTACTCGCTATGCTTTTTGGTCTGTCACTGAATCTGCCTTTATTATTTTCAAAATGATTTCAGGCTGATTCTGCATATCTTGCATGTTGAAAAAGGAGATAATTTGGGTTCTTGATTAGTTTTTGTGTACAAAATTTTAAATTATTTAGARTAAGTGAGGCAATTCCCGAAGAAACAAACGGTAACAGTAACAAGTAACAAATRACTAGCAGCAGAGCCAGGCTTCATTCCTGCTGTGTCTTGGCATCCAGGAGTGGGAGCTCATTGCCCTGGGCCCTCGCTGCAGTCAGAGGAGAGGCACAGCTCAAACCTATAAAGTCCTATATAAGGATGCTTGTCTTCAATGCCTATCCCTGGATGAGGTGACTCTGCACACCCACAAACAGMCCAGTCCTTTTGCCTGGAGAAAAGAGTCTAAAGGCCCTTCCCATGCTGTTTTACAGCAAGTTGATGGGCTGGGACTCTGAGAGAAGAGCCTGGGCAGAGAAAAAGAGGTCCTGGCTATGCAAAACCATCTGCCACCAATTGAACCATCTCCACATGTCCCCTGTGTCCAGGCGATGTGGGGACACAGACCCACACCCTATATTTCCTAATGAGGGGCAAGGATTGCAGGGTGGACTGAAGATGGTCRTCTTCCTTCTGGCTGTACATTCATCTCCCCACACAGCAGCACAACCCAGAGCCTCGGGAGGTGCTGGCCCAGGCCCTGTGCAAGGCTTCTGCATAGCAAGAGCTTTGTCTTGGTGACCTGAAGCTCTCCTGTACCCCATGGACACACAGGACACATCCTCTGTTATCAGGACTGCTTAAAAAGCTCCCTTTCTCCTTACAATCTCTTTCGTGCTCACTGTACTGTAGCCTTCTAAAAACAGCCAAAAAGTCCCATTAAAATACCAGYTTATAGCAATTTCAGTGCTAAGTCCAGAGCCCAACACAAACTGATGTGCTCAGAAATGAAAGCTGTGATTAGATGGAGTTAGGCTTATGATAGCTCACAGCCAGAACTGCAGGTAAACTACAACTTAGGGATCTTTTCATTGCCCTCCAAACCATTATTATAAACCCAGAAATTCACAGTTTCCTGCTACACATAGAAGAAATGCYGGCATGCCGCGGTCCAGAAATGCACAGTTGAAGTACTAAAACAGTTTTAATTCAGTCTTGCAATAATGATGAGCAATAACATGTTATTGTTAGAAGGCATCTGAGATCACACACATCCAAGTTTTTAAAGCTTATTTGATCTTTTTCTTTTTTTCCTCCCAATCCTTATATTTAGTCCTCTTTCCCCCATATGAAGAAGAATTTGAACTGCTTGAATAGGGCAGGCCATGCCCTCCTTCTCTGATGTCAGTGAAAAACATCACACAAAGCTTCATCCTCTCTCTGATTGGTTTCCTAATGACCTGGAAAACATGAACTGTTGCTTCAGGCATCTTCCATTTCTCCCCACTTAGGCTGAAAAATARGACGATAAACACTTGTCCATCAAAGGAAGAAAGAGGAAGATGCACACGAATTATCCATGGGGGTTCCTGGGAGAGTTACCCAAAACCTCCCATGAGGTGACACTCAGACAGATAAGTCCTCTAACATGGGTGTCTTTTCCTTCAGCTCCACACCCAGAAAGAGTTTACCGGTTCACASATAACTTTATGTACTGAGACATTTGGGCACGAATCCTAGGTAAAAAGCTTTCCGGCAAAAATACACTCTAGCCAGCCCCTGCAGCAATGCTACATGGCACTGTTGAGCTGTATAACTTTGATCTCCAGACAGAAATGAGCCTCTCTCCCTTGCTTAGTCACACCATTTGGAGTGTTATTAGACTGCAGGATGAACACTTGAAGTTACACCTAAAACTAGGGCATATTTAAAGCAGTCTGACGCCCTTTGCCAGCTCTGAAGTTTTGAGGAAAACAACAAAACAAAGTTATCATCTCCCCATGAGCTGAGGTGCTGTAGGCAGCCATCAAAGATCTTTTAAGGTGGATGGGGCAAAATAAGCAGAGCTGTGTTCCTACTGACACATATGGGACACATTCACAGAGGGAAGTTTTTGTTTCCAAATGCTGAAGCTGTGGGACAGTTCACTGAAGACTGTCCAGCTCATTGAGCCATGCCAGTAATGGGGAGMCAGATCTCTGAGACATGCTTGGGTACCATCAGTGGGTCAGCAGTACCCAGATCCCACTTTCATGAGGTGARTAGATAGAGGAAGACAGCGTTCATATGACAATAATTTTTAAAATCTCCATCAAGAAATCTGTAGTCCCTCAAACCTTCTGTGGAAGTTTATTCTGGAGGGCAGTGACATGAGGTTTATAGGAGAGCAAAATGGGGCCCATATAATCAGATAACATTAAAGAAATATTGGTGCAAATGGCAAATTCATTGTCAGAATGGTTTTATAACCACAGGTTAACTACAAGACACCAGGCAAGAAAATCTTCCATGAGAATATGCTTTATTTTGGGAAAACAGGCAAAGAGAAATGCAAATATTTTTTTTTTTCAGCAAAGGAAAAGTTGTTCTGAATGTCATCTCTGAAAAGGCATGTTTCATTTAGAAGTATTGACTCCACGCATTTTCCTCAGATTGATATTTTTATTAAAATGACAAAGGTAAACCAAACCAGTATTTTCATTACAAAAAGATGTTTTCAGTCCCAGCTGTTTGCCCACTTAGGTGGATTCATCAGCCTGATACCCTGTTCTCCACCCAGCCCTGATGGGGTCTTCAGGACCCAACAGTTTAGAAACAAACAGGGAAGGAAGGCAGTGTAGCCTCTCTTGTGCATGACTCAACTCATTGCTAAGATCATTGTCCTATGATGGTCTAGACCCCGCCTGGACCCAGGTACTGTGGCCTGGTGGGTGTGGAGAAGCATTTGCACACTTGACTCCCTTAAAACCAGAAATATGTGGCCACCTTTCACCCCCATGCTGACTCCGCTMCTAAGACAGAGCTGAGTTTTTCACCTGAAACGGTGTTCGTCATGTTCCCTGTGAGTTTTGTGCCTAAGTGAATCAACTTCCTACTTATCTATGAGAAATCCAGCTTTTCTTTTCTTTTCCCTAAGTACCATATATCATCTCTGGGTACAAAATTAATTTTATGGGTGTTTAGTATTAAATACGTTAATTGGTTCATGATTTTAAATTAATTAAAGTATGGTCTTTTGGGAAATTTAGCATCTTTTGTCAAACTACTTTGTTGCTTGTAATGAGTCCAAAATCAAAGTATCCCATGCTTCTCCAACTTCCCGTTGAGTTAAAACTCATTAAACTTTATTTATTTCTTTATTTTTAACTTAGCCATAGATTGATTTTTTTTCCTCAGTTAGTGGCTACAACTGTTTAGTGTCTTTGTCACCAGAACGAATGATATAGTTCTGCTATTACTAACCCATCAGGAATTCCTTTGTCCTGGTAAATCTGTCACCTCCTTTCATTCTGGACGGAGTTTAAGCCATGGGTTCCCATTTCAATCTGTGTCTTTGAGCCGCTCCAGTAGTCCTTTGAGAGAAAGAAGTGCTCTTGGGAGGTAGTTCATCTCATCCTTTGGCAGACTTCTGAAGGAGGTCATTAGGCAGTAAAGCTGAAGTGCTGTTTTCTCTGCTGTCTAAARGGGAGTCTGGATGACCACAACAGATGAAGATATTAACAGAGCTGATCTGGAGGCAGGTGAGATGAGTCCCATTCTTGAGACGGCGGAGCAGCACTCCAGTTAGACAACAGACTTGAGATGGATCTGTTCACACATTTTTCTTAAAAAAGCACAAAAATAACAAAATGGTCCTTGAGCTTTGAACTACATCTTACCTGAGCATAAATTAGAATAAAAAACTTGACTTAGAGAAGCTCTGTTCAATGGTAAAAAACAACTACCTACAACTACCACAACACCCTGTCCCTTCAACCCTTGCAAGAGTGGAGAAGGGGCACTTTCTCAGCCTTGCTCTCAGTTTAAAACTCTGTAATGCCTTCCCRGTTTGCATTAAAATCTGCATAGCCGAGGTCACCATTTTTACTATCTGTGTGCCTGCTTCCTGCTCCTCCCAGCAGTCTCCCAACATGTGCTGGTGTTGCTGACTACCTCCTGGCTATGCCTCTTGCCCTCTCCTCCTGCCTGTCTGACCTGAGCCCCAGGGCAGTGGCTCTGCCAGTGCTCTCCAGATGCAGCATACAGCAGCTAGCCAAGCTGCACAGCTCCCGTRCACACGCAGAAAATGGAAAAACTAGCAGGTAGTCAAATATTGTCCACTAGAGAAAACAATCTTCTTCATTGCTCTTACAAACAGCTAAATAACTCAGACCACTGAAGGCAAAACACCATTTTCCCAGCTGCTGAGGGGGATGGTGGCTGTTTTGGCAGAGAACAATTCTTACTCACAGATAAGATAACAAAAAAAAAAAAAAAAAGAGTTCTGAAGTGGCAGCTTCCTTTATTGCTTGGTTTAGTATCTTTCCCCCAAATCAACCCATGAGTATGACAAATTCACAAAGCTGCACTTAAATTGAAATGTATGAGGCCACAGACAACATCAGTGCCTCGTCCTTATTTTGTGAATCACCTTTGTARTCTTCTGGGATCACAGTCCTGCCACACCAAAGCAACAGTTCTGAAATAAGATGGAGGGGCAAGAATAATCTTAGATGTGGTGGTTAAGAAAGGACCATTGTAGCACATTTCTATCCTGACTTAACTTTGTTCGATAACACAGGCTAGGGAACCTAATCCAGAGATTTCTTCATCAGTCACAGCTTGTGTTGGAGGAATGGAAGAGTTATCAGAAGACATTGAAAGATGGTTGAGAAATGAGCAGATTTTGAGGAAAGCCCCATATCCTTAGGCATGGAGTTGCAAAGGTTAAATGTGGTCACTAGTTTCTAGTCTGAGTTCTTTTGGCTTTAGTTTGCCACCCTTCTCAGTTGGCCTTTGGCTYCTCGAGTAACATTTGTGCCCTCAGCTATTGGAAATCTCTTCCTGTACTCATTGTTAGACCAAGACCAGTAAACTTCTGTAATCAAGAAACTATGTCTTCCCATCCCTCCTTGAGTGGGGCTTTCCAGAACTCAGTCCTTCCTGTGACTCTGTTATGAAACCCTTCTGGTTTTTCTTTCTGATGTTGCTTTCCTTGTGGAGGATAGTATCTGAACAGAGGATCCTTTAGAGRTGTCACTGGGACCAAATAAAGAGGTATCACCAATTCTGTCCTACTACCACTTGATCTCTTTGGATTTCTAGATCCAAGGATTATGCTGGCCCCAGTAGACCCAGCCTCACCCTKAGAGCTAGCTTTAAAACTGTTTCTCCTCTCTGTGTTCCAGGACTTCTCTCAATCTTAGATTTATTCTCTCTGCATTGATGTTCTTTCTGACAGGTCACTCAGATCAGCTCACACAGAATAGCGTGATGAACCTCATCAGCATTCACCATTGTRTGGCTAAAAGTAAATGTGGATCCTAAAATTTCAGTGAGGTTTGCCTCWGGGAAGCCTTGAAGACGCATGACCTTAGGGTTCACGTTGGATGGATCTGTACATTTTTTGATTGCACAGCCCCAGGACATGAGAAAGTCCCACTTTCCCCTTGTGTCATCCACCCTTAAATCATTGTTGAGCATTGTCATCTTAACTCCTAGGTTTGCTCTAGGCCTGAACAACTCTGCTCAGTCTCAGGGCTCCTATCAACAGCTGGTGATGGGGGCAAAGCCAGGAAATCATCCTGAGCTACAGAAGAGATTAACAGGCTGGGATCACTCCAGAAGTAGGAGCTGGCATAGTATCCTGGGTCTCATCCTCCTCCCATGGGCATCTATGCCCATGTTTCAAAACCAGGCTCACAGGTGGCTCTAAACTGAGGCTCRGAGGGGATGAAACAGCACAGGGTGGGAGGATGAAGGATGTGCTCTCCTGCAGTTCTTGGACCAGGTTTGGACACAGGGTTGGCAGTGTAGGGTGGATTGGGGTAAAGCCTGTCTTGTTGCTGCCCTATGCTAAGTCTTCTCAGAGGCTAGGTAGGTCCCTGAAGGTCCTCAGCTGGGCTCTGTTGCCAGTTCTACTATCAGCTGCGTTAGAAAGGATGCTTGTCTATGCGTGTCTCTTTGTGCCTCCCCACGTGGCCACAGCTGCTCTCTTGTTCAGTGAACTTGGCAAGTACTTCTGGACAGCAGGGATCGCCTTTCATCTCCTTTCCATCAGCCTTGTGGGGGACAGAGCAGCAAATGGCAAGGCAGAGTGCACAGTTAATTTAAGGGGAAATTGTCTTTTCCTGTGGTCGGTTTTATCTCCTGGCAGTGCGCAAAGGCAGCACCATTATCTGTTTCTGCCAGTGCTTCTAGTGCTGAAATGCCTCTAATTAAAGGCATGCCGAGTTGTAGATATAGGATATCTTAATTACATGTGTGTGAATAAAGCATTTAACAAGATGTGAGAGGTCCTTCCCTTCCCCTTGGAGCCACCAGATCAAAGAGCAAACCTGCTGCCTTGGAAACAGACAAAATGTGTTGGTTTCTGGAGGGCTGTTTTGTCATCAGACTTATCTGCAGACTCTTCTTGGGCTAGTGCCAAACTCTGAAAACAATTAAATAAAGAGAGGGATGGTACGACTGGTGCTGCAGGAGCTCTTTCCCTTTGAGAGGCAGCCCCTGCTCAGTCGAAGCCCAGCAATGCACACAATGAAGACCTCAGTAAGTCGGGGCCACGCTGCCTCTCACTGCAGAGGTGCAGGCAAGCCTGCCTCCTCGAGCTAGACCTGAACTGCCTGATTTGCAGCCAGTGCCTGCTCAAGTAGGTGGGCTGAATAGTTTCATTTGTTGGCTTCTAGCCCCCAGCTGGCAGGAGGCAGGTCTACCCTGATCCTGTCCCCCTGTATTGGGGCACCAACTTGTACCCTGCCTTAGAGGCATCATTTCCTCAGAAAGGTCCCTTTTTAGCAGGTTCCTCCTACCTCCTTCCCCCAGGGAGAAGCTCTTACCAGTCCTAAGTGTTGTGGTCACCTTCTATACCCATGGGCAGTCTGGTACAACATGAGTCTGTAGGCAGGGAGTAGCAAGTGAAGGAGTACATGACACTGCAGTGGAGTGGTCAGATCATTTACCTGGGAGTAGAGGTTTGGTTCCTTGGACTGTTCTTGCACCACATGTTCAACAATTATTGGTAAAATTGAGGGGTCAAATAGAGGTGCTGGGAAGGTATATACACGCCTGTCTCCAAAYACACATTTGGGCAGCATACGCTCTCTAAGGACGTTGATTTGGGATATTGCCTTGTTCACTCTAGTGATTTCAGTGTAACARGAAGAAAAGTCTGGTTTCAGGTGAGGCTAGCAAGAGATGAGCCTTTAGTGAGAGGAACAGAGAGCCTTTTGCCACAGAAGCTGGGGCAGGAGAATAGTTACTCCTGGTACAACTGAAGAGTGAAGGGAACCCTGGTTGTGAAAGCTGGAGGATGGCTTGCTCTGAGATCAGGGAACCAGAAGTTCCTACAGACAACTCATCTGGCCTGCAGTGACTTTTTATTGCAATACSTTTTGGGGCAGCTTCAAACTCCAGTGCAGAAGCCAATAGCATGATGTGGCAGGTTTCTTTGACAACATCTCTAGCCCTTTGTGGCTCTGGACGACACARGAACTTAACACTTCATCCAAAACAGGTTGGCTAGACAAAAACAATTAAATATCACTAATGCTTTTTTCCTGCAAAAAGCTGGAAGTGGCCCTGAGAGGCATGGTTTCCAGCAGCTTTGCATCAATTAGTCTCWCCTGCATTTCATTTCAAGCCAAACACAATAGTTTGGGGCTATCCCTGGACTGAGACTCATCTGGAGTTGTGTCCAGGGCAGCTTATGGCTTGATGTTAGTTTGAGTGAAAACAGCATCTAGAATCTGGCTCTCTGTTAAGTGAATGAAAACATTCCTTTCATTCAAAGTTAAGGTGAACCACATTTCTAAAACATTTAGGGGACTTTTAAAATAACTTTTTAAAGTATGCTTACAGAGGAAAAGGTCTTCAACTCACATCAGTTGTAAGACCTTATTGGGTTTGAAGGTATAATACATGCTCCTAAATCACTTTGGAAAATCTCAACTCATCTCCCTCCATCTGCAACAAGGAAGAAGATGCTCTGATGCAAGCCCTGCCTTCCATGAGAAAGGCAAGTCAGCAGCAGAGGTCACTTGCTCATCAGCTTTACTGCATCCCTGGCCAGGTGCCAGCAGAACTCCCCTAAATGATGCTACTGGACAAGTGTCCTTGGCAAGAGGGGAAGCACACTTGGCTTACAGAGCCTTTGCCACGCCAGAGGGAATCCACTGGGAATGACACTTACTGGGGAGTGCTGGGATCAGGTGAAGGAAAGGTAAGGACAAGCTTCATGTGAATGTTTTTTAACTGCTCTTCTTGCAGCTCCAAGGTACTGGACACAAAAAATAATAAAMCACAATACAATACAATACAAATACCAATAAAATATAGCTCTGCCCAAAGACAATTGGGGGAAATGGAAATAGAAAATCAAGTTTCCTACTTAAAGTAGGTGTTAGGCCTGTTGGAAATACCTCCTGTTGCTCTTGGGAGCAGGAGCAGAGGTGCAGACAGGTTGATCCTTTGTTCCCTTGCGGTTTTTGCAAGGGTGTGGTAGGCGTGTGCTTACCCAGGGTTRCTGTGCATGGTGGTAAATGTGTGGGATCTCTCCCCCACGCAGGAACAACTTAGACCTCACCAGGTCTTTAATTCAAATACAAAAGCTGAGACATGATGAGGCCTCCTCCTAGCTCCCACCAGGAAAAGAGAGGGGAGGGAACAAGATCACCCGGGCTRCTGGGATTTCCATTCCCTTCACACTTACCGAGGACAGGGTTGGCTCCTGGACAGAGGGACAGACGTCTCCACTCACCTCTTTCAGCAGCCCCAGCCAGGATGGTACCCAGCCAGGCAGGGTGTCCGTGGCCTCGTTGGGAGGCTGGAGGCCAGCCKATCACCCAAACCATGGTACAGTATTGCAGGTGCTCAGCTCGTCCYGGTCAAGCTCCCTGCCTTCCCAGGGGCTCCTCCAGACCCTTCCCATGCCCTGCACYGTGTGCCTCCATCACCTGCACAGCTCCCATGCCTGTGTTGGGTGCTGCAGGCACTTCCAGGGGTGCGTACAGAGAACAGGGCTGCTCAGCTGCAGCCTATCCCAGCCTGCCTCTGCAATGTCTTTCATCTAGCAATATAATAAAAGGCAACCACCCATATTTCCTCTGAGTTTGGATAAGCTTTCCCTCTTCATGACATTATTGTTTTCTCCATGGATCAATTTCTCCCCTGCCTGTCTTGGCTTCTTTTTATAGTGGGTTAAATTGTTTTGATTAAATGAAAATGCTAGTGTATTACCAGGGAGGCTCAGGGCTTCTTTATCATATAAACAAACTGCAAGGAGGTGGGTAGGACAATCACCAAGTGAGAGCAGAGCTGCTGCATGTTGCAGAGAGAAGTGTTACACTGAACATTCGTCCCTGCAGTTCATTATCTCTTCGCAATAAATTTTATATCTCAGCTTTCTTTTTTATTGCCRTAAAACATAATGGACTGTTTCCAAGTTAAAGCTGTGATGCTGGGTATAATCTGTCCAGCAAGCAATAAAGCAAGATGCTTTTTAAAAATTTCTTCCATTGCTTCAATCTCAACATAAGCAACCTTCCCAAAATAATTCAGGGGAAGCAGGGGCTAGTAGCTTCTGATGAGTCAGCATCAAGTGCAGAAGAGGCTTCAGGSCACATTCAAGCACTTTGTCTGACTTCTCCTCTTGCAAGATGCAAAAAGACAGACTATCTACCCGAGGTAACTCTGGCACACTGTTGCCATAGTTACCTGAGCACTTTGTAATCATCAATAGATTTGTTCTCCCAGCACACCTCTATGGTCAGGGATTAATACCATCTCCATTTTACRGATAGAAACCTAAGGCAAAGAAAATCCAAGGATGCACAGGAGCCAGGAGGCAAAGCCAGGAACTGAAATGGAGCCTGAAGATTTCTTTGTTAGCCCCTAAATACAGCCTCAAATTCTGGCTCTGGCTTGGTGCYCTCTTATTCACGGCATTTTCCACGGGTAACAAATAGTCACCCACAGTACTTAACTTGGTCTTTACTTTGATGCTGGAAGTGGTTTCACTCTTTGCCGCAAAGATATCCCACTTGGGAAATAATAYAATTGCCTTCAATACTGCCTGTATCAAAGCACAAGAGCAAGTCCTGCATCTGCTCAGGATGCGGAGTAGGGACAGGTAGCTGAGGGGCTTCAGWTGAGGTATTTTTCTCTCCAAATCCGTCTCTGAGATACATCCAGGAAAGTAACACAGMACACATCATAAATTGCATTTTTTAGTATTTTGGGCTATGCCATCTAAAGGGTCGAGGGAAGGGCTACCAAAGCATTAGCTCTGTCAAGAATAAATATCATCAACACTAAATCATATTTGCCTTGAGGTTTCTAGGGAAAAAAAAMCATCTTATTTTTGTTGTTGTCTCACCTGGAATTTTTACAGAAAAACAAGCTAAATTCTGCCAGCCAGAAGATTGAGCTCAAAATTGAATTGAGCTCAAAGCCTATTGCAAATTTCAACCTAGGAAGGTCTATTTGCCTTACAAATTCTGTCCCTTAGTAGAAATGGTTAGTATTTCTTTTTACGTTAGATTAATGCATAAAGGTAAAAATACTGTTTAACACACACAACCACATGCATACACATGGTTGGTTTTTTTACAGATAATATGTATTTACATTTTCAAACTGATCCCCGCAATTGCAAAATGACAGCCTTATGACACTGAGAAGCTATTTCTGAGTATGTCTGGCATTTACAGAAGGGGAAACACTTTGAAAATCCTKCTAATCCCTGATGACATTTTGAGACCTCCACATAACTTCAAAAACCCAGTTTCTATGTCTGTTCACAACCAGGGGCTACTTCCACATCTAATTACAAAGGCAATTCTGTAAGAGTTATGAAGCAATCATTAATTGACTTTCGACTTCACTTTCATTACTTTCCTCTCCTCTGGTGTAAATGGTGTAAATGGTGTAAATGCAAAGTAGCCTCACTGAAGCCACTGAAATTAGGAATATAGATATGAAGGACTGGAAGAGGCATATGGTACTGAAGCAATGTGAAAGTTGTGCCCATGTCCTTCAAAAATGTTGCCATAATGTGCAATGTTCTGCTATGGAAATGGAAGAGTTCCTGCCTGGTCGAGCAGGCTCAGTAAGGAGGTAACCTCATTGCTAAAAGCAGAAAAGGCTTGGCATGACATGTGCAGGAGTGAAACTGGGCCCTGGTGCAGAGCTATTAGTGCAAGGTGGGGAACCAGAGCAAGTGTGAGCAGTASTACAGGCTTTTATCCCCTTGTTAGCATCCCTTAGCATGTGTAGTACTGCCTTATTGCAGGTGTGCCCTTTTCACTGCAGGAAGAACAGACCATGAGGCTGTMATTCCTCCATTGGTTCTTCCTCTGRTGTGTTGTCTGRCTATGGATGGGACATGTCAGCTCCTCGTTCCTCTAACATCATTCATTTGTTTAAATTATAGACTTTCATGTGCCTATAACACCTGGCACAAGGGAGACTTTAGAAACCATGAAAACTCTCAACTCACTGGGTCTAAGTGACCTGAGAGCATCCCTGCTGCTGTCCGAGCTATTCTGGTCTGACTGAGGAACCRGGATTTTTCTGCCTCAACCAGAATATCGCTCAGGCTCTGCACAACCTCCTTTTCTGACTACAAGGCAATGTTTAGACTGTGAGACAGGACTTAGGGATGTAAAACTGGAACAGTAACTTCTGGGTTTGTGCTGTTACTGGGGAATGGGTACTCTGAAACAAAGTCACTGGACAACTGTATTGAACTCTTTTCCTGGACACGAATTGAGGTGAAATGAAATGTAGGTGTATAAAGAAGCCAATGTAGGTGTATAAAGAAGCTCTGCCTACCATCTCTGATGCCTGACACACTTTAATTTTAGCTGCTTTAACACTGTCTGAATGACCAGGAGCACAGCAAACACCTCCTTGGCCTGACCCAGGCCGTGCCTGAGTCAGCGGGAATCTATTCACTGGATAGGCTTACCAATTGCCCGTGCAAAGTGCAAGATAAAGTGCATCTTGTATACAACCCCAACTAAAGCAGATGAGCAGTTTCAGGGAGAAAAGGACTGGCATCACCAGCCAAACCTGCTGGCTGCACCTGTCCATCCCCATGCAGAAAAAAGGATCATTACCTTCTGCCAATCATTTCTGCCCATCTAGCTTAATTAAAATTTACCACTCAACTCTCAGGCAAGCATTACACACAAAGAAGGTTAAAAGCCTCCCTCTTTACCTTCTCCTTGCATTTTGGGAAAGGTTCCCTGAGGGGCCCATTTAGAATATAAATACTAGCTACTAATTTTATTTCATATTAAATGTCCTGCAAAGTAAATTTCACAAGTCTTTGCACTTTATCAACAAAATTAAAACAGTTAAGGAAGGGATTTGCTGATGGAAGGTGCCAAAATTATCTGTCTTTAATTAATCCCAAAAAGAACATGCTGAAGTGGARAGCCTTTACTTCATGTCAGCATTTCCATGTCCACAACAATATTAATTCAAGCATCATGGAGTGGGTTAAAATTTAGTGAGACACAGATTGTTGGAGTTCTGCCATTCATTTAGGTTGTATTGGGTTTGTGGGTAGAAGAAGGTGTTCCCCAGGCAAGCATGGGAGCACTTACAGACCCCAAAACAAAASAAGCTTCAAGGCCTGTCAGGAGTTCCAGTGGGTGAAGAAGGAGGGATTTACGGGGTACTCCATTACCAAGTGTGTGTGTGGGGAAGACGCAGGTGAGACCACACAGAAGGAGACAGAGAGCAGAAAGGAAGAGCCAGACWCAGCCTCAGACCACCGGTAGCACAAACCAGAGATGAAGGATAGATCTGGGGGTAAGTGGTGCCTGAAAAGTCCCAGGACCGAAAACAGAGGCATGACCTTTGCTATGATGTCTTTCTTSATGTCCAAGAAAACAAAACTTTGTGAATTTGTGGATTTAACAATTGGCATCTCATATTCAATCACAATTTATCCCCCCAAATAGATGTGACTTGTAGGACTAAAGATTTTACCAGCCCCAGGTGGTCCTGTCACCGAGCCACACAGGCACTGCAAAGCTGGGATCTCAGCTAACTGGTCACCTTGGCTCCTTCCATGGTCATACAGGTATTGCCAGGGCTGCACAAATGGTTTGGAGGAGGAATAAACACAGCTGGTTTGTACTCAGGGGACAAGCTGTGAGGAGCCACTTGGTATGGGAGATCATGTCAGACCAGGGATCCCTGGGATCTCTGGGAGGATTTGACAGAAAATGGCTGAAGGACTTTGGGAGGCAGTACCTCAGGAGAGCCCCAGCCCCTCCTCAAAGCTGGAACAAGGATCAGGCTGTCATACAGGCTGACCAGAGTGCTGTGTTTGCACACAAGGTCCTAGCCCTTGTCAGGGCCCATCCACAGCTCCTAATTCTCACAAAGTTGYCTTGTTTGCTCAGTTACTGGCTGGGCTGGGAGGGACTGTTCTCCATCCTTCCTCCCACCAGGGGACCACTGAGAAGGGGTCAGCAGAAAAGTCATGGATCTGAAAGAGTGAGACTCCRGAAAAGATCCTAAAGAGAGGGAGAGAGCACAAGAAGGAGGTTAATGATTTGTCCCAGTGATAACAGCCCTCTGGACAAGAACAAGGAGTGTCATGTGGCACTCGGTAGGAAATGTGACATCATTGCAGGTCAAGGATTTCTGTCTGCTTCATTGGAGAGAAGCTGCAGAGCCAGAAGGGCACACAACAGATATATAAAAAAAAAAAAAAAAAAAATTCATCTTTGAGTTTTGTTCAAGCAGCACTTTTCACGAGTGATAGCCAGCTTGTGACAACTTGTAGGCCTTGCAAGCAGCTGACCAAAGTAAAATGAAGATCTCAGCAGCAGCTCTTTCTGGCACCCACGTCAGACTGGCTTCTTAATGCCATTAGCAAATCATAATTACTGAACGTTTCAAACCAAACATCTCCATCCAGGCAAACACCAGCAGGCTGACCAGCATGGTCAAATATACACAAAATCAGCATGCATAGAYTGTGTGTGTGCACAAGCATCCCTGTTGGCCTGCCTGCCCATCCTGACCCATTAGCCCTCAGCTGCAACATCATCCATCCATGGCAGAGCTCCATCACACTGGCTGCTCTCTCACATAAAGGACAATCCCCCTCACTTCCCAGCCTGTCCTGCCTTCCCGTAGATTCCCATGTCCTTAGCAAAAGGGAGATGCTGTAAATACGGATCGGCATGGAAAAAGGCAGAAGGAGCCAGGATGAGTTACTAGGATCTACAAAAGAAGCCATAAAAAATGATCAGCCCTGACACAAGAGAACTGGACCCTGAGTGCTGTTGCTCCATAAAACTGACAGCTGATAAACATGGAGCTAATGGAAAGAAGCTGCAYCCACCCTGTCCCTCCCTGAGATTTATTACCACTGGGGCAAGGGCAACCCATGCTGGAGTTAGCAGAGTTCAGTGTCGCCATAGGTTGAAAGCAGTAAATCAGTGGCCAGTAATAACCACAGCAGATAGGATCTTTTCCCTGGGCCACTTAAGATGAGTATTTCCAGGGAGCTAAAAACTGGAAATATCCATGAGCAGCAGGGTCAAGTACTCAGCTGAAGCAGTGCGGTGGACCCCTGGGTCATCAGCAAGCAGGAGACAGGAGGTGAGAGGGCGAATGTTCAGCAACCACTCTTATGTGTCTGCCATCATACCTGCCCAAAAGTCCTGGGAGGAGAGAGGGCTGGAAATGCAAGCGTGGGTTTTGTCCTGGTCATTGGCACAGTCACAGACTGTTTCCACTTTGTTTCCCTTGTAGCCAGTTCCCTTGCTAAGTAGTTGATTTAAATAAGAACATCTATCTTCTAAATTGTGTGTATCAAACAATCAATCACTTGGAGGCTGAAAACCTCCCCAAATCTGTAATTATGGTGTCACAGCTGATTGTGATGAAAGTGAAGCTGTCAGGGAGACATTCGTGAGACAAACACACTTGCGCACAGCAATTTTCCCCAGAGTGCTACGGCGAGCTTTCCTGCCATATGGGGCCATGATTAATAGCCCGTCCTATATGTAAATATTTAGCTGTTTAGGAAGCAAAGGATCCAATTACCTTTCAACCCATTTCTAGCCTCATGATAAAATACAAARCAGAATTTCTGATTTTTTTTCTAAAAAAAAAAAAAAAGCCCCGATGACTCATATTCTACTAATGATATTAAAGACATTATTCTCTGTGCCCAAGGTAATACAGGCTGAGAGCTCAGCTGGGCAAGGCAGCTGAAATCTCTTATTTTCTCATTACTATAATGTTCCTTTCCAAGGAAGTGAACAYTAGCACTTTCTGCCGATAACCCCTCATGACTGTCACCGTGACAGTGGCCTGGAACCAGAGCTCTTGCTGGTACACGATACAATCTGAAGCAAAGCTTTTATCATGAGCCCTGTGGTTTTTAGGACGATCCTTAAAGCTTGCAGCTGCTGGGAGGAAGAGCTGCCTGAGAATTGCAGCAGTCCCCGGGGGAAAAAACAGACATTTCTGTCTCTCACAGTAGCAGGGACAGTTTGAAGCTCAGCTTTATGTGCACCCAGAATGGTGAAGAGAGTGGAAAAATAAGCCTCCACAACAATTTCATTTTTTTTAAACAATTTTATGACTTTTCTGGCAAGGTCAACATTATTGACTCTGTTCTCCTTTCTCAGCAGGACTATCCACCTCCATGCACCAACCCTCTCCACCCTCTCTCCAGAGCCCCAGCACATCCCCTCCTCGAGGCAACACTGGGAACTTCGTTTGGCTGGTTAAAAGTACTGTTTGCTGCCTGCCTTGACTTGCAGTATGGGTGCTACCACAGCTTGGATCACCAGGCTTCCTCCAGTTCCCAGCTCTGGGCACAGGGTCATAGCTGAACTGCTAGGAAAACATTTTAGTCATGGTAATAATTCCAGAGGGAGGTGCTCAATGAAACACGGGTCAAGGCGGTGTGTCCTACATGGCCATGGTGCTGCTGAAGCAAAGTGCAGATGGCCCCTTGGGTCACAGGAGCCATCCAGATTAACTATTGCCACTGCCACACCGTCAACACCTCCCAGCCCCTGGATTTGCAGAAGTCAGGACTCAACTAAATATTAATGGTGTTTAGGGCATTCAAAGTGGAGAGCTGTCACTSTAGGTACAGCCATGGCACACTGTGTACTTATTAACCAGGTCATTAACAGTGCCTAAAGATCCAGCTTGGCASAATGGGATTTTCACATGCAGGGACTGGAGTCCTGTTGGTCCCTCATGCAGCAGACAGATGTCATCCAGCTCCCATGGGAATCCTATGGGACCAGCTGGGAACCTGGCTGGGGGTCCCAGTACAGGCTGTCTTCTGCACCAGTCCTTGGGAAATAATGCCAGTGAGTTCCCAGCAGGGCTGGGAAAAGGCTGTCCCTCTGGCTGGTGTTGAATGGTGCTGAGGCCAAAGCTGGCTGTGCTATAGCTCTGCTGCTTTAAGTGCTGTCRGTCATTACGCACTGTGGTTGATGAGACTGGGAAGTTCAGGGCCTGAACTCATGCCATGGTTCTGACAGGCAGGATGCCCAACAACTTTTCAAAGCCTGTAATCAGTGCTGTAAGTCGTTGCCTTGCTGTTCCTACACAGAGGGCTGTCCAGGGGATGTTGCCTCTGGCTGGCCTCTCAGCTATTTTATYACTGCTGCAACTCATCTGCTGAGGTCTCTGCTGAAACGTAGAGCAAAAGAGTGTACAAGAGGAAAAGCATTCAGTGGAGGTTGAAGCAGACCTGTCCTAAAAATGGAAACCTCTTCTCAGAGAAGCTTTCACATGAGATCAGAGCAGCAAAAGCTGCACAAAGATACTTTCCGGTGCAGCTGAGAGGTGCTGAGCCTCATCCACGCCTGCAGGCTCCCTGTCCCTGGCCAGCCCGAAGAGGACACCCAGATCAACTGTGTCTGCTGTCCCCATGGCCTCCTGGAGGACTCTGGCTGTCCTGGGACACTGCCCACTCTGCAGTCCGGGCCCATGGCCGGGCCAAGTCCCAGCAYAAGGCAGCAGCAGGAGGGGACTTCCAGTGGAGAGCTTTTTGAATGGCAATTTAATGTCTAACCTGAGGAAATGTTTGTTTTGTGAAAAGGGATATTATTGTCTCCCCAGCTGCCGGCTAGTTGCCTTTTTAGCAATTTCTAGCCAATCCTAGCTGCATTTTAAGCAAAACAGGTTGATATAAAACACGGTCAGCTTTACCATTGCTGATAAGAGGCCAAGTATGATTAAGAAAGGCGTCAWCTGCCTTGCAGAAGCACCTTGCAGTGAGCTTAATTTTTGAGTCAATAACTTTAGCTGTATTTTGTAAGTAAATTTTTATATATGTGTAGTGTATGTTTTTTCCCCATCATGGACTACTGAATGCAGAGTTAAAGTCATTTGGCTTTTTGGGATGAACCTTTTTTCCTTTAACGAGTTTGAATTTCTCTTAAGTATAACATTAAGTCTCAGTTTTCTAGTGTTACAATGTTTTATTGGGGAGTAATTATTGACTTTTTCTGTCATGTTTTCCCCTGGGACTCTTTTTTCTTACTTACACTTTGCACTGCCCTGATCCTTGGAGAGACTGGACGTGACCATCACAGTCCTCACATTCAACCTCAACCATTCTGTGTCTCTGCAGCTGTGTAAGGCACAGGGATATGTAGCTGAAAGATCAGGCAGCAGCAGAAACATCCCTGCCAGTGTCTGTAGTCCATCTGATGGACCCAAACTGCTTTCTGTGAAACAGGAGCATCTGTAGGGTTTCCATATCTGGAAATGCAGTGCAAAACTCTTCATCTACATGTAAAGGTCTGTTTTGGGTGTTTTTCCTACTGTGAACAGATGTGTACAGAAGAAAGGTATTTTGCATCCATCAGGAAACTGGGCTTTGCATCTCCTCAATTGCTCCGCGAGCCCAGCAGTCCCCYCTACGTATCAGGGGGCCTCAGCAGAGCTGTTTCTGACTTATGCTGACCCAGATGGGCCTCAAACAGAGCAAGGAAAAGGGTGATGGTGGGAAAGGCTGATGCTTCCAAGAGAGAAAGAAGAAAAGAAAGACTAACACACCCATGCTGTGAGTGCCTCCGGCATGGGGGAGGCTGGAATCGGRGAGGAAGGGGAGACTTGGAAGGTTTCAAACCATTTCCACCTGGGGCTTGCTCAGCTGTTTCTCCTCTGGATGGATCCAAGTCAGCCTCAGCCCTCCGGCCACAGCCATTTTGGTGTTTGAAGGGATGACATCAAAAGGAGGCACAGAGACACTTACAAGTGCTGAGGTTGACATGTATTGAGTGAAGGAGTCTCTAGGGATCAGCCCCAGGGGTAAAGTACAAGTTGATCTAATGAACTGCAGCAGGGATGGGGACAGAGAAGGGCTTGCAATGCAAGCCAGCATGGGGTTATATATCCTCATCAGGGTCTGGAGTCATTGTGTCTTGGATGTGGTTTGTATTAATGCCAGGTTTGATGGGTTCAGGCTTCTCCCACAGCTCTGCAAGGGAAGCAGAATTGGGTACATTCACCTCTGATCTGTGATGCAAAGAAATAACCAGCTTTACATTGGAATGTCCTCACCTACTTCTGACTGTCCTGCAAATGCCTCAGGCCTCAGTCTGTCAGTGCCACATGGATGATCTTCCAGCATGGGGGAGGACCCCCAGGGTAAACTCAGAGAAGGTCCATGAAGCCACTGCTTTAGCCCGGTGTAAATGCAAAGAAGATTGRACCTGCCCTCTTTTCCAACCTGGGGGACACCTTTCAGCAGTGGTTAACTGCTGCTGAACAGAGTGTGTGATGGCCGAGGACCTCTCCACCAACCCACCCCAGCAGGAGAGTCCATTGTTTACAAATCACTTTTCACAAATTCCTTGGTATGTATTAAACAGGTAGAGAGCAAACAAGGATTTGCTAATGGACTTTAAAAAATAAAGTCAGAAAGAAGATCCAGCATGCAGCACATTAGAAATCCTGAGGGGAATTTTCTCCACCTTSGTGACAAAGGATATTGCATTTTCCATGTCCTTCTCTTTCCAGGCAGAAGATGTCAAATTACGCATGAATGGGCCTTGTGGAGGGGAGCTGGCTTTTCCTTTTTTCATTCAGATGACATCACCTTTAGCTAGTGGGATCCAAATGCCAGGGATGCTCARTTTTGCAGGATAAAAGCTCCGTGGGTGCGGGACCCAGGACAAAAGAGACAGTGCCTTCTCACCTGCGCAGGGGAGTCTCTGGGGTCATGGGCAAACAGGCGGACAGGCTGCTGTGGCTGGTGTGCCAAGCTGGACAGGCACACTGAAGACCACCCTACTGGGACATAAGTGTGTTCAACAAGGCATTTGGCTATATTTTGCCCTCTTTGGAAGGTGATAATCACTTTCTAGAGCTCTTCAATGAAAAGAGAGTATTCTCCCCCATCTACACAAGATCCATAGTTTAATACAGTGTGATGAAAGCACATGATAGACAGTGAGCAAAAAATAAAATTCTCCAGGCTTTGCCTAGCAAATAGGGGTCCAGATCAGCATCACTGTGCTGGTACAAGAAATTAAGACTTAACGTGCTATTTGCAATGGGATGTCACATACCTTCTATGCAGAAGAAATCCACTGGTTCCTTCCAAACTCCTCCTGAGTCATCCTGTTAATTATCTAGTCAGGTCTTCCCAGTGTACCCAGCCTCTTGCAGAAAAAGTAAATGCAGTCCCAGCCTTAGACTGCTTCAACACCAAGCAGACCTGAGCACATGAGACCAAGTCAAACACTCAGTTAAATCAATGGAGTTATTCTTTTCAGATGACTAAGGAAGCAGTGACACTCATCCCCTGCATTAACCCCTAAAGAAAGAAGACGGATTGTTTGCTGAAAAACATTTATGTGCTGGAGGAACTTTATCAAAATCAGTAGAAGCAGTGTTGTGTCCCTGCCCTGTCCTCCTGCTCCCCTGTCATGGTTCAGGTTCCCATAGTGTCTGTCTGAGCAACTCCAGACAGCGCTTTGCCAGCCTTCTCACCATGGTATTGCAAACAGGGAGCACTGGATTAAAGCCCTCCTGTTTCCACTGCCCATAATACATTTAATTAGGATCCTGGGAACCCAAGCTTCTGTCGATGTAAGCTTTTTTTCTCCTTCATTCAAAGTCAGGATTTCCTCCAGTTTCCGTGGAAATAAACTCTGCAGACATCAGAGGGGAGATGCATGCAGTCCTGTCCTATCCTTCTCTGAGTAGTCCCATGTGTGCAATGGGGAGAAGGAACTGAGGRGCACCCCACCACCTTGGCTGAAGTGCTACATCCACCGGGCTATGTGGGACCAGATAGAGGCACAGACACAAGGCCTAGCCATCCCATCCTTGCCAGTACAAGGCCTGGGGATTAAACCAATGGCAGGCAAAGCATGATAGTCCCTTAGCCAATCATAAAATCATAGAATCATTGAATGGTTTGGGTTGGAAGGGACTTTAAAGATCATCTAGTTCCAACCCCCTGCCAAGATCAGGGACACCTAGACCAGGTTGCTCAAAGCCCCGTCCAACCTGGTCTTGAAGACTTCCAGGGATGGGGCACCCACAACTCTGAGCAACCTGTTCCAGAGCCTCRCCACCCTCTCAGTGAAGAATTTCTTCCTAATATCTAATCTAAATCTACCCTCTTTCAGTTTAAAGCCATTATCCCTTGTTCTATCACTACATGTTCTTGTAAAAAGTCCCTCTCCAGCTTTCTTGTAGGCCCCCTTCAGGTAGTGGAAGTCTGCTATAAGGTCTCCCTGGAGCCTTCTATTTTCCAGGCTGAACAACCCCAGCTCTCTCAACCTGTCTTCATAGGAGAGGTGCTCCAGTCCTCTGATCATCTTTGTGGCCCTCTGGATTTGGTCCAACAGATTGTACCAGGCAGGACACAGCAATATACCATTGGACTCATATTTTATTACCACTTTTACAGAATGAGAAGTCCCCACTCCCCCACTTCTCCAGGGTGCATGAAGGCACATCAGATATACAGTTAGATCCCCCTGGCTGACCCATCCAAACAGCACTCAACTCGGACCTGACAGAGRTAGGAAAGAAGCCTTCCCAATGGGAGGAAAACCATGTAGTTATGAGTTCTGTTTGTGGCTGGCGCCCACTAAACCCACATACAACACTATAGAAGATGCTGCTGCAGATAAGTGTTTGCATGCAGAAATATTTTGTGGTGATGCCAAAGCAAAACTTTTGTATGTGGTTTCATGTTCCCAGACATGATCCATCATCTAGAGAGATCATCATCATCCTTACCATCTTTCATTTGCTGTGGGAGATCTGAGGGAAGTACAGAAGGACAGACTGTTTCCAAGAATCTACCAAATTCCATGGAATAATCCAGTAATTTCACTGCAGTGCATTGCCAGACAGTGGTAGCATGGAGGTGGGATTGTCTGCTCTGGTTACAGCCATTGTAGCATCTCTGAGACCACCCCAGTGTCTCTGCTACATGAATGTGTGCACTCTGGCTATGTCTGTACCTCTCTGGCTTGGATCTGAGTAACAGCCCCATGCCAAGAGCTGTGAGGAAGGTCTTAATCCTGCAGCAAGCTGGAGAGAGGAGCCTCTCACAGTCTACTCCACAGACTCCTTCAGAGCCATGTCACAGTGAAGGGCTGAATGACCACCAAGGAGGCTCACAGGACCACTGTACCAGGATGCCAGTACCATGAGCATGGAAGAGGACTTCTCTCTTACGCTGGGGCACAGCTGAACACGAATGTCTGCTCCACATGGATCCGACTCCCGCTGTGAGGTGCCTTTGCAGAACATTCCACAGTATCAGCACAGGCTGAATGTGTCCTTTGTACTTCTGCCCATCYTCTGTCACTCTTTGCTTCCTGCCATTGTTTCTCTGGTTTAAGGTAACAGGAGCACAGGGACAAGGGARGGGCTGCCTGGGGACCATCAAATGCAGAAGGGCATGGTTTAGCACCACAGAGACTACCCAACCAGAGAGTGCAGGTGTTCTGTGGGAGAGAGGGGGGATGATTAATCTGCAAACTGGCGTACAAAAACAAGTCCTGTCACCCTCAGAAGGGAAAGAACTGTCATTGTGTAACATAAATCCTACCAAAGGCATGTGCAAGCGAGCAATTACCTCTTGGGAAAGTTAAGACTTTGGCATTCAACCTTGTGCAATTGCAAAGAGGGAGAAGCAGAAGGTGGAGATGTCATTATACTATTAATAAATATGTGCATGGTACAGCCATTGCAAAATGATTTGACAAAATAAGCAATTCCAGAACCACTGCCTCCTGCTTCGTCTTTTAATTTAAGCATTAGTAGCACTGACAAATACCCCTGCTCCTGCTGGCATTCCTCAGTGTATAGCCACAAGCATTGGCAAGAGAGGATTTGCACACTAGTCCTCTGGTCCAAAAGCAGGGGCTAAAAGGTCCAGTCCTGTTGGCTGGGGCAGGCTCAACACCAGAGAAGGACATGATGCTGTGTGGAGTCCTTTTCTTTTACATCATTTTCAGCTTGTATGTGGGGGTCTCCAAACCCAACAATGAAATGCTGCTGAAAGGAGTGGGCTGGGAGCCTGAATGCCTGTTTGCTCCTTCCACACTCATCTTCCCTGTCTCTCCACTCCAGCCAGAGGGACATTTTCAAAAGGTCTTCTCTTCTTTGGATTTCTTTTGATCATACCATCTTTTTACGCTACACATTCATTCTCCAAATAACAAACATGCTTCAGAGGAAGCACCCAGGCTCCTCAGGCTGCACAGCTCTGTCTTTGCTGAAGATACTTCACATAACCAGTCATGCTATGTGAACACCAATGATGGTCTCTGGTATCTAGTAAAGRGTTCAATACTCACGTTATATCTCCTACAGAGATCACTGCCTACTGAAATGAATAAAACTGTAAACCCTGTCCTGAAAAGTGCTGCAATGAGTAGGAACCACCAGCACCATACCATGAGTGACTTTTCTATTTTTTGAAAGAGGCAATAGCAGCAGTCTTCAACTCCCAAGCACATCTAAGCAAGTCATGAGATTTCCTAGGATACTAATTAGGAGAGAGGGACGGCATACGTTAATTATCTCAGTCACAATGAACAGTTTGCCCAGATGTTCATATAGCATGCGTCTATTTTAATTTCCAGCTTTTTACATAGATCCTCTAAACTAGCAAAAAGTCTATCAATTTCAACATGGCAAAATAACCTCATCTGGGAGTTCTTCCTGAAGATAAGTGACTACAAGTTGGAAGTCTCTGCTTCAAGGCATTTTCCTGATATATAAGCAACAACATAAAAGCTTTATRGCAGGCTTTCAAGAAACTGAAAAGCAGAATGCTTTCTTAGATACCCATAACTCAAAAATAGCCTGTCCAATTCAGCACTTATTCATACAGACGAAACACTCTCCTCTGGGCTGAGCTTAGACATGAAAAATAAGATGAAGGTTGGAGCTTTTGTCAGAAAGTTAGAAGAACGGTGCATTTACAATTAAGCTTACAGTGGATTCTTCTAGCCTTGACAACAGTCGTGACAGTGGCTCCATAATGCATTTGAAGTACTTTGAGATCACCTGATGAAAGACACTGTTAAAGAGCTGGGCACTATTGTAATACATGTAAAGCCAGGAGGAAATTGTCTTTATTAAGCAGCTCATCGGCTTCCTGCGTCCTTAGATCAAACTCTGCTTAAGCTATTTTTTTTTTCCTATGATGATATCAAAAAGAAGTGACTTCAAATGAGAAAGATGTAGGAATTTTCAAAGAAAAATAAAAAGGAGGGATGTCTGAACAACAGCAGACACTAGTCTGAGCTTGCCACATCTTGCAGCTCTCCATGATTGAATCCAARCACTGTGGGATTCACAGGCAGATGTCTGCAATTATTCCCACATGGACCAGGGTGTCATTCCTATCTATCAGCCCTTATTGCTCTTCAAGCCTGCCAGAACTTYGCTGTCCAGCTGAACTGCTCTATTGGACCTGGAGGCACTGGGATATATGAACAAGCTCTCAAACCAGAGGCTTGTTCAGTTTTACCAGACAAACCAAGAAAAGCAGAAGTTAAGGGCTCTTAGCTGTTAACAGAGCCAACAGATAACACAGTTGAAACTAAGATCACTGACCAAGTTTATCCTGACATCCTACCTCCAGGTGACAGTGCACACTGCTCTTGCAGTTTCAACATCCTTCTCTCCCCCTTACTCTTCAAGGGCTGTCTTTTTAGTCCTCACACAAGGCTTCTTTGCCTGCCTCAGTCAAGCTTGTTCATCTTCTTCAACAAGGGGGTGCGGTGATAGACTCCACAAAAGTAATTCTGAACATTTTTTTGATCTAGGGGTAAACTTGGACATATGTTCTCCTGCCTATAGCTGCCTGCCTCTGAATGAAATCCTTCRCAGTGTAGCTCCTAGTCCACACAGAAGACACAATCATGCTGTTTTCCCACAGCTCCTGCACCCTTCCCACAACAGTGTGCCTGCTCTAGCAAGTGAGTGCTTTGTAAAGTGAACATCTTGCATAGCAGTAGGGGAGAAATGACCAGTTCTGCTGTCGTGACCCATTAAAGCAGGTGTTGAAAATGGAAGGGCCTCCTTAAGTAGGTAAATKACTCCTTCCATCAATGTGGTACAGCAGTGCTTTGCTGACCAGGGGTGGTCAGTCAACCACGTTTCATTAGAATGGTTGCAAAAGTTATGTTTTTTCATAAGATATTCTCTCTGAGAAAAAATTGGTTGGATCAGCTAAGATCRCACATAAAGAAAAAATTATGACAAGCAGAAAATTGCAAAGCTTTGAAAAGTTACAAGCAGTTAGAAAACAGCTAGTACAGAAGTCTTTAGGTGACCTAACCTAGCTGCTGCTAATGTTCCAGCAGTAATAAACAGTAGCCATTTCCCTTGTCCCTCTCCTTTGGGATTCTCTGCTGCAACACTGGTTGGTACTTGAATTCCCATAGTTTATAACAAAGCTATGGTCTGTTATCGGAAACACAGTGACATTATTACAGAACTTACCCTGCAGCAAGATATGAATTAGTGTCAACCTTAGCAGACACCAAATATTTACTTTAGAAAAGGAAAAGATATTATTTCATAAATCAAAAATTGTTCCCTTGGCCTTTAAAGGAAGTTTAAAAGCAGCCTTGGTAATTACAAAGTACATCGTATCATGCCAAACCAATTGAATCCATGCCTGACCCATCGCTTTTGGATTCCCACCTCAGCACGCTGGCTATGACAAAGTGACTGAGTCCCATTGAAGGGAATCCCTGATTGCCATTCACTTGTGTCTTGCAGTGGATAGAGAAGTGGTGTTCAGTGGAAAGGCTAAATTCATTTGGGAAATGAAATGACACTGTGCAGAGGTGGTGTTTAATGASCTGGGGCTGTTAGCAGTCCCTCTTGTGTTCAGAATGTGAGACTATTTACCTTGCTTGTCATTACCTAGCTTTGTATGTTCCTGTATGCAATTTGTAGTCTCTTTTTCCTCCTGCCCTGCACATTTACTCCACATCTATCTCTGGATGATCCTTTGTTTGCTTACCCTGTCATGGTGCCTTAATTGTAGAGTTCTCTGCACTTCTCCCCACATATTCACGGAGACTGGTTTAAGGCAAGGGAATGATGSAGCCATTCATTACTGTCCCATCCTAATCAAAGGAGGATGCTGATTTATATCACCTGGGAATCTGGACCTCCTTGGAAAACTGTGTAGCCATCAGTTAATGCTACCCTGCTCAGCACCTGGACATCCCAAGTCATCCCAGACCTGTGACAGAATCACCTTGGAAATTGATCCATGATCCCAGTTAGGTTCTCTCCTGTTAACACAATCTGGCCTCSGTGAGGGTGTTTTTTTCCTTCCTGTTCCCCTAAGTAGTGAAGAATAGTARTCTGATTAGCAAGCACCAAGTTTCCTTAGAAAAGCCAGGGTTGGCTTTGCCTGTTGTTTCTGCTCCTTGCATTGGAGAGTAGAAAGGATCCAAGAAGAGAACACCTTTGGTCTTTGTAGCCACAAGGGCACATTTCTGGCTCACGTTCWATTTGCTGTTCACCAATACCCCAGGACCTTTTCTGCCAAGCTTCATTCSAGCCACTCAGCCCCTAATGAGTATTGGTGCATGAGGTTATTCCTTCCCAGGYGCAGGATTTTGCATTTTCYGTTGTTGAAGTTCATGAGATTTACATGATTTAGAATAAATCAGAAAAAAATTAGGCTAGAAGGGGCCCTTGGAGATCATCTAGTCCCCAGGCAACTAAGGAGAAGGTGACCCATCATCTCAAGTACCTTAAGGCTGAGGTCTCTTGTCTCTTCTGGAAGGGGGAAACTGCAGCCAGGACCCAAGCAAGCTCCATGCTCCCCATCAGCACACAGCCCATCCTGCTGCCACTCCCCATCCACAGTCCATATCTCTGTAGTGGAAGGAAAGGTGAGCRGCTTTCTGTCATAATGCGAAATACACTCACCCAATCCCCAGTACACAGAGACAGCTTATCATTGTAAGTCAGATTTCAAATTACTCATGCTGCCGGTCCTACACTTTAAGACACCCCACTAGAGTCACCTGCTTCATCAGGGACTTGGAGGTCTTCAGCAAGAGCTTTTCACTTGAGATAGTCAAGTGACTAAAACTGCAAATTTAATCAATTTTGCAGTTTTAATCAAACACATGCCAATAGAGAAACACGGGAATCAAAAGTAATGCTGTACAGTCACAAGGGCTGGTGAACTCCCCAAAACTGASCTCCCTGTGCTGTTGACAGCAGCAGGGGCAGTATTGACTGTGTCCAGGAAATCAGACTTCATGACTCCTTGGCTTAATTGCAGCTGAGGTGACACACATCCTGGCCTGCATTTGGCCATTTGGGCCAGGTGAACAAGAACAGGGTACACCTTGAGGGGAAGAACTCCCCACTGATAYCAGAATAGCTTCAGCTATTCAGCAAACATCGGTAGACAGACACAACTGGGTTTTCATCAGCTGCAGGACCCACCCCAGACACCCATTTGTTGCTCTGGGTTTCTTCTCTAGAATAAGCCCAGTGAGGAGAAGAAGCCCTTCTGGAGTTGCCCTCCTCAGTCTCTGGATGCAGCAACATCCATTGGTCACCCAGGGTACTTGATGGTATGTGATGAGATACAACAAAGCCAACTGATATAGACCAAGGGATCCTGGCACTGTCACCACATTGTGCGCCCAGAATGCTGCTTGTCTGGTTGGCAGAGGCGTGCTGCACCTTGAAGTGGGGACAGACCACCATTCAATCCTGTCTTGACATCTCCCATTCCTCTTGTTAAAAGCCCTAGAGCTGTGCTTGAGTACCACTGAGGCTGAGCCCTGAAATGAGCCAAGTCCTCTAAGGACWACAGGGCAAAGTGAGTCTTGCTTTTCTGCCAGGCAAATGTGTTCCATAGCTGGAGCATTTTGAACACCTCCCATTTCAGTCTGTGAACCATTCAGCCTCTCTGCTGAGCATGTGCAAAGTCAGGAGAGGGTTTGCAACCCTGGCAGACTCATGTCAACTCACAAGTCATCACACATCTCCTCGAGCATTAAGACACCCGCAATCTTCAGGGTTTTCCTGGATGCTTTAGCAGGGAGATGACCATCAGCAAAAAGGGGCCTAATCATGTCAATGCATAAGACAAATGCAAGTAACACTTCACTGACTGTAAACAAAAGGGATCTAACGAGCCTGCTAGCTCTTCTCCCCAGCCCTTGGTCCCTCTGTGAGCAGTCTGCTGACATAACTGTGTGAGGCACAGGGCACCATTATACTAACAGACCTCTGAGATTTATTCCTGGTTATTAAAGTTGTTGTGGTCCAGGCATCTGCCCCCATTGTGCTGCCACAAGTCAGAACTCACTGGATCAAAGCTGATGGAAGGAAGGAGAGGTGCATCCGCACTGCAATGACCCTGGTTCACCTCAAACTACTTGATTAAGCTGCTGCTGAAAGCAAATTTGCACAAATTGCCAGTCTGAAGTGTTTGCAGCAGCTGATGTCCAGCCCACCCTGTGCCACAGGGACAGTGAAGGGACAGAGTAGACAACTGAGGGAGTAACATTTTCAAGAGCTACAGCAAAATCTGATGAGCTCATTTGCCAAAGACCTCAGTGGGGAATGATACTGTCAGCATGGCTAGGCCAGATGGGGTGACCCTCACACGGCCACGATGCATGGACCTGGCAGAGACCATGGAGGAGCCTGTGGCTTCYTGCATCCATCCCATGCCCTGACTCTTACTCTTGGGACAAAATCCTGAAGTTGTCATTGTCCCCAGACTTTTCTAGGTCCTGTCACATTGCTTCTCACAAAAAAAAACAGAGTTCTTTGACATTTCAGAAAGCTTCTGCTGGGGAATGTCCTGGACTGCCTGTCAGTGCAACAGCACCACGAACTGATGCTGTGGGGGCAGATGCTAGGGAGAGTGCTGCTGYGTTCCTCCACATGAGTGGGGGGTCAGCTGGAAGGACAGTTGGGGTTGGCTCTGACACCACGAACTCAAAAGGAAAGGCAGCTCTGAGGATAAATCAGGGCCTATTGGGATCACTGGATCCAGTATTCCCAATGCAGTGACAAAAGAAGGAGATTCAGTAATTTTGCTCTCTTGGAGGACGCTTCGATGCTTGCTGATGGTCACCAAGAAGATCTCTGAGTTGGAGTTTAGATGAGACTTATTAAAGTTGGAGTTTAGATGAGATGTATTAAAGATGAGACTTTAATACAGCAAGTAGCTAGCAAATGCTATCATGAACAAATGCTTAATGAGGGGGAATGAGGAATCTTTGCCTCTCTCTGCATCAGGCTGCTTACAAAACACTCCTCACGTTGTTCCACTTCAGCATATGCCCTTTACGAGGACAGTGACCTTGCCACACTGACCAGGATTCAGTCATGGGAGGCAATCATATATACCGAGAGAAGAGCAGGTGGATATTTAGATTTTCTCCAGAACTCGGGATGATTGCTAGGGAAGGAAGTCACTGCCCAGAACAAGGGAAGAGCCTGAGTCTAGTCCACATCAAGTTCTGGGCTAGATGAAAAACCCCAAAATCTTAATTAGCAGTAGATTTGGCCTGCATATGTGGGGACTAGACACTGCATTCAGCACAGTGGGCTAGGAGGGACACAAGGAAGTCAGGATGACTCTAGAGAGAAAGGTCCTCTGCCAAGAACACTCACTTATGGAGTCTCTTGAAAGAAGCAAGTAAACCCTACAAGCTTCAACCATCACAAAACCACTTTGACTAACTCTGGCAGATCTAGCTAACTTCTCTAACTGGAACACTGGGCCCAGCTGAGGGAACTGAGATTGGAGGGTGACTTGAAACCTCTCTGTTTCACCAGCCAGATGCTGACTGAGGGTACAGCAGACACCAGGAGTAGCWTGGACAGTCTGGGGCTGCTCTAAGTTGTGTGTAGCTGTTGACATATTTGGCAGGAGCACCAGATCTTGAGGGCGCTCATGAGGCAGGTGCAGGACAACCGGGGGATTGGACCCAGCCAGCATGGGTTCATGAAGGGCAGGTCCTGCTTGACCAACCTGATCTCCTTCTATGACCAGGTGACCTGCCTGGTGGATGAGGGGAAGACTGTGGATGTGGTTTGCCTGGACTTTAGTAAAGCCTTTGACACTGTCTCCCACAGCATTCTCCTGGAGAACCTGGCGGCTCATGACTTGGATGGGTGTACTCTTCGCTGGGTAAAAAACTGGCTGGACGGCTGAGCCCAGAGAGTTGTGGTGAATGGAGTCAAATCCGCTTGGCGGCCGGTCACGAGCGGTGTTCCCCAGGGCTCAGTTTTGGGGCTGGTCTTGTTTAACATCTTTATCAAGGATCTGGACGAAGGGATCGAGTGCTCCCTCAGTAAGTTCGCAGATGACACCAAGTTGGGCGGGAGTGTTGATCTGCCTGAGGGTAGGAAGGCTCTGCAGAGGGATCTGGACAGGCTGG
>JASVER010000061.1:1211689-1363641 GCA_030449065.1 Oceanodroma leucorhoa
GGACATGGTTTAGTGGGCATGGGTGCTGGGCTGATGGTTGGAATCAATGATCTTAAAGGTCTTTTCCAACCTTAATGATTCTATGATTCTATGATTCTATCTYCTYTTTCACTTCTTCCCCTGAAGGGCGAGGGAGGGTGATGTGAATTCATTATATCACCTCTGCACTAACTCCAGGTCCTGGATAAAGACCTGCTTATTTTTTAAACATATCTGTAATTCTGCACTCCCTTTGGACCCCAGCTGAGGCTGACACCTGCTTTTGCACAARTGTCTGGAACCTCCGAGAAGAAAGTCATGTGTCTGATACTGTCCTTCACTCAAAAATCAACTCTTTTGTGGAAAATTTTCCTGCTGTCCCCTCCCCAGTTTTACAGGTCTTCAGTGTTGATGGAGRTAATGAGGCAGATCAAGAGCCGTGGGATAGACAGAAATGATCGGGATAACTCTTTGTTCTACAAACTCTCATGCAATATGAAATTGTTGTCAGAGTCCTGCCAGCATGGGAACAGATGCGAGTCCCTTCAGCAACTGTGTTTTAATGAGGAGTCTCTCATGCATGCATGGGGCAGGGAGCCCTAATCAGTTGGTGATAGAGAGTCACAGGACAAAAGAAAATGACAGAGAAATATCAGTCTCATTAACTGGAGGTGGGAGCCCAGCAAGAGATACCTTCTGGAGACACAGAGGATGATCACATCAGCAGTCAATGCTGTGCAAGAGGCTGGCRCAGCAGGAAAAATGGGACTGAGAAGTGGCCTACAAGAACATGTGTGTGACATGGAAAGGCACAGCTGGTGAAATAATTGTCTCCTTGTATGATAGGTGTCACATGGATACCAACAAGGAGCAGCCAGATCCTTCCTGCATGGCCAAAGAGCTTTCTAAGTGACCTGCCCCTTTCCATGAAAGTAGCCTTGCCAGCACCCTTCAGGACCTAACACCCTTGTAGGGGGAATGAAGTAACAGAGGCCAGTTCTGGGARAAGTGTACACTGGACATAAACACTTCAGGGAGAGGCAAAAAGCCCAGTCATGGACCCTCCTAGAGCAGATGAATGCTTATAGTCAGCATTTGGTCCTGTCATCCCACTGGTTTGTTCCCTCCAGTTCCTGGCTTAGGTGGGAATCAGCAAAATGYTTACCACATTGCAATTTAGAATTGCCCCCCTTGGGACATCAGCAGTTCTAACTCTGGGATGACAACTTATCAGGGGACTGTAGTAGTCTGCATTTAGACATCTAAATCAGCTCTCTATACTGCTGTTAGGATTCAGTTTGGGTTCACAGCCCTAGGGGTGTAATGCCATTGAGATGCCTAAGACACTGATACCTGCATTTACGTATAGTCATCTCAAAAGAAATCCTATCCCAGGAGCTCTTGGAAGCCTCTCCTCATGCTGTTAGGATCATTATGAGGGAGTTGGTGCCATTGACACACCCTGGCACAAGCTGAACTTGTGTCCTTCTGGTGCAGGACCCTCCCCTGGGGGCTCCCCTGGTGACACAGGGAGGAGTTAGAAGCTACCAAACAGCACTGTGCCCCTAAGAGACATTGAGCACACTTACCCTGGGGTGGAGCGCTCGCATCCTTTCTGGGTTTGCATTTTAACCAGATTTTCTACAGCTCTCCAAATTCKTCCTGTTGCTTATTCTGGTTGGAAATATTAGATTCGAAGCTCTGCATGTTAATTCTTCCCTGTCATACTCTCCCTGCTCCTGTACCCCTGACCAAATGATCCCAAGGTACCATCTCCTTTGTTTCACATATAATACTTGCTTGTAGAAGCTCATCTTTATTTATCAGGAGTTGTGTCGACAAGCCTTTAAAAACCCAGCTGATCTCTATTGCTTGCTTACTGAAAATCAAAAGAGCCTGCAGGAAATCAGATAGAACAACCACTAGCTTAAATAAAAGCTGGCCCCTCCATCTCCCTTGATTCCCTAATCTTCTCCGCAGCAAGTGTAATGCATGCTGTGTTAATCTATGGGACACAGGAGGCTGTGCACTCTGTGCTTGTGCGCTGGAATTATACCAACTCCTATACAGGATAATTGAGCAACACATTTTATTGTCCTCATTTTCACAGCCTACAGTGCCTTTCGGAGAGAGGTGGGGTAGGGGGAAGGGGAGGGAAGATTTTCTGCAGAGCTGAGCCTACAGGGAAATTACAGTTCCTCCCACTGGCTCTGCCTGTGGCAAAGATGTTCCCAGCAGCCGTTGCCGCTTGCCTCTAGCAGCAGGTAGCAGGAAAATTCCAGCTTGTCCTGTGYAATTCTCATTCTCACTTCACCTGCAAGATGTAGGCAGCAGCCACAACCCATCTGAACTTTTCATGAAGTCGAAAATTAAAAGGAGCAAGGAAAAATGTCTGAATACAAGCCACATGACAGAACTTGACCTTCATTTCCTGGACCACTGGAGCTCTACAGCTCTGCTCTCCCTCCTTCAGAGATTTGAAGTCTTGAGGTTCAAGTACCAGATGTGCGTGCCTGCCTTCTCCTGTTGACTCCACCCCATYATCGCCAGTTCATTTGTCCTAGGTGATGTTGTCTTTCTATACTTCAGTATTTAAAATTCCCTCTTTACAGTTGCGTATCCTGGGAAGATCTGCAGAGAGTGTCCTAAAGACCTGAGATATGAGACATCATATTTCAGAGACTGTCCCTATTGCATAGGCTTAAGAACTTTATTTTTTACTCTGGGCCCAAGTTTTCTTTACCTAAGTAAGTGATGCACTGAAACTATAGATGCTGTAAGCATCCCTTAGAGTCCRAAGTTATATCCACCATACACTTGAGAGGGTGGGGTTTTTTTTTCTCGGCAAATTCCTAAGCTGCTCAATTAGATGGGAGGAATCCAGACCTTACAAAATAATCATTTGCATAGTTCCTGGTTTAACTAGCACACAATACTCCCTTATTTAGTATGTTGAGTCCCGATGTATTGGACCAACATGTCCTTAAGCTTCCCTGTATCTAAGCCCTCCCCTATCCCTGCAGTGTTGTGGGTCACTCTGGGACTGAAGTTGAGCTCCTCAGTGCGGTAGGACTGAAATCACATGAGAAGGGTTGCAGGATCCTGAAGGTCTACCTTGTGCTGACATGGGGAAGATACAGGTCTTCCAAGCCTGGTGTGCCATCCTGTGCCTCTGTTCCCATGCATGGAGAGCCACTGTGCAGCTYTCTTTCCTTGCTTAAATGCACACTGCTGCCTGCCTGAAGACAGAGCAGATGATAAAAGGGTTTGTTGCAAATGGTGTAGAGAGAAAGGAGGTAAAGATGATAAAGATYGGCAGCTATCAGCTTCAAAGACACTTGACATGTCGGTATCTGGGGCTTGCCATGCCCCTGCAGCTGTGTACACACGTGAGAGCCGTACCGAGCCCATGGTAATGAACCTCGCTGAGCAACAGAGAAAAGAAACTGGGTTCAGCCTCCAGCTCACACCACTTCTCATCTTCTGGGCTGAAGATGCCTCTCACATGGSTAAACCAGTGTGGGTATGTGCCTGTTTGTTCCCACCTACACAGGGCCACTGGCCTTACCAAGGAGACTGGCCCACGAGCCCCGGTTACTGCTGTCACCAGGTGAGCACTCCCTGTTAGGCACACTAACATCAGCTTGAAGTAGTTTGGATTTTCYCTTTGGACACAACTCCCCACAGCCCTGTGATTAGCCGCAGGCCTGAGGCCTAACCCTTCACCTTGTGTCACAAGAGCTTTTTCCATCACTTGCATCCGTTGGTTGCCCAGTCACTTCTCTGGTTGCCCAGTGGGGGTGAATGGCCAGGGATGTGGGGATAAAGTTGAAGGGATTGTAAAAATTTGAGTGATGCCTAAGCCTTGTGTAGGCTGTGGGCACAGGCTGATGGCCACGTCTCACTGGACCAGACCCTGCTGATGAGGGAAGGGACCAGGTGTCAGTCTGGTATATCACAAGCCTGGGTTTAATGGAAGAGGAAGGAGGTTCTGTGGTCCCCCTGGCCCACTGGTGCACTCTCCAAGCCATGCAATGCAGACATGGTCCYTGCCCCAAGCCCTGGCCGATGCATCCAGCCCTGCTCAGTTAACTAGGAGAGAATCTGGTCTATGACATTTTCCCTGCCGTTATCACCAAAGATGGTCTCAGCTGCAAGCCTCTGCTTTCTCTTCTGTCCTTCTTGTTGATGTGGGCAGCTCCCCAGATGGCTAAAGCACACAGCCCCAGGGCAAAGGTTGTCCCTGAGGAGCCTGCTGGTATTGAGGATCTGCCTGGCTCAGATTGGAGCTCAGCTCAGCTCTGCTGCAGCTTTTCAGATGCAAAGCAAGCTGACTGGCAACACGATTCCTCTGCACTGTGGGCAGAGTGTGAGATATTTACCAGTTTTCCATAGCTCAGGATTTTTGTTTCTAAATGCAGCGAACAAGCCCAATAAAGCCAGCAGCCTTGTCTTATTCATCTTCATTACTATTTAAAGACCCATAACATTTTTAGCTGAAAAGGTGTATATATTTTTCTTTTAATACTTTTGCCAAAGATGGYAATTAAAGAACAGACTAACTTCCAAGGAGGGATCTGTTACACTAAAGACTGTTATCATCCTCAGGTGGATTCATGGCTATGAATCACTCAGTTCTCCAGAAGTTTAGTACCTGCTGCCATGAGGTAAACACATTTTATCACAAGTGCATTACTCTGAGTCACTGTAATAAGCATAGCTTGTCAGGCACAGTTGTTCCAGTCCTAAAGCTGTTTAGCTTGATATCACGGTAAGTGCGATCAGGTTCTTTGAAATACCATTGAGCAAGTTCATTGCCTTGGAAATCATCCTGAGTTCAYCTCACTACTCTCGCTGTCTAAGAATTAAACATCTCCCACCAGACCTGTTTCCTCAGCTCTCTGTGCCTTCAGCAAGGAAGGGTGAAGGTCTCCAGGGGGTGAGTGTCCTGCCCTCTGAGATGACCCACTTTCTGCTGGTGTGTGTCTCCACTGGTGGAGACCAAGTTGGCCCAGGCTCAGGTGTCTAACTTCAGACTCTTGCTCAGATGGGTGAATCTGGCCCCAATCTCAGACTTGGACCCCCATAGGGTTCACCAGAGCTGACTTCCTCACCTCTCATTGAGACCTCAGGAGAGGAAATCCCCCTCCCCAAGCCCAGTCCAGGGACCAGGGTGACCAGCTGCAGATAAATCTTTTCAACCCCTCAAAAGCTCCCTTTGTGCAAAAAAATGTGCATGTTTCATTAACTCTTCACAAGATAAAGCAGTGTGGTGCCCTTAGGCAGTGGCTTTGACCAGTGGTGGCCATAGGACACAGTTGTGTGGGGCCGGGAGGACACAACCCCTCACACACTGCAGCCTTTAACAGGTTCTTGTGCTGAGCCCAGGTGAGCTCCCAGCCAAGGACTGAGTTGTATGTGTCACACTCTAATAGATAGTAATAATAATAGTGCTGTAATACAGATGTGAAAATTTAAGTGAGCAGAATTTCACTAAGGCTGGTGGATGGGGAAGAGAAAGTGCCCATTCTAGTGGAGGGCAGTTGGCTGAGGAGGCAGAGGCCTCCAGGAGTGGGGCTGGGGATGCTGGAGCAAACAGTGTTGTCCTGCTCTGTTTCTCAGCAAGGTCACACAAGCTTCTTCCTTCAGCTATTCCAACCACTTCCCTCGGCTGGAGCTTTATCTGCCAGGAGGGCAGAGGTTTAAGTAGAAGAGGAGCAATGCTTTGAGCCTTCAGAGATAGGAGGTACTTGTTCACACATGAGAAGGACCTTTGGCTCCAGCATTGCTGCATATTCATTGGCTGGGGAAAGATGCTAGGCTTTGAATGGAGTTCAGCAGCCTCAGGTGAACCTGGCAGAAAACTGCATTTATTTTTCAGAACACTGTGCAGTGTTATGATTTGACAAAAGGCCCTGTTCTCTCTGTCACAGAAAAGAATAACATCCTCATGCTTGCTGTGACCCTTTTATGTGACAGAGTATTAATTCCACCGGATGGTGCATCGGTGGAGCCTGCTCTGATTACACTGCTAGGCCAGGTGACAAAGGCAGGCAGGCCATGAGGGTAGCCATTAGACAAACCCTAGGGAAAAAAATTACCACTGCTGAGACCTTCACAGAGAATGGAAACTAAAACCAAAAAAAAGCATGTTTTGTTCTTCTACCGTTTGAAACACAAGGCAGTATTATTTCCAACAAATCCTGTATATCATGAGCCCATTTCTTCCTGAAATAGCTAGATTTGCTGTGAAGTTATAAGGTTATTTTAAACATATATATAAATATATATTTTTATAAGTATTTTATAAATACACACACACCCCCATATAATTTTATGTATTCGGTTTCTGTCTTTTTTTGAGTGTCAATTTTTGGGTCATATTTATGTCATTTCCAGATTTCTCTGTGAAGCTATGAAAGACAGGCAATTCCCTAAAATACAACTGTAAATCAATGAAAGATGAGATCCCCCTGGGATATCATAACTCTGAAATRTGGGGTTCTAACTCCCCTACTTCACAGATCCCCAGTTCTTAGTTAAAGATTTGTATATCTTTGCAGTGGTCACCAACAAATGCCATTTTCACTGAGGTTTAATTCGTGTGGGAAATGTCAAGTTTTTTTCAGGAAGCTGATTTTAGTGTAACAGTGCCCTCCTCTTTTTTTTTTTTTTTGAGAGCAAAGGGACATTTTCCTAGCCCAGGAATGCCCAGCCAGACCCATTCTTCACTCAGCAGAGTGCAGGGTTTTTACTCTGAGGTTTTGCCAGTGGCAGGATCCCCCATCACATGAACACCTCATGTGTTCATTTGATCAAAAGCAGTAACAAATAAAATAACCCTCCTGGAGAAAAAAATTCTGGGGTAACACCTGTGACACCTTACTCATCRGAAGAGGCACAGATCTGATGCCTGCCTGGGAGCACATCAGATTCATCCAGCTGCTGGAGGATGAAGCACCTCCAAAACCCCCACAGACCATGGAAATGCCAGCACACCAAATAACTGCTCTGTGCTGAGTTGTCCCCATGGTACARCCTGCAGAGCCCATCTCTTAGAGGAGAATGAGCAGGAAGGTGAATGCTCATCACTGGAGCCCATTTGATGGTCAGCCTCAATGCCTGATGTGATACCCCCTACCCAGGATTTGGCATCTGCTTTCCCAGAYTTCATTAGTTGAACCACGCATCCCTCCCTTCCAACACCGGTCGTTGTGGGGGATCAGGAGAAGGGATAGAAAATAGAAACCCACTGGAAGGTTTTGGGATGTCTTTGACCAGGTCCTGCTGGCTGGCTGTAGGAATAACCCCAGTCTTGCTCTTCCTGATCACCAACCTSGTCTATGGGGGCACCAACTTCTGGTCTTTGTTGCCTTTCTCTATTTCACCTGCTAGAATTCCATCCTATCTGCCTTCCACCACYGTGGAACACATGGCAGCTCAAGTGAGGGGTCCCTCCACGTTACTTTGTTAGCCCTCAGGGTAAGACTGGGGGCTGAGCTGCCAACCCAGTGCCCAGGACACCTCTCCTGTGAAAAAAAAACCCTGATACCAGAACATCTCCCTCCATGCACTCTGCTGTACTCTGATCTGGATTAGGTGGTAAGGAAACAGAAGATGATGGATTTCCAACAAAACTAGACATTTTTGATCGTCCCTCCCTAATTTCCAGGCATGAAGTTTACAAATAAGCCATGGTAAATGTGTAGATAATGTTTATTCTTTCCATGTCTGATGCCATGTGTTGGCATCAAGGATGGTGGCACTGTGATCACAGCTGATGTCTGAGTACATGAGCCACGGCAGGAGTCAGTCCTGGCTCTGGGGCTGGGCTGCACATGGSATGGGAATGACAAAGGAACTCTGTTGTTGCTCACGCCTCAGCTCAGAGGCTCTGCTCTTGCAGCCACATTCAAGCATTCACATCGTTCAGAAATTCAAATGAGTACTTATTTCTGAAGGGTTCATTACATGTAACTCAATGTTTTCGATGAGGTCAGGATGGTTGTAAAATAGCACAGACCAGAAAAAAAACAGTCAGGAGGTCACAGAACTGTCACACACGGTCAGGACCTGGCAAAGGTACCCTCCTGCCCCAAGAAAACCCCTTGAACACAGGCGAAGCAGAGGACCTTTGCCTCCTGTCACATCCCATCTCCTTGAATATAATGAGGAACTTGGTGACTCGAAGCAGGAAAATGTACAGCAGGAGGAGAGAGGTAAGGATTGGTGCTGTCTATGATCGTGTCAGCCGATTTACACTTCTCGATACACAGATCCTGGAGTCAGCAGTCACCACAGGATCAGAGCATCTATCACAAGGAACAACAACAAAATTATCTCTTCGCCAGCACTGCTGTCAGGAACAAGATTAGGCCAGTTATTTTTAATACTGGTTTTATTTTGTTTTACACTGTTTGGGAGAGCTATCAACTCCATCTGTGGAAGTGTGATGCGATTAACCAAGGAGTTATACAAAAATGAAGATGAAAGGTTCTGCCTTTTGTTTGAAGGCAAAGTTCATCTTTATTTGGTCTAGCAGCACAATCCAGAGGGCTGAGCTAGTTCCTGAGAAAGATGCAATCAGGGTCAAAACCATGTTGTCTGGGGAAAGACTGGGAATGGATTAAAGTGGGAGAGGGAAATGGAGCAGCTGGGAAGCTGCCTGGGGARCAGAGCTTTCGAAATACAGTCTGTTATATGGCATTTGGGACATTTGTTTCCATCTCATGAGCAAACCAGGGACCTGAGATGGAAACATGTATGCTGGGAGACCTTGTGCCATTTGCATTTACTGTAGGACAAGCAGTTTTACCAAAAAACTCAATCTTTCAGTGACCATAGAGGAGGGGAGAGTAACAAGATTCACAAATTAAGAAGCAAATATCACTCAGTTAAATGAAGCCTCTAGCACTGCACAGAGCATCATGCACTGTGACTATGAAGGAACATGGGACCAGAYGGGACTCCTCACAGCAAGACCAGTCCCCAGTATTGAAACCACTGTGGCATACAATTTTTTTTTTAAATAAGCCTTTAAAAGCAGATAACTTTTGGCCCTTGGCGCCAGGCCCTGTTGGAAGGCTGTTCAAGAGCTTGAAGGAAATGTGCTCCCCTCAGAGTAAACATAATTTGCTTTGTTTATCTGCTTATTCTGTTTTCYCACACCAATACAAAACACTTCCGCTAGTGCTCAGTTGTCCCCCTCTGACGGTGCACGGCAAACACCTAGGAGGCCATGGGACGCTACTTACCTTCGTTAGGCAGAAGAGAAGTCAGAATGGGGTGCTGCATCAGCGCAGAGGGGAGAGAACCAGCTAACTGCAGTCCCAAAGGGACATTCAAAACTGAGTTATATTAATGACTTTCAGGTTTCTGACTTTTTGTTTTCATATGCAGCAAATGGCCCATAGTGCAAACAGGATTGAGCAGGGAAATGCTGATGCAATTCTTTTCTTTAAATGAAAGAGAGGAAGTGTGGACTTATGTCAAGAGCACCAGGCTGTTTGGCTCTGATATAACACTACATACCATCGTAGGCAGGGTGGAGGTACCTTTCTGAGGAGAAATTGGCCCAAATTCTGCCAGCAGTGGCTGTGGATACTGCATTCTCCACCCAATGCATTAAGAAGTGCTCTGGGGAGGACTGTATTTGAGCCCCAAACCCAGGCCTTCCAACAGTCTCCTGGGGTGCTCTTGTGATGGGACTAGCCTTGCTCCATCCTAGCATAGACATGAGGGTTTCCATTGCCTCCCACTTTCTGTGTAACTGCCCACTTGTTACTGAAGCACCAAGCAAGTGGGACACCCAAGCTAGATGCCCTTCTTAGACCCACAGCTGTGCACTGAGCTATGGAGTGCTGTAGATAGGAGTAGCTCTGGTGGAAACTCTGCAGAAAAGGTTTCAAGGTCCAGAATGAGAGAAAGCAGGAAGGACGGGTGTTCTCAGGTCACTTTTTGGAGCTCTCACCCAGGAAAAGGAGCCATGGGTTCCCATCCCATTCCCTGGACTTCTTTRTGTTTCACTTGGTGGGTGTATCATTCCAAATCCATAGAGAGGAGGATCATCTCCTCTAGGAACATACATCTATCATTGTAAAGTAAAACTTGAATGAAGAAGCAGTGGGGGAACATGAGGCAAGGAATGATCTGCTATAGGAAAGGGGACTTCAGGCCTGCACAAAGATAAGCAGCTCCAGAAGGTGAGCACGTGAAGAAGAGAGCTGAGGTCACCAGTGACTGAGCTGAGGAACAAGAGGACTCTTTTCACATTTGGTAGATGAGCAGACTTTTCCCCTGACTTCAGCATAATGTTTATATTTCACTAAGGCTTCTTCTGGGCTTGGGGAATAATAACGAACTCTTATTTGCATATCAGTAGGATCTTGAATCTCCAATCACTTTATAGACAAAGGTGTTGAAAGAAAAGGATTGAAAAGCATCCAGTTATATGTTCCTGTGCAGGCAAACAAAGAGATACTCAGCCAGAGCCTGGAGAGAAAATCATGGCACAATGTCCTGCACCAGTGACCTAGTGAACTGACCAAGGAAAGATGACTAAAATGTGAGCTGATATCTGGTTTTCCCCAAGCACAAAGGGTTTTCTTCTGCCCCTTTTTCCTCTTTATTTTGGGTTCAGAAAGGAGCCTGGCAGCTTTGGTGAAATGATTACTTTTGAACATTACCAATGACGATGATAAAGGAATTAGAGCTTCTTTCATATATGGAGMGGCTGCGTAGAGTTCTTACCTAGGGGCAGCTTGACCTATGACTGCTCTGTGGAGTCATTCTCTGTTTTTCAGGAAAAACTCCACTAAATCCCACATAACTGCTGCAAGAATGACTCTTCCTAAGGGGTAAACAGAGCTTACAGTCCCAGGACCATGGTGAACTCTGAAGCTGAGAAGAAAACAGATCCAGCAGTATCCTCYAGCCATAGGAAAGATCTGCTGTCAGACAACTGCATCCATGACTGTGCAAAGGACAGTGGTGGCCTCTGGATACGTAGCACCTGCATTACCAGAGAGATGCCGGACTTGGCTTCGTGAGGGCCCTCGCTTCTGTAGGCCCTTGGCACAGGGTGGATTCTCCCCAGTATGGCACAGTTAGCACCAGCTGAGTTGCAGCAGCATCAGCCCTGAACAGGAAAAAGCGAAGCATAGTGTCACAGCAGTTTGTACTGCCTACTGCTTTGTTTCTGAACATCATAATTACAGTCCCAGGGTGATACTGTCAAGCTTGGAGTTAGTAATTTTTCTGCAGCTATATTAGAGCTGAATGCTTAATCCAAAAAGAAAACATCAGAGCCCCCTCTGAGCTAGATATCAAACCTTTCACTTAGAAGAGGAAATGTCCCAAGAATGTAGCTGTTGGCACAGGACATCATGCTGTGGTCAACATGTGTCCAGCAACCAAAGTGTGACAGTAGGGCAAGCACACATGCCTTGGCTTGTGCCATCACAAGCAAAGAGCATGCAAAGCCAGACCACCCACATACACATCGGAGGGAGAAAAATCTGCCATTTCACAAATGCACAGTCCATGGGGAGAAGGGGAGGGATGGAAGAGAGAGAGGGCGTTCAGAGTGCAGGAGTTAGCAGGGTAGAGCAGAGTGCCAGGGGAGATGAGGACAGGGGACAACCTGGGGGAGCTGGTGTGTTGTGTGTGAGAGAGGGGGCAGATGGGACAGAGCAGCTCAGCGGGGGAAACTGAGGCATGCATAAAGTCTTGGAAAGACCAAGATGGAGTAGGAGATGTGAAGAGCTGGAGGGTGGAGAGGGAAGGTGTCAAAATAAATCTACAAGACACTGGCGGTGGCAGGAAGAGAAAATCGGATTGGGCTAATGAGGTGACAACACTTTGATAGGTTAACCATGTTACCTTACAGCCTTCATTGGGCTCCAAGCTCAGTAGATGTCTCCAGACCGCTCTGGTTAACTGAACCAACGAACACAGCTGATCCAGCCTAAACCCACTCCCTGGCATTGGGGTTGCAAGGTGGAGTGCCGACACTTCCTAGGGTTTGAAAACAGCAGCAATTAATCAGCAGAATTTTTTTTTTTTTTCCAAAGGCACACTCTGCTGGGCTTTCCTCTGGTGTTACAGTCCCAGCTCTTTGTACAGACTAGATTTCATTTGTGTGAAATGACTTGTGGGGTTTTATTGTTGTTGTTGTTGTTCAGGTTTGGGGGATTTGTTAAAAACAATTTCTCCAGAAACTGTGACTAATGAAAATTTCCATTCTATGTATTTTAATTTGAAAATGCTGGTGGGAAGAAACGAAGCAAAATATTTCACGGATTTTCACTTTTTCCCTAAATCTTCAATTCTGCTTTTTTCAACCGGAAAATGAGAATACTTGCCTCTACTTTCCGTGACTGTGACAACGTGAAGAAAGCGCTTCTTGCAGAGAGAAAGTAACAGGCTCTCAAAAGTGCCAAAGGGCTGAGGAGTTATTGGGAACATTTCTTTTTATGAGTTAAAAAGTTGTTATTTCTTCAAGTTGCTTTCCCTGATTGTCTGTTGTTTCTGTGGCTTTCTCACTGAGTGAAACATGGAGGAGGCAATGCAAAAACTGAACTTTTCAGTTTGAAAACAGAGCTAAAAACCATCCTGTTCCAAAAGGAAAATGCTGGTTTGTTGCCTGGAAACTTAAATGCATGGCATTTGACAATTTTGTCTCACTTAGAAATTTCCCCTGGGAAAAACTCCCAGTTTTCAATCAGCTCCGCTTTTTGAGCTTCCCATGTCACTAAAACTTCCACTGACAACTTGTTTCATGGCAGAAACCAGCTAGAGGGGTTTTCATAATCCTGATACTGAATTGTCACCGTCACAGACCAAACCCACTGCACCCTGCTCTGTCCTGATTGACAAAGGAGAGTAATTGATTCCTGTAACATCCCACTGACTGTTTGTTTCAAACTCTTTGGACCAGAGATTGATTTTAATGAAACGTTCCACTTTTACACACATGAAATACATCAAATTAAGTTTTTGAATGTGAAGTAACAGTTATCAAATACTGCCAAACAAAGGCTGTCAGACCAGTGCAGATAGAGGCTGGAGGAATGGAAAGGGGAGAAGGACCCCGCTGTCTCTTGCAAAAGGTTCAAATCTGGCCCAGGATCAATGTTTGCCCCTAATATGACCAAACCTGCACATTATTATACCAGCTATGAATTCTGCCTTCTTTTGACTTTGTAGGGCTTTACTGGCAATAGGACATGAGTGATAAATGATTCCACTTTTTCCCAGGTAGCCAAGCTTTCTTTAGGTGCCAAGCTTTCTCTAGGGCCAAGTCCTCATTTCCCCATAAGTTTTATGAAATCTGGGTTTGGTCCCTCATCCATCCCAGCTTTCACAAACATAGTTTTATACAACCTGGAAAAACAGTTGAATACTGATGTGAAATTTGCTGATTATATTGGGGTTTTAGGAGATTTTGGTTTGTTTAAGGTAATGAACAAAGGCTGAATAGGGAGAATTACAGATGGGCTTGGTAATTGGTCAGTGCAAATGGCTGCTGAAATTCTGTGTGAATAATTGTAGACTCATCTGCTTGAGGAAAAAAGATGCTAACTTCACATGTAAAATGGTGAGCTCTGAGCTGGCCATTGTGGCATGGGAGAGAGCTCCTGTATTTATGCCAAAGTGTACAATCCTGTAAGTCAGAAAGATTATAGCAGAACTGGAAGAAGTTCAAAGAGCAACAGAGAAGATGAAATATGTAGAAAGGCTTCCATACCCATAACACCCGAGTAGCCTGGGACTTACCAGGCTGTATAAGGGTCAACTGCAGTAGATGACTCTAAAAGCCAGAGCTACTACCTAGAGAGATGGACAAGAATTTACTTCTGTGTCTACAGTACAGGAGCTAGGGTCATAAGATGAAGTTTGCAAGAGACAACTTCAGAAGAAACTTAAGGTGGGGGTTCTTTATGCAGTGGAAAGCAAAGCCCAGGACCTTGTAGAAAAACAATGACAACTAACAAAAAAAAGCACAAAGTAATTTCTGTCTCCTGAGACGTAATGAAGCAGAGAATTGTTCTGTAACCACTGCAGTGTAGCGTTCCCCTTCACTCATGGAGTAAAAGTGAATATAAGCACTCATATCATAGCATCCACCCACCAGAAGGCTCTAGTCATGCTGAATTTTAGCTTTCATCATTCCGTTGTATATTTTTAAAGACACCTGTCAGTGGATTCTACTGTAAACCTGATGAAAAAAGAGGCTTAAACAGGAGCTTTTTCAGTCATACTAAAACTGATGCACACGACTAAAATAATGATTTTCTTTCCTCAGAAGAACCCAGAACTGAATCAAAAGTCCCGATTTTCCTTGGCAAATAACCTGAGCCCATCTTCAATTACCTGAGTTCTTGTGCAAAACTTCASTTCTATTCATTAGGTCCAAACATCACTGGAGCTTTCTGATCCTGGTCTGCCATGGGAAGCGATAGGAAACAGTTTGGCACCTTATCATGGTGCCAAAGAAAGTCAGTGTCGCAGGGTAATGCACATCCTTCTGTAGAGATCTCATCACATAAAATTTGGCTCAGTTGTTCAGATTGGATAAGCAATGTTTGCTATGAGATCAAAATGATTGATACCAAAGACATTCAGGGCGTTGGATGTATCTCTCACCTAATACACAAAATGGGGAAAGCCGCCACTGATGGGGGCCGACATGCGGAACGCAAAACTGTCCAAGTCTCCATTATTTTTCAGATACAACATCCATATGAAGAATTTGCTGGGCACATCTGTGGTGGATATCATGACCATTACTGCCTGTTGCTGTTTTGGACTAGTGAACAATTTCTGCAGTTTTGCAGCAATCTGAGTTCATTTCCTGTTCTTAAGAAAAATTTCTGCAAGCTAATCTTGAAGAGGCAGCTTTAAGGACTGGTTTCCAAGATTGTTATTCCCACACACTCAGTTGACATTCATCAACTCAGCTGTCAGAGGTCCGGAGCAAGACAAGGAGGAAAGAAGTCTGCCTTGGGTTTGAAGAAAGGCCCATCTAACCTTGTATCCTGTGCCTAGAAAGAATCAGAATGCATACTTAAAGTATGAGACAAGTCTTTATGTCCTCCTCTTTGCTTTCAGTCTGTAACTTACGGAGTTTCTGAATGAGAGATTATAAATTACTATTTAACAAGTCTTCATAGGTTTTTAATTGCTTTATGAATTCATGTACCATTTCAGTATGCACAGTATCTTGTAGTAAAGAGTTCCACAGTTTAATTAGAAGTTGAATGGAAAATATACCTTTTTTTTTTTCCTAACTTGCTGATGTGTGTTACAAATTATTCCTTCGTGGTTTTGGGTTGTAAGAAACAGACTAATTATGCCCTATTCATCTGTTTTGTGCCACTTACAGTCTTGAGGACTGTTATTGTATCTCCCAGGACATTGCTTTTCCTGACTGAAGAGGTCCCTTCAGTTTCATCTTTCCCCAATGGAAATCATAGTATACTTTTGAGCATCCTTCTTGCTGTTCCTTATATTTTCCTAGTTCTACACCTACTTCTATTTGATCTTGTTAAAAGTTTTTGGATAATCCACGTACACTGCATTGATCAAGTCACCCTTCTACACATGCTCCTTTTCTCCTTTAAAGAGGACTGATGGGTCTGCAAGGCATCATTTCCCCTGAAAAATGCTATGCGGATGCCGTTACTTTTTATCATCATATTTATCCATGAGCCTGCCACTTCCAAACCCCAGTGGGGATTTGAATATTCATGTCATTAATGAGACAGTTCCTCCAATTCATATCCCATAAAGAAAAGTTGCACTACTAGAATTTCCCTAAGCTCCTCCACAGCAAACATCAATATGAAGAATTCATTTAGCTTTTCTGCTTTAACCTTATCTTCCTTGAGCCATTCCTTTCCTGCCTCACTCATTTACTGGCCTTGTAGACTCTTTGGCAGTGTTCCTACTGCTGATGTGTTTCAAAAGGATTTATTAGTATTTTTTATACTGTTAGCAAGTTGTTCCTCGAAATATTTCTTGGCCTGCCTTATTATGATTTTACATTTATCTTGCCAGAGCTTCTGCTCTTTCCTGTTTTCCCCATTTAGACATAACATACAATTTAGGACTTGCAGCAAGCTAATACTTTGTGACATACGTTATAGTGGGGAAAAAAGCACAGCTGTTCTTGAACAGAAATGTTGTCATGGTATCCCTCAAAACCTGGATTAGAGGTGATACATACCAAACCTGCCATCACCCCAGAAAGACTAGTTATCATCATGTCAGTGTTGTGATGTGGGTGAGTAGTGCACTAAGTATGCATTCCTCCATGAAAGGCAAAGCTGGAATTCAGCCAACCATGTTGTAGATCTTGACATACAAACCAATAGCCATCGATTGCCTTTACTGGTCAAATGAGTCACACACTAGAAATACTCATGTCTCTTGTGTGACTCCAAAGGGAGTCAAAAGGCAATGTCCTCAGAGATGTCTGCACCAGAGACATCTACACCATGGGAGACCCCCCTGGTCCCCTATTCCAAGGACGGCTCCATATTCCATGTTCAGTACCTCTGGGCACCTCAAAGAGAACTTCAGGCTAAATCATTAACAGAAATCCTTGGGGAGGAGAGGAGGAGGGCTTTAACTCAAGTAGAAACTTTAAGGAGTGTGTGTATGAAGATCACAGAAACATAGTATCATAGAATCATTAAGGTTGGAAAAGACCTCTAAGATCATCAAGTCCAACCATCAACCCAACACCACCATGCCCACTAAACCATGTCCCGAAGTGCCACATCCACACGTTTTTTGAACGCCTCCAGTGATGATGATGGCTGCCCCTCCACCACTTCCCGGGGCAGCTTGTTCCAGTGCTTGACAACCCTTTCAGTGAAAAAATTTTTCTTAATGTCCAATCTAAACCTCCCCTGGCACAACTTGAGGCCATTTCCTCTTGTCCTATCGCTTGTTACTTGGGAGAAGAGACCAACACCCACCTCTCTGCAGCCTCCTTTCAGGTAGTTGTAGAGAGCAATAAGGTCTCCCCTCAGCCTCCTCTTCTCCAGGCTAAACAACCCCAGCTCCCTCAGCTGCTCCTCATAAAACCTGTTCTCCAGACCCTTCACTAGCTTCGTTGCCCTTCTCTGGACATGCTCCAGCACCTTCATGTCCTTCTTGTAGTGAGGGGCCCAAAACCGAACACAGTATTCGAGGTGCGGCCTCACCAGTGCCGAGTACAGGGGCACGATCACCTCCCTGCTCCTGCTGGCCACACTATTCCTGACACAGGCCAGGATGCCGTTGGCCTTCTTGGCCACCTGGGCACACTGCCGGCTCATGTTCAGCCGGCCGTTGACCAGCACCCCCAGGTCCTTTTCTGCCGGGCAGCTTTCCAGCCACTCTTCCCCAAGCCTGGAGCGTTGCCTGGGGTTGTTGTGACCGAAGTGCAGGACCCGGCACTTGGCCTTGTTGAACCTCATGCAGTTGGCCTCGGCCCATCTATCCAGCCTGTCCAGATCCCTCTGCAGAGCCTTCCTACCCTCAGGCAGATCAACACTCCTGCCCAACTTGGTGTCATCAGCAAACTTACTGAGGGAGCACTCGATCCCTTCGTCCAGATCCTTGATAAAGATGTTAAACAAGACCAGCCCCAAAACTGAGCCCTGGGGAACACCGCTTGTGACCGGCCGCCAAGCGGATTTGACTCCATTCACCACAACTCTCTGGGCTTGGCCGTCCAGCCAGTTTTTTACCCAGCAACGAGTACACCCGTCCGAGCCTTGAGCCGCCAGCTTCTCCAGGAGAATGCTGTGGGAGACAGTGTCAAAGGCTTTACTAAAGTCCAGGTAGACCACATCCACAGCCTTCCCCTCATCCACTAGGCAGGTCACCTGGTCATAGRAGGAGATCAGGTTGGTCAAGCAGGACCTGCCCTTCATGAACCCATGCTGGCTGGGTCTGATCCCCCGGTTGTCCCGCACCTGCCTTGTGAGCGCCCTCAAGATGAACCGCTCCATGATCTTTCCCGGCACTGAGGTCAGGCTGACAGGCCTGTAGTTGCCCGGATCCTCCTTCCGGCCCTTCTTGTAGATGGGTGTCACATTGGCAAGCCTCCAGTCGTCCGGGACCTCCCCCGTTAACCAGGACTGGTGATAAATGATGGAGAGTGGCTTGGCAAGCTCCTCCGCCAGCTCCCTCAGTACTCTCGGGTGGATCCCATCCAGCCCCATAGACTTGTGAGCGTCCAGGTGGCACAGCAGGTCGTTAACCGCTTCCTCCTGGATTATGGGGTTGTATTCTGCTCTCTGTCCCTGTCTTCCAGCTCAGAGCGCTGAATATCCTGAGGATAACCGGTCTGACTACTAAAGACTGAGGCAAAGAAGGCATTAAGTACCTCAGCCTTTTCCTCATCCTTGGTGGCAATGTTCCCCCCCACATCCAATAAAGGATGAAGATTCTCCTTGGCTCTCTTTTTGTCGTTAAGATATTTGTAAAAACATTTTTTGTTGCCTCTTATGACAGTGGCCAGATTGAGTTTTAGCTGGGCTTTTGCCGTTCTAATTTTCTTTCTGCAGGACCTAACGAGATCCCTGTACTCTTCTTGAATTGCCTGAATGATACATGTTCCCAAGCCTCTATCTTTTTTGTGGAGGAAATTTTAGGATGAAGAGTTCTTGCATGAAAGTCTGATCCCCCAGGGTGATATTGGTCAAATGTTCTGACAGCTTGAATGCTGCCTGATGGAGGAAGAGAATTCTCAGGGCTCTGCTAACATACTGTAACTGGGTTACCTATATTTGGACTTTCTAATTACACTTTATTTCTACCCTAACTTTTTGCCATGAGTTCAGGGTGATTTCAAGGTAACTAGAAAACAGAAGGAATGTGCTGGTCCCCACCTGATATGACCCCAGCTCTGGACACCCTTCCTTGAGCTCAACAGCCAGGCTGCTGCTCTCTGGAGCTTCAGCCCAAGCTATCTCAGCTCCTTTGACACCCTGATGGTGCTCCCATGTCCTCTGAGCTCTGCTCACTGCCCCCAGCCGATGTCTGTCACCCTGGTCTTCAGAGAGGAAAGGCTCACCTGCAGGACCTGAGCTGAGGAGACTGTAACCAGCCAGGTCTGTAACTTTTCTACACCATGCCAAGAATTATCATAGGTATGTGAAAGCGTCCTTCACCACAGGAAGATCAGACATGGAACTCTTGTATTCTCCCTCTCTACCAGGGTCAGCAGCACCCTCCCTCCCCACTCCTGTATAATTGTTACAACAGGAAAACCACCCATCTAGCTCTCCATCCCAGGGGCTCAGAAGATCATCATTCTCACCAGTAGAGCATATGACTCAGCCCTGCTTTCCTAAGGCTGCAGGGACTGTTGGAGCTGCCTGACCCTGCAGTAATGCAGTATGCTGGAGAGTCAGGAAGATCAGGGCATTGCAGTCAGTCGTGGGTAAAGGCCACAGGTGATGCTGACTTTGCTGGTACCTGGGCTACTGCTTGCTTCACAGCTTAAGCTGTGGTCAGTCCGGTGGAGAGCCTGGCATGGTCTAAGTCCTTCACCTTACCCTGGTGCCAAACTCTGCAGCTGACTGGCAGCGTCTCACTCATTCTCATGAGCCACAGCTGCTGCCAGGGGTACGAGCGCAGGGAAAGGACCTTCCACTCCACACTGAACTTCTCCCTGTGTCATGAACTGATTCAGATTGTGGAGTTCACGCTTCATGGGAGCAGCTTTCTTTGCCCAACAGAGGATCTTACATTTCTGTTTGCAGGAAGATAAGCAAACAAAACTGATACTTCCCAGCTAAAACTTTTTCAGAAAGAAATTTAAATTCCTAAAACTGCATTGATGAGAAGCCAGGCCTGGGCAGCAGCTGCAGTGGGTGCTGTCAGTGCCTTCAGGGAACAGCAAAGTCTTACGGCACTGGCAGTTGCATTTAGAAACATCTCATCTCTATTTTACATGATACTGCAGTTTGGCTGGGAGTTGTATCCTCTGTAAATGAAAAATCCATGTGAGACAAATGATTGCTTACCTGGGAACTGGGATTTTGTCCAGGATATTAATACAACCCTCCCCAGGAAACAGCTTCATTTTATTTTGCTAGTGGAAGATAAGGGTAGGGAAGGGTTGATTCATAGGAGGAAGAGCACCAAGAAGTATTAGCCGGTACCTCAGCAACAGTTCTCATTGTGGTGGCTTAGGACTTTTCTGGAGATACACAATTCCATTTTATAAGGGTCTGCGACTGTTTTCATTACAGAAGGCAAAATCAACAGGTAGGAGAACGTGGAACAAAGGAGATGTGAACCGTGATGAGTCCAAGCACTGGCGCACATTTGTCAGAGGAACCTTGTAGGATCATTCGTCTCCAAGGATTTTCACCCTAGCTGGAAAGCATGCATCAGCCATCAGCCACTGGTGCACAAGAAAGGTAATGATACTCAGATGACCAGTCACACCCCACAAAGAAAGGCCATGTTAGGAATTTTGGAGGGTGCTGCCTGCTCAGGCAGTCGGGCAAGTCCTCACCAGCAGTTTCCTGGAGCCCACAGCTATCTGCAAGTGCCAGTGTGTAGCAAGAATGGGGCTGCCCCACAAGGGGCAACAATCTGGGAGCCAGGAGTGGCAGCAAGGCAGGTAGGGACAGTGTCCTGAACGGAGGAATACAGTCCCGCAGCACCCAAGCAAGGTGAGCAGAGCAGGTCCCACAGCAGCATCAGGCTCAGTCAACTGTCCAGTGACCATCAGATAGGTTCAGAGTGACAAGAAGTGCTCCAGGCTCAGTTCAGGAAACCCCATCAGCAAGACAGGACAATATAAGAACAAGACCAGGCACAAAACTACCAACAGCATAGTGAGCTATGCTGTTGATCTTCAGTGGCTCTCCTGGGTCAATGGACATATGGGAAAGAGATCTCACGTGAGGGTGGTCAGGACAATTACTGTTGGTGTATTGAAGGCCCTGGCAGCAGGGGTAGACCTTGTCTTCCCACCTCTGTTGTTGGGAAATTGCAGAAGTTTGTGATTAAATAACCACTGCAGAAGGGCTGGTGGGCAGCATTTAATGGAGCTGTCCTGTTCCCCAGACCATAAGCAGCTGTTGCCCAAAGTTCCTCCAGCACAGCTTCAGCCGTGASGGAGGGGAAGACTCCCAGGAGTCCTTTGTGGACTTTGAATCATCCTGACAAACCAGAAGCACCTCATTCCCATCTGTTGATGCCAGGAGGGCCTTCATTAAAACCAAGCAATCCCCCCGCGCATGCATCTCAAAGCTGTTCCCCAGCCTCCTTCACACTTCCAAATCTCATTTTCCATGGCTGCTCAGAACTGAAAGGAAGGAAATTTCAAGGGCTTTAAACAACCATTTGCAGTTAATTTGGTGAAGCCTTTCCAGGCAATTAGTGCTGGAGGCACTCCCAGCACCCCGGGACATCCGTGCTCCCTGCATCAGACCTGGGCTCTGTCTGGCACGCTTGCTGCTTGGTGTGGGGAGGGAGTTGCTGTACACAATTAAGTAGCCAAGACACTTAATTTAAAGTGAAGTGAAAATAAATGGGTGACTGTAATTAGTTATTACAGTTTATTAGCGGCTCATATCCTTTGGCAGATACTGTCGTTATTCGGTATTTAATGAGATTAATAACTTCTTAAGCAGGCATGTGACAGCAAAGAGCAGTTAAAGTTTACCACTTGGAGACAGGCGTTCTCTTGCTTCTTCCTTTTTTCCCCTTTTCCTTTTAAGGAGGGACATTTTTTCATATCTCTCTTATACTACTTGCTGACTTATTAGCACAGTAATTTGATAAGCTATTGCAACAGACAAATAGTGGCTGCTCTTTTAATTCACCCTAACTAGCTCTGATTCTCAAGTCACACAACATCAGCCATGAAACCCACCTGGGGCATGATGATTCCCCCAGAAATCCAGAAGTCTTTTACACAAAATGTCTCAGTCTGCCATGCTGGTGCAAGCTGGCCTCTGCTTCTCTCTCTTTGTCCCAAGGTGACATGTCAGGAGGATTTTAAACTTGACTTCCCAGCAGGGTGAGGGTCAGTAAGTGGTGCTGAGTTTCCATGAGGAGTAGTCTCTCCTTCTGGCCACCTTCCCCTGGCTTCTCTCATGCTCTCCTTCTCACAGGACCCTTTTTAGGATGCCAGAGGGATCCTAAGTGCTCCCCCCTGGGAGACCTATTCCCACCAAAGTCCTTATTTCCTCCCGTCAATATTCCCAGCATCACTTTTCACTGTGGAAATGAAAGGCTGTTTGGCACTCCTGGCCACAGCTCAGGACCAGTGAGGACTCTGCTGCCTTTAGCCCGCTCAGCCAACAGAGTCATGGGACAAGCTGATCTCCATGGTTCCCCAGCCCTTTTATCCATACCAATTCAAAGAGGCTTTAATTTCCCCTGCTGGGACATAACTCAGCTGTTCAAAGAGTGAGTTACTTTCTTCTAGCCCTGAACAAGCAGCTCTGCCAGAACAAGAACAACCTCACTGTTGAATGTCCCTGGACTCTCCTTGTGAGATAGCTTCACAAGGAGATATCTCCTAGTGAGATAGTGTGCTGCCATGACCACCAAAAATCAGGCTAGATTGTGTGGGTCAATAGCGATGTCCAGGGACAGGGTCTCTCGCAGCAGCGGTATCTGCCCTTCTCTGAGCAGAAGCAGTCTAAGAGTGAGCGTGCCACTGTATTTAGCCAATGCAGGATACTTGTTCATTACTTCAAGGGTAGCTCAGGCGGCCGGGCATGGGTAACCCCCAGGAGATGGACCCAGACTCAGCTCAGCCACCCCGGAGGACCTCATTAGAGCCACCCCACCACCAAGGCACAGCACATTGCTGCAGTCCCGTCGTGCAGCTCATCTGGCAGTTGATGTTAGCTGCAGCTCCCACAGTGGGCTCTTTCTGCCTTATCTTCACCCCGCCACCCACCTTGATTTCATTTGCTAGCAAACTCACCCTTTGTCTATGTGTCTGTGTGTTTTTCTATCTGCAACTTCATGATTTTCTGCTGTGTATCACGTAGTTCTTAATTGCTGTTTTTTGCAGTAGAGTTTCTTAATTTGAATGAGCGGACAATGTCTGTCTTATTATTGTCAGGACACAGATTTTCAATTTTATCCTTTTTTGAAACTCGTCACCAAATCAGTGGGATAATACACCAAACATTAGAGACAAGTATTCTTTGGAAAGGGTCACCTAGATTTAACCATGTTTGAGTAGGAGATGGTGAGGAGCATGGTGTGAACATGCTCTTCCAAATGTCATCATTCATCTTGTCTATTTATCACGTTTGTTCTCTACAGTGGTGGAGGACAAGCTGATTATTAGGGTCAGGACACTGGAGGACTGATAAGGGCTTTGTGTATTGATTCATTCTTAAGATATAAGAATTAGAGAGCTTCACCAGGTGCTAAACTTCCAACTTGGAAAGTTGGGTAGGGTTATGAAATACAAGAGAAAAGAATCCAGGGGAAGCAAGTGCCTTGTGGCATCTGTGTCGAAAAGTTGAGTGATGAGCTGTGCAAACAATGAAGCAAACTCAGCAAACTGCCTCATCTACATTTTTTCTTGACAGGCCAACAAACAACAAATTCTCCAGGCAAGACAACAGGAAGGAAGAATAATAAAGTCAAAGCAGGGCACACTGCTGTCTTCAGACCAAGTTCTAAGAAACTGAGCAGTAAGAGCCAGGAATTTTTTAAAGATTCATTTGCCCATACTATTCCCAGTTTCTCAATGAGGAAAGAGTGTATATTCTCAATAATTCTCAATGAGGAAAGAATTTTGCAAACTGCCACTGCCCCTAACCTTGTGAACTGCTTCAGCTTTTGTTATTATTGCAAACTCTATCCTTGAAAGGGACCCAAGCAAGTTTAGACAGCCCATTAACTGTCCATTATTAGTGCATACATTCCTGCAAGATTAGCATTGCAGATGACTAACAAGGGGCTAGACTCATCTTGACTACACATTGCTGCAAAAGGATGTGCTGGGTTCTCCAGTCCTATGAAAGACTAATCGGAACAGGAGCGAGCTGCAGGCACAGACCATGCATATCACCATCAATCTCACAAATACAATAGTGGGAAGGGATGTTACAAACTGAAGCCAGGAAACATCAGTCAGGATCTTGTATGAAGGGCTTCAATCCACCTTCTCATGGCCATCTGAAATGTCAGCATGCAGAGTGGGATTCAGCTCCAGATCAGGGCATCTGCACTTAGATGTCCACCTGTAGGCTTCTTCTGATGTCTAGCTTTCCTCTGTAGGGGCAGCTTCTCTGGCGGTGACTCAGTCTGTTCTGAAAATACRTCTGGGAGCCTGATTCAAGCCTCAGCAAAATTCACAGAATCAATGCCTAAGTTGCGAGGCTGGTTACATTACCACTCTCACCTGGATTGCATGTCTGAGTCGCTTTAATTAAATGACTGTCTCATGTTTAATGAAGCTCTCAATTTCCACTACACACAGCACACTGCCCTGTTTATGATGCTCTATTACACTGACTCTGTGTGATCTGTCAAGGTCAGTTTAGAGGGATATTACTTACCAGACAAGGATAAATCCCTAGATATTTATGACCATTGAAGTATAAAGTTATCATTGCACAATCCTGTTCCAGTAACATGAGCCTCCCAGTCTGGGCTGAATGTGAGTTTGTGTTCAACAGGGTGTGCACAACCAAGCTGCTTGAGTGATGTAGCTGTGCTTAGATAGTACACCTGGATGCAGTGGTGCTCTCCACCAGACATGGGGCACCTGAACTTCTTGGCTGGAATGCCAGACTGGTATGATCTGGCTGAGGGCTGCCATTCATTCATAGAAAGAAAACCCACCATCTTTCTAGGTGTTTCAGGGCTACTTATGGCTATGTCTGAGTTAATCTATGTAGATCAGATCCAGAGGTGTCCACAAAAATGCTCTAGCTTTCGGCTTTGCTCCCCTACTGAAGGTGAGGCATTTAAGTAAAATCTTTTAGCAACAACAGTGGCAGTTTTGGTGGATGTGACAGCAATAGCTCATTCTTTTGTGAGCAGGGAAAACCTCAAAACTCTTCAAATAAAAAACGTGAGAGTTCTCCTTTTGAGAAGAGCTATCTAGTAAAATGATAATATTTCCTAGAAGACAGTGAAATGTAAATAATCTTGTCACTGCACATCTTGCAGACAATCCACCTCCTTTCTGTGTATTTTGAAGACCCATGAAGTTGTTTATTCACAACTGGAACTTTTGTAAAAATTATTTGTTCTATTCTCCAGGTGCTTTATCTGCACCACCAAGACCCAGTCTCAGCCACTGCCCTGGGCCACCTTGCAATGCAGTGTGTAATGCCTTGCTGTGAGCTGTGCACACACAGACATTGTTCATTTATAGAACGCTCTGTGTCTCAAAAAATGTGGGCTCTGAGGGGTGTTTTATATAATATTTATGTTTCTCAGACAGATGAGAGATCACTCACAACCTGACAGAAGAGAAATGATGCCTCTGTCAGTGGGAGGTGGATTTTGCTGTAACATCAGCAGAAAGTAATTTAGCTCCCAAATGAGAGTTCATAGAGTTTCTAGCTGTCATTTCCATCCAGCTTTGGACTACACTCACAACTTCTTCCTTAGAGGGAGGAAAAGTTTCTGCAAGTCTCTGGTCAGCACCAGGTATATCAGCTACTGATGCTGGAAATGGAGCACGAAGGTGATCAAGCACTTGCTGTCATTAAAGGGAAAGAGATACTCAAGCTGCAGCTGAGGCACTTCTGGCCATTATTGCCAATGAGGTCAACTAGTGAATGAAAACCTTGCACAGAGCAGCAGAGCTAGGGTGAACACCTCCATTTGCCAACTGGATTTGCAGGTTTCCAACAGCTAGCCCTTTCCTTCAAGAACTTTGTAGCAGTTCAAACACATGAAGTAGGGAAGTGTTGCATTTCTTTATCTCCATCCTCCTTGTCAGGACCCTAAGCACACAGAGGTTAAATGAGGTCTCCAAGGTCATGGTAGCCACAGAAGGGGAAGTGTGCTGATTTCAGCTTCCACTTCACAGCACTCAGCTGCCTTCAAGCAGCTCACCGTATGTTCAATGAAAAAAAAAAAAAAAAGTCATGAGCATCCCTGAGGAGCTCTGCTGGTAGGAGGGTGCAGTGTAAAAAGGCCAAATACATATATGATAAACATTTGTGATCAGCAGGTGATGTCAAGCAAAACATCTGCTTCACTCAACTTGGGACTGATTCTCCTGTGTTGTGACTGAGTCATTAAGGTGCTTAATTAACACAGGGGTCTAGTCCCATTTCAGGAATCCTGGAGTAAGCAAGACATCTGCCCAAGACTTACATATAAGGCACAGTATGTTCAGGAGACTTCCTTTCTGGAAAGACAGCTGGAAGTCAGGCAGGATATCCTAAGGCATCTCAAATGACATTAGACGCTTGTGTTTAGCTGGCTGAGTCCTACCTGCAGCTGAATAGGCTGCAGAGGAATAGGGGACTGTCACTGACTTGCTTCCAAAGAGTCTGAGGTCCATCTGGAGTCCTGGATTAAGCTGTGTTTTGCTGAGCTGTGTCTTGCTGATCCCCTAGTCCAGCTGCTGTTGCAAGACTTGGAGTCAGTCAAACACTGCCCTTGACACAGTGACAGCCCTGGAGGGTGCCCAGCTGCACCATTTTTGCTCCCTGAAGTCTTGTTTCACTTTTCTGTTCCACTCCTAACCTCTGTCACTGGCTGAGAGGGAGTACAGTGATAAACTTCTTCTGTCATTCACCTGAGAGAAGATGTCATGTGACTTTGCCATGTTATGGTGTCAGCATGTGAGACTGCAACACCTGGGAGATACTCTCATTGTCCCTGATACAGGACAGTCCTTTGCTCTGTCTGCACAGGAGGTCAGGCAGCTTGATCATGTAGGTTCCTCACAACTCTACCCTCTTTAAATACACAGTGCAGATGCTGGCTTTCCATTCCGAGAAGGCATGCCCTATTCAGCAAGGATCAGGAAGCCACTGAAACCCTGGAGTGACCAGTGGCACTTGTGCCACAATGCAAGGATTTTAGGTTTCCTGGCTGTGAAACTGCACATCTCTGATCCTTTCTCTGTGGTCTTAGAGGAGCATTTGGCTTTAGCCCTGCTTGTCCTGATCATTCCCATGCTTCCTCTACCCAGGACTGACAGCTGAGCAGACTGTGCTAACTGTGCTGACTTCCCAAGCAGACTGGTTTTGTAATTATTCTCTCCAATCTTCAAAGTTTGCTGCTTCTAGATTGCATGGATGTTTTAAAAGAATAAATGCTTTAGGACCTTCTCCAGAAAACACTGGCATCAGTGTTTCCATTGAGTTGTGTCAGTATCAGGTCATATCTCTATCAGAGGTCTTTTAATGGCTTTGATGTTTCATGGGTCAGTCAGGAAAACCAGTCATTGGTTTGTAGGAGCTGGAGCACAATCAGAGCAGGCAGTATTAAGGCAATCAATTCTTCAATCTCTAGCAAATGCCTGTTTAGTGTGTGCACAATTCACTTTTTGGAAGCTTAAAATGTGAATGTGACCATATCTCAGAGGGACAAGAAAAGATCCCTGAGCACAAGTGGATCTCCCTGAAGATGTCCTACCTTTACTCCAAAGTAGGATTTGTTTTGGGAATAGAGAAACTCAATATAATCTTTGTTGAAATTTTCAATGGAAGGGATGACACCTTCGGCTGAACTTGTCCCCATTAGAAAGCCCACAGATGTGGCTGATGACAAATGCTTGAACATACTGGCTTCTTGCCTACCCAGCTGCAGCCTGTCAAAGGCTGGTGTCTCAGCGGAGGTCACCTTAARTGCTAGAGAGTCAATGAGAAATTTTTTGCTTCTTTTTGCACCTTGCTGAAGAGCAGTACTGAGTAAAGACGTCAGCCAGCCAATTTGGACACTTAGTCTCTGCTGCTGATCCACAGAACAATTGGAAGAGGGTTTTTTCTGAGCCTCAAAGCTAAACAAAGTCAATGATGTATGCAGTTAAAAAGAAATTGGGAAAGGAAGTACCAGAAGTGAATGAATTGCTCTGAGTCTCTAGCTGTAGACATCTTTTCAATGGCTCCCCCTTACATTTAGATGATTATATCTAAATTAAGGAAACTAATTAAACACTCATCGGCTAGTTTGCAAACAGCAGGCAATTAACTCCAAACACACTCGCTGCTCGAGTTAGCTCAGCAGCAATGGGGAGAGTGTCCCGGACAATCCAAAATATCACATGGTCTTGAAGCTTTGCTTTGCTGTATATGCTTGTGTGTTTTAACCCCAGTCAACAACTAAGCACCACACAGCCACTCGCTCATTCCCCCTGTGTGGGATGGGGCAGAGAATCAGAAGGGTAAAAGTGAGAAAATTCGTGGGTTGAGATAAAGACAGTTTAATAGGTAAAGCAAAAGCCGCACGCACAAGCAAAGCAAAACAAGGAATTCACTCTTTCCCATCGGCAGGCCGGTGCTCAGCCATCTCCGGGAAAGCAGGGCTCCATCACGCGTAACGGTTACTTGGGAAGACAAACGTCATCGCTTCTAACGTCCCCCCCTTCCTTCTTCTTCCCCCAGCTTTACATGCTGAGCATGACGTCATATGATCTGGAATGTCCCTTTGGTCAGTTGGGGTCAGCTGTCCCAGCTGTGTCCCCCTCCCAACTCCTTGTGCACCCCCAGCCTACTCGCTGGTGGGGTGGTGTGAGAAGCAGAAAAGGCCTTGACTCTGTGTAAGCACTGCTGAGCAATAACTAAAACATCCCTATATTGTCACTGTTTTCAGCAGAAATCCAAAACATAGCCCCATAGTAGCTACTCTGAGGAAAATTAACTCTATCCCAGCCAAAACCAGCACAATACTACAGACCAGAGCTATGGAAGCCGTAGAGCAACCAGGAGTCCTTTGGAGCAGGTATTACCACCACGTCAGTACCCGTCTTGCTGAATTTAGTGAAATGCCACCACTTCCAAGCACCCTGAGTATTGACAAGTTTTCCCACTGAGTTGAAACCAGGAACCAGAGCTTAGACTGCGTGAAGGTGGGTGTCACCATTGCTCTCAAAGAAGAGGAAGGACCAGATGATACTGTCATGGGAAAGCATAGCTTTGACTGAGTCAGATGAAGAGGTGGAAGAGACCACTTTCTCTCTTGACCACTTCCAGCCTTGTGATGAGATCACCAAGGTACCATAAAGGTGGAGCTAACCCTGCTGCACTCCAGGGGATGGCACTGCTCCAGAGCAGGTGGGCAGCTCTACCTAAATTTGGCTCCTAGGCATAAATGTACCTGTGGAGTAATTTCCACATGACTCTCACTGCCCAGGATATGTTTTTGTTATATTTTTTTGCTAAAACCCAGGAGAGCAATTTTCAGGGAATATTTAGCACAAGGCTTGTTCATAGTCAAGAGGGAATGTGGTAGGAAAATGGTTATCTTCCCCTGCAGATAGCTACCAGCTATATTTCAGAGAAGCCAACTCGGACAGCCACATCTGTGGCCCCTTAAACAATTTCCATGCTTACACCATTGCCTGCAGCACAGTTTTAACCTAAAGGCAATGATGTAAGCAGGCAAAGTGGTTACATGTATAAMCAGGGAGTAAAAGGGCAGAATTGCCTGGGATGCCACTTGAAACAGTAAAGCTGGCATGAAGGAAACACACTCAGCCGTTGCAGGGGGATTAAGCAGGACAGAAAAGCAAAACTTACACAAATTTTAAATAATCCCATTGGCAACACCTCAGTGAGCATTCACAGTGTGAACGGCGTATGAGGTACAAGTAGGGATGGACAGGAAAGTAGTGTTTTCAGTCACATTTGAAGCAGTATGTGGCCAAGCTTTGACTGCATGGCAAGTAAATGCCATCGGTTTTACTGTCAGTGCCCAACACGGCAAAGTAATTGCAAATAGCTCAGAGATGACTCTAGATAGCAGGTGTCCAGCCTGGATTGTCACTGAAAGAATAGAAAATACCATGAGCCTTATCATTCTCTCCTCTAAGAGCTGCATCTGGGAAGGCGTGAGTGCTTGATAAAACTTCCCCAGCAGATTGTGGGGACTCAACCCTTCGAAAGGAGGCCATCAGGTGGCAGGGGTAACCTCCCCATTCTGAAGCTCCTGGGGGCCCTGGGACAATTGGGTCGGATAACTCACTGCTGGGCTGTCCTGCCCTGGAAGCACCTCCTGGGGGACTCAAAGATTTGTCCCCATTTGCTGTTGTAGAGGGAATACCACAGTAGTGATAGTGCTTCAGGGCACTTGGCGTTTGCAGAGTGCCTGGCAAAAGGCACCACTGCCAAAGACTATTCCTGTGTTTTCCTCCCAGTAGCCAACAAGGAGGGATGCTGCCAGCAGTAGTAGATGCTGAGGTGTGGGGTCACTTGGTCTCTTAACAGCTTAACATGGAGCATGAGCTGAGCTAGCCCTAATTTGGAAGTGTATGTTTGTTCTCTTGGTTTTCAGTGAATACAGCTGAGGGACTTCATACAACCCTGGGGACCCCCAAACAGTGAAACATGTCTCCTTGACTCGGTAGATGAGCAATAGCCTAGGTTGTGTCCTGTGTTGGTCTCCAGCTCTTTTCACTCCATCTTGAGACAGATGTTGAGTCAGCTCCAGTACCTTGGCATTTTATATGAAGGAACAGACCTATAAGGTTGCAAAGGATCCCACAGACCTTAGCCACCTGTACCATCCCTTTTCCAAGATAAAATCAGCTCTACCTCTTGTCTAGCTTCTTCTTGAAGACTTTCGTGATGGATTCAGATCTCCCCCATGCAATTTATCAGGTGCCATTATGATCATACCATTAGATGAACATATCTTGGCCACCAAGGACACGGCAAAAGGCCCACCTTTACAGCAGCCTTTTCCAAGTCTGAGTATGGAATTGCCTTCTCTTTCCCAAAGCTGAACAACCCCAATTAATTATATCACTCCAGAGTTTTAGGTTACTGACTGTCCTCAGCGTTTACCTCTGGACTCTTCTGGGTTACTCTAGTTGTCATGCTGTGCAGCACTCCAAACTGGGCATGGTGTCTCAGCTGGACTTTTTCCTGGTAGAGAGTCCTGGTGTCCCAAGCCCTGCCTGCACACAGTGTGTACCCTCTGTGGTGGTGGAACACCGCTATGTCACACCCATGTGTGATCCCCTCTTCCATCCCCAATTGGATCCCACCTAAAAGGATAGTTTTACATCATCCTTACTGAACTCTGAACTCGAGCTTTTTTTGGCTGTTTGCTCAGTCTCAAGGTCATTTAAAGTCCTTTTCAGTCCTTTGCCATCTGAGGCCATTTGCAAATGCAAGGAACATGAGCATCTTCTGTTCTATAGTACAACTCATGGATGGGGATGTTGAATAGCCCAAGGTCTGGGGAAGGCCTTAGGGATAAGCTGTCCCAGGCTGAAAAAGAGTTATTGGTAACTGCTCTCTAATCCTGGTTGGCTGCCCAGTTCTGTATACCCATCTGGTAGATTCATCTCACACATATTTCTTTAGCTTGTTTATGGGGATTTAATGACTGAGAGAGTTAAAAGTGCCACTGCATCAGAACAGATAATATCTATTGCCTTTGCATTGTCCATAAGATCAGTTACGCTCTTACAGAGGAAATTAGATGGGTTTGATAAGATTTGTTTTTGACAATCAAGGCTGACTATTACTCACCTCCACATATTTTCCAAGTACTACTCTCCTTAATTATTTTTCCAGGAATTAAAGCTGAGTTACAGGATTCCAGTACTGAGACACAGGACCTCCAGTACCCACTCCTTTCCCCCCTCYAAGTTTAAACTTCATGTGCTAAGAACTGTGTTGAGACTGAAGTGGACTGTGCTGCCATGGTGGCTGACAGTGATGCCTCTGATAACCCCTCCCTGTCCTGTCCATAAACCCACCTGATGAGAGGCAGATTCCCCAGATGTGTCCTCTCCAGAGCAGACCTCTCCTTGCCTGGGCTCCTGTATGGGGATGCACCAGGCTCCCACAGCGGGAGCTCTGACTGTATCCATGGTCTTTATCACGAGGAGGTACCCCCATGACTCTCCAGTCTGCTCTCCTGTTAATGTGGGCTGCAGGACCTTGCTGGCACTGCCTGCAGGGAACTGCTCTCCCCCGTGTGTTAGCTGTTATCTGGCAGTAGTTATGCCAAGATCCAAACTTTGCTGTAACTTCCCTATCAGATGAACACCTGTGTGCAGAGAATAAAGCCCTCCCCTCCAGCCCTGGCAGGCAGGGCTGACATTAAGCTGCTCCTCAGGTGGAAGAAAACCTGTAAAATACTATTGGAAAACTCCTAGAAGATCTTTTAAGTCTGCTCACATCCCAAATGCTACATGGCCTAGAAAATTCAGAGCTGATTTATTGACCAGTCATTGCTAAGAGCCAGCATGCAGGCTGCTGGAGAGAGCAGGGAGACTTTCTTTTTCATATCCACCCCACACAAAGATCTCACTGTGAGGGCAGGGTTCAGCAACCCGACTGCATTTCAGGGGCTGTATTCAAAGGCACACAGCGCCAGCAGTCCCCATTTCACTTCCTGAGTGGCTGGCCATACTCTCAGACCTACTCAGCTCCCAAAAGTTCTTGTCGACCCTGTCACTCTGTGTTGGTGGCTCCCTAGTGCTAAGTGCTTCAGAATATTTGGTCCTCATGGGGACCTGAAGCACCAGAAAGGATGGAGAGAGGTCTCATAAATCGTAAGTCTTGCAAATATTCCAGGAAGCTGGAATTTCTCTGCTTTCTCTGACTCTGCAGACTTATCTTTGTTTTTTAACCTGATCCTGCCCCTTGACTCCATCTCCTTCCTGATATTGCTAGTTTTGCCTTGCTAAGGCTTATTTCCAGTCAATAATTGATAAATGCTCCCCTCCTAATTCCTCTTTAACAGAGTTTTCTTTTTTGCCTGGGAAACAGCTGCAAAATGCACCCTTGACAACTTTCCTTTTAACCTCATTTCCAGAGCTCTGCTCTTGTTTAACAATAAACCACACACATCATTTACTGTTATTCTGTAAGTAACACTCTGTGATTCAACTCAGATTTATTCAATTTCACGCTGGAGCAAGCTATTTATTCCTAAGTCTATTTTCTCATAAGCCTAAATCACAATTTATCAAGGTTAAGCATTGTTTTAATTTAAAATAAAATATGACAGAAACCATTGCAAAAAGAGCATGATCTGCTACAGTCAGGAGGTTACTCTCATCTCAGAGTTGCAGCTCTCATTTCCTCCTGCAGTCTATTCACAAGGGGGCTGGGTGAAGAGGAGGATGCTTTACATTAAACAGGGCTCCGAAGAAGAAGCAACCCGAGGTGCAACAGCAAGCTCAGAGCTGAAGTGTTGCATTATTAATTTATTGGGTGGTGGTGGCAGTGAACCTGAGCTAAGCATGAAAGAGAAAATCATCCAGCCCTGAATGCGAGAGGAGCTGGGGAAGGCAGGGGAAAGGGTCTCACAGCCTGTTAGAACCCATGGCACCCACATGTCAGACAGGGAGGGATGAGCAGCAGTAGCTCCACAAATTCATAGCTGTCCCCACAGCAAATGCCCACCATCAGGCCTGGGGACAAGGGCAGAGGATGTGCTCTTTTCTGGAGACCCAAGGTCACAGCACCGACGGCTCTTCGGGTCCCCTGAGCCACGGATGAAACAGCCCTTGCTCAGAGGGAGAGAAAGAGAAAAGCTGTTTAGGATGGCATCAAGGTAGCAGGGAGCAGGATAAGCCATGTACGTGGTCACACCGCCGGGGGACAGCAGTGATGGATGAGCTCTCCTCAGAGCTCCTCAGAGCCCTCCTGTCCTTGTAAAGGCACTGGCGGTACCAGTGCCRTGGGTGTTTCAGAGAACAAACACCTGCCTGCAGCATTTGCTTGCACTCARTGGGGCCTTGGTGTTTCGCAAGCTGAGGACCTCGTCTTGCAGGGAAGACACCTGCCCTGTTCCTTCCGGGAGCCCGTCCCTGGTGTGTGTGTTGTCCCCAGGCAAGGAGGCTCATGCAAGACCTGAGGGAAGCTGAGAGGAGGTGACCTGCTGCTCCAGCACTGCAGGGGTTCACCTCTCTGYGATGGATCACCCTCTCACTGCCACTGGGCATTTAGAGAGCGTATATGATAYACTGCGTGAATGGAGGTGAAGCTATATAATACAGGCAGGTTAGGGAGGTTAATTAAATGTTGCTAGAGGAAATCTAATGAAGGGAGAGTTTCCAGAAAGCAGTGGTATGTACTAGGACATGTGCCAGTCAGCTGCGATCATGAGTCAAGGATGGCAGGCTCKCTCTCGAGGGCTATCCAGACAGAGCAGTGCCAGATGGGTCTCCCAGCTCACCACTTCATGGGCCAGAGGAARTCACCTGAGCAGCAGGATCAGAGAGCGCCATGCAGTCAAACAGCATCTCTCCCTCCCATCCTGTGCACGCTGCTCTTGGGCGCTCGTCTGCAGATCCATCAYTCCCTCCTGCAGGTCCCCAGCCACCCGCTGGCACCTCTGCCTGCCTCCCCACTGCTCTGCCCCACGGCTCTCCCTTCACAGACAGCACATGCCAACCTCYGCTGCTGAGCAGGGGCAGAGCCTCAGCACACAGATGGCAATAAAAAAACTGCTGGGCATCAGTAATAGAGAAAAAAAGATTTCTGAGCAAAGAAGGGCCATAGACTTGAAGGGAAAGTTACCATAACCAGAATATTTCTGTATGCTGGCATATGCTGGAAGAGGAGCAACTAAAAAACATTAGCATGATGGAGACTACTCCTGGGAAGGGTGTCATAAGGCAGTTTTTCCTCATACCCATTTGGAAGATGAGATTATAAGTAGACTTGAAACAAGTCATGAGACACACACAACTGCCCTGCCGTTTATAAAATGCTCGCTTGCCACATGGTGCCATCCACACGTTGATTACTTAATGGAAACAGAGGTTCTGCCAAAAAACAGAAACAGGACTGTTTCTAGTGTCTGTAAAAATTGTGAGGGGCATCCATGGAGCTTTAGATAATTGTAGAGACAGCTTTAACTACAGCAGTGGATATCTGCAGAGCGACAGACGCTGCCAGATGAAACTCCTGGTAAATCAGGAGGAAAATGGAGAAGCAGCTGCTGTAGTCACTGTTAAAGACAGCAGCTCCTAGAAAGACCATGTTTCATAAAGCACTGGCAATGCAAGCCAGCCACCGAGCAGGGAAAAACTGGAAGGGGGTGATGCACCGCTGAAGGGACCAGAAGCAGATCTCCTCCTGSAAGAAGCAGCAGCCAAGGTTCACCAGTGACAACCACGGGGGTTTATAGGTGCTCTGAGCACTGGCTCATCAAAAACACAGCTCCCTGGGAGCGGTTGTTGGTTGCCTGTACCATGTGTAATTAAAAATGTGAAGGAGCTGTGGAGCTGGATGGAGACCCTCTCCCTGCTGAGCTAGAAAAAACTGTCAGGTCACCATAGTGCCAAAACAGGCAGAATGCATTCAGCAGCCATCTGGGCAGATGAGGACATTGAGGAGGTGCAGAAGTGCAGAGGTGACTTTGGAGTGCAGGAGGYGTGTATGAAAGCACTGAGAAAGCCTCAGTCCCAGCAGCACAGAGCTCAAGGACGTAGTGGAGAGACCTGGAGCAATGCTCCAAGAGCCAGTATGCCGAGGAGAGATTACCTCCCACAGACACATGGGCATCTCCTTGGTCCCTGCCAGGAGACAGCTTGTGATACTGAATGGAAGTCTGGGGCATACTTTAGTCCATGATTTACCGCTCCCGTCCACAGTTTGACAGCAACTTGGTTTATTCATGTCCTACTAGGAAGGCTGCTCATTCACTTTGCTTTTTTCTGGAAAAAAAGATGAAAAACTGCTGGAGATAGTACCCTCAATGCATTTTGTAACCTACAGAGGTCTATTTTTATCTGTTTTAGAGTTTAACATTTCCACTGCAAGACTGTTCAAGGTATGGTATGAACTGGATTTAAAACCATCAGCTTTGTAAGGAATGCATCCAGAAGACTCCTGTCTCAAGGTCACTCAGGGGCTGAATGAGATGCTCTTAAAATTATTACGGTGGTTTTCATGAGGACTGAAGAAAAGCACTGTTGAGAATGGGAGGGTTAAGATAAGCATTAAAAAATCAGTGTTAGGAGAGTCTCAYGATACTGCACACTAACCACCGTGTGCACTAGGGGATACACTGGCTGGGGTACATGTGGTTCCTGTGGGACATGGGGGAAGGGGSCCTCATGCCTGTGTCTCATTCAGGAGGTGCCACAAGTTCTGGAGCAATGCTGTGGTGTCACCCTCTTCCCATGTCTCCAACACACTTAGTTTCACCGTCTTCAGCTTGCTCTTCGGAGCCTGGCTAGCACAGCGAGGTGTTACAGTGGGGACCTCTATGGTGTGGCTCCTGTTTTCTCAGTGAACCATGGCCAAAGGGAACTGGTGACTCCTACAAGCTCCGTAGGCAAAATGCTTATACTGGGAGTGACATCTCCTCACATACATACAATTCAGGCTTCGATGGTTCTGATGAGTCATCTGGAAACCACCACAGTCTGAAACACACACAGGGGTCCCTGCACGAAGGGATAGCATTGCCTGCCCAAGACAGGAGTGTCAGTCCAGAGCTGAGCCCCCCCCGACAGCAAAGACTCTAACGCAGTGGGGACAGACAGCAGGATTTTGTTTCTAGACCTGTCACCCTGAAGGCTTAAAACAGCACGGTTATCCTCCTACTGCATGTTCTGAAACGCTTTGGAGGCAATGATGTTGTTCATATTTCGTGAATGCACTCTCTTCCCCTAAATAAGAGATTTCAGCCCCCAAAGCAAAAGTTCCAGAAAGGCATAATTATAGGGGAAAAAAAGAAAAAAAAAAGAAAAAACAAAACCAAAAGCTGTTCAGTGTATTTGGAGCTATTTCTTGCCAGGGTTGTTCTAGAGGATGCTATTTGCACCTGCAGACAGTCACATGCAGACACAATTTGCAAACCAAGACATCAAGACAAGATGCTTTCTCAAGTAAATATTTTTACTTCTTTCAAAAACACAAATGAACCCAGCTGCAAAGGACCTTTTCTGAGCTGTGGAGGGCTGTGATCTGCTGGAGAGCCTTATTCTTGAGGCTGGTTATCCATATTTTTCAATGCAAAATTTATGAAAAATGAGCGTGATTGTTATATTTATTTTTAATTCTACATTTCTTTGAAGCTATATTTTTAATATCTTTTCCTCATGCATTTACTCTGCTAGCGGAAAGTGTTTCCCTACTTTTCCCCCTTTTTTCCTTTTCCAAACCCTCACTGTTGTGTAGTGGCAGAGTGACAAGAGAGCTTTGAAACTGCACAAATCTGCCAGTCTTCCAGTGTTGGCGAAGTTTTACAGAAAAATAGAACAGTGGAAAGAAAAATTGCAAAAAGGGGAAAAAAAGAAACATTTATTGGTACTTAAAATAATAATGTAAAAAAACTTCCCCCAAAAWATATCTTCCCATAGGAAATTTGAAGAATCTGAACTTTGTGAAAGAGAAACACTCTGGACTGTTTTTCCCCAGCAATTATTAATTTTTGACCAGTTCTCTTAATCTCTGTGGCAGAATGACAAGCCCTTGCCCATATGTAGCACTTTTCTGCAGCAGGTATACTTTACTAGCAAAGGAAGTAGGTTTAATCTGCAATGGGGAAACTGAGTCACGAAGAGCCGCGATAAGCTCAAACCAGCAACAAGGTGAGAAATAACACCAGGTCCTCTGCAGTCAAAGGCGGGCTTTTATTGCTAAATTGGAGGATGACTAGAGAAAGGTAGCCATGTGTAACATGCCTAATATMATTTGTTAGTGAATGGTTGAAGTAATGGGAAGTGACACAATCTCTCACCCAGCAGCCACGATGCATGAGGAGCGACTCTCTGAAAGACAGAGCTGGCAGAGAGCCATGGTTTAAAGGGTTGCCATTTTCAATCAAACCAGCCAGAAGATTAAAACAGACATTGGCTAAATACAGAGGGGTGAAATATTTCTGTTATTCACAGATGTTTGGTAACGCCGGGCTTTTTCACAGCTGTCATGAGCCGTGTCAGTGTCTCCCTCCCTGATGCTTTGCTCCTTGGGGCTGCCCTGCAGGGTCACGGCTTGCAGAAACCCTCCCACCTCCTGTCCTGCTCGCAGGACCAGCTGCTCCAGGAGCATCCAGCCACTCTGCCCTGTTCCCTACATGCCAGTCCTTAAAAACCCACCTGCCATCAATCTGCCTGTGTGCAACACTGAAGCACCAGTTGAGCTTTTCAGCCACTGAGGCCACATTCAAAAAATAGTCATGCCCTGGATCCCAGGGAGGGTTTGTTCCAGGATGAAGACTTCTGTGAGATGGAGCATGCCCTGACCTCCCGGCTGAGCATTCCTCTGATCACCAACACTATCGCAGGAGTAGCACARCTGTTAGCTTTGTCAGAAATATCTGAGAGAGAGCAAGGATGTTTTCCTGTTTGGTGCTCCAGGCAGGATGCGATGCAGCAGCSCAGGATTTCGCAGCTCAGCTCCTCTCTAACTACTGTTAAGTGGAGGGAAAAATGATAACCCTTGATGTGAGGACCCGCAGGGGAAGCAATTAGCAGACACCCACTTCTGCTGTGTGCAGAGAGTGGAAGCCTGTGCCTGTCTAAGTGTCCCGAAGGTCACAGCTTGATTTAATAAAGGTATCTGCCTAGAAAGGCAGCCTGATTTCCCATGCTGGAACAGCAAGCAGCACTTATTAGCTAGACCTCAGGGCTTTGCTAATGAGCTCACAAATGTCTCACCTGGAGGCACACAGGGCTGAATCCTGCTCGGTGGAGATAAGAGTTGTTCCCTTTTAACAAAAATAGTGGYCTGTCTCAAGATGATTCTGCAATGCCGAAGTCCCAGCTCCCTCCTCTCAGACTGCTTCTGAGATCTGCAAGGAAGAGTGAGCAGAGCCAGGGCCTGCCTGGGTGCTCAAGCTTGAATACACCCCAGGGGGGGAGTTTTCCTTTAGATCAGCACCGTGTTTTATTGTCAGGGTACTGCAGAAAGAATTTTCCACCTGTAGATGAACAGCCGGTTGTTAATAACCATCATCACCACAGCCAGCGCTTTCCACTGCTGCCAAATCTGCCCTGGTTTTACCCAGCAGTAGTTTATGGGCTTGTGAAAATTAGTTCACTGCCTGTTTTGCTTCAGGAAGCAGCATGGAGCAGCTCTGAGCATCGCCTTCCATATGGGCTGTTTCYCTCTCCACGTGTCCTGGGATAGAGGTGTTCTGTCCCTCTGCCAGTGTTACCCCCAGCCTAGGCTGCCCCTGCTCCCGCCTCAGGGTGTGAATAACCCAGCTACCTGTCCGCCCTAGGCCACCCGGCTGAGCWGCTTGGCAGGTACTGTGGGTCTTGTTTTCATTTTTCATCTTTCTCCAACAAGGGAGGAACGAGCATTTTCCACTGACCTTTTTGCCTCACCCGTAACCCTGGCAATACAGGGACTTAGGATGTGGCAATAGCCTTTATTGCTCTTTTTCTTTGCCTGGGATGTGTAATTATCTGTGGTGAGCCAGGATCTTTAGGACCGATGGTCTGAGACTTGTTTGCTAGGGAAGTCCCCGCTCTGTGGGGATGGTCCCTCCCCAGTGTGGTCGGGAGAGGGGGAGCCCAGAATTGGACACTGGCTCTTCACCTTCTCCCATGCTGCTCCCTATTTCACTTTTCTGACAAGTCACATCCCCCCTGGCACTGTCACACACAGAGTTGAAACTGCTCACAAAGATCAAAGAGAACAAGAAGGTGACAGGCACCTTCATTATTTTAGGAGTTGAAAGGGATGTTTACAGCTTCCCGAGTGAGGTTGTGCCTCTGAGTTAACATTCCCAGCACTTTCAGCATTGTTGCTGTCATCTTCCATGATTAAACTTGTTCCCTTTTGATCCTTTCATGCAATGGGATCAAAACAAAGCAGGCAAAGGTACAAGATCCAGAAGTATTTAGTCAGCACCCTATCCAAAGGCTTTCCTTTCTTACTGAGCTGGGGATAAACGAGCAAATAAAATGTGCAGACAATTAACAAGAAGGAAAACAGATCCTAAAGAGGCAACTAAATCATGGGGGCAACCATTGTGCTTATGCGTGACTTGACACCCATCAGTGTGGAAGTGCTAARGAGATTTAAACTCCAGAGAGGAGTGAAAGCTGAATTTGAAAGATGGGTAGAAAACAGGGAGGTTCCCTACAGATGCAGAAAGATGCTGAGCTCGATGAGTAGCTCAGTTTCTCTCTGCAGCCAAAGGAATAAAAATTGCCCGCTCCCAGAAATCTTCATCCCTCCAGTGGAGAAGCTTTACTGGGATTACAGAAAGTCATAAAAATAACAGCTAGCTTAAAAAGATCTGTTAAACCTGTGAGAAGATCCCCGGAAGGATTCTCCTTAGACCAAGCTTGTTGACAAAGTCCTCCCCCACCAAGCATCTCTTCCCAATGTCACCACTGGGGTACATCACACTTGGACTGCATGTGCATCTCAGATCAGAATKAACATTATGTGTCTAATAAGGTGATTTCACATGATTGTTTTTCATGGTATGCAAGGTTTTACCACTGTGCCTTGAGAGAAATATGGCAGGCAAGAAGAGGTACAAATGAAGCAAGGCACAATATCACGTAAGAGAAAGTAAACGGGATGGACGGAGGATATGACCTGATCTTTTCAGGTCCAGTGCAGGGACTAGAGATGAAAAGGCATCTGAAAGGACAGATAAGAGGCCTCTGCCATGCTTTGCTCTCCTTTGTTTCCCACTCTGAGTGTCTGATTGCATCACTGTTCTGGGGGATGGCTTCACTGGGGAACTTTGTACAGGTGAGCAGAAGCAAATCAGCGAACACTGTGGGAGACTGGGCAGGAGGTTTCTGGCTTAGCCTCTCAACAAGGTAGAGATGGGTTTGAAGATGTTTGTGTCACAGCTGGGCTCTGCCTGGAGTGAATCTTTGGCTGCAGGTGGAGCTGAGACCAACATGCTCAAGAGATGAGCATTGACAGGCCACCCATGTGGAAGTGTCCAGAGCATGACAGCACGTTCCCCACTGCTAACACAGCTGGCAAGCCTTGCCCTGGGAAATAGCTGCTAATAGAAAGTGTCTGTGAGGCCCATGTCTCCAAGGCTCAGGGAGGTCCTTCAGGGTGAGGATTTCTGAACTCCAGGACACAGTTTATTATAGAGAGGCATCTACTCTGTCATGTTGTCTGTCCTCAGAGCTGTATGTGACTTGCAAATCATCCTCATTCCCCTTCCTTTTTGCCTCAGCAGGTGTTTCCAGAGAGGAAATGAGGCTGCAGAAGGGAGAGCTAAAACAGTACAAGATGTCACACTTAAAGAAAAAAAAAAAAAAAGAAAAAAAGAAGGAAAAAGAAGAAGTGGTTCCAAATCTCTTTCCTCAGGCAGCCATATGCGATTACAGCATTTATCAGCCTCTATCTCAACACTGAGCAGTTCCAGCTTATAAAGAGCGACACATGCAGAGCACAAAATAACAGGGCTGCCAAAGGATCCTGAATGGAAACAAAACCCACGACAGCTCAGTGAGTGGATTGAAAACACACCAGGAGGCCATGYGGCTGGGCTGCTTGGCAATTAGTGTGACAGTGGCTGCAAAAACACGTTCCTCCAGGGAATGGCCAATCCCATCACTTGCTGAAGGAGAGAGCTTCTCTGCTCTGCTGTCCTGGGAGTGCAACTTGGTGACTTTTAAAAACATAATACCTGGAGCAGGAGTTCAGTGTCTTTACTAGTCAGTCTTCCTGGAGAATGAAAGGAGAGTAGTTCGTGTCTAAAAGAGGGTGGATTTAGACTAGATATAAGGAAGAAATTTTTTACAATGAGGGTAGTGAAACACTGGCACAGGTTGCCCAGAGAGGTGGTAGATGCCCCATCCCTGGAACCATTCAAGGTTAGGTTGGACRGGGCTCTGAGCAACCTCATCTAGTTGAAGATGTCCCTGCTTATTGCAGGGGGGGRTTGGACTAGGTAACCTTTAAAGGTCCCTTCCAACCCAAACTATATGATTCTATGATTCTGTGTCTTGTCCTACTGGCTTCCCTTGCATCAATAGGGAAGCAAGATTTGGGTCCTCTGCTGTGGCCAGGCTGTGTCTGCCCACCTGCAAGGGGCAGTGCACCAGCTCAGCCTGCGCTCCTGCAAATGGTAAAACTGATAAAATTATAAAACTCCCAGGAGAAAGTGACCCCACAGTGCTGGGACCAGGAGGGATGTGGCTGTCACTGCACTGTCACTCTGGGTCACCCTGGTGTTCCGCTCCTCTCTGCCCTCATGTGGGTAAGGAAATCCCTGGCATAACCCTCTTCCCTGTCAAGTGCCAAGGAAGGGTTGTTTTCAAACCATCTGGACTGGACCAGAAGGCTCCATCCAGGCTGAGGCTTGAGGCTTCAAAGCTGGCTGTCCTCGGGTGTCAGCCCCAAGCCTGAGCTGCTCTCGGACCCTCAACCTTCAGGTATCCTGCATCACCCGCGTCTCAGGTTGCTCCTGGCCCAGCCACCTTCACTGCGGAGACATCAAACCACTTCAARGAAGTGTCCAGGTGACTTAGGGAACACTGTGTGTGGTGTGGAGTGGCTCTCTCTCTGCCCAGCCAGTCTTACCTGTGACTTTCTATGGACATTTTCCAGGTCATATTTGAATTCCCAAGAAGTCCTCTACAAATTGCCTGTCCCTCCTGGCCACTAGCCATGGACCCTCAGGAAATGGCCTGACATCCTGGGGTTTTCTATCCTGAGAATAAGCCCAGCAAATGTGATTTTCTGGGGAGGATTTTGGGCTCATCCTAGAGACACCTGTCCAGCTGTGATTTACCCTCCCTATCCAGTTACTCAACCYAACCCAGAGCCACTTGGGATCCGCTTCCCACTTGCCGTGCATGGTCTTTCAAGAGCAGGAAATACATTCCTATTGTCTGTTTAAAGGCATCTTTATTTTGCCATTATACTTCTCAGTCATTTTCCTGTAAATCTCAGTAAAACAGCCAGGGTTACTGGAAGAGCTGTTTTAACAATGAAAGCAGCTTCACCCTAAAGCTTGCATTCACCTTAATGAAGATCCATCTGCTACAGTACAAAAAGCACAGAAATAATGAGCAGAAATGTGTTCGGTGATCACATTCTTCACTCCCTGATAGCAACTATYGCTGCGAGCTCCCCTGCCTGTTGTGAAGGAATATAGGGAACATTTTCTGCCCTTGTGGCTTGGAGTCAGTAAATACTGAGAAATAGGCAGGCTACTGAAAGTTTGCCCAGCCTGAGCGTCTGTTAACAGTCAGGGCTGAAGTAAAATCACAGGTCACACCTGTGCAGGTGGGRGTATCCCTGAGACCTGCAGCAAATACAAGGGCAGGTGGGATCTTCATGTGCATTAGAAAGGTCTGCATCTCTCTGATGTTGGATGGGMTGCCCTCAAAGGCTTTGTGGGACATACTGGACAAGTGGGAGGTGATGAAACTCAAGCAGAGACCTTTTCCTGATGAGGGTTTAGGAATCTCAGCCAAGGCTGCAGTGCTCAGAGCCACCAGAGTAACAGCAGCAATAAATTTTCATGTCCCTGTATTTCCTGGGACAGTGCCTTCCCACATGCAACACAGCTTRATTTGCCCACTGCATCCTCAATGCTCAACATTTCCATGGCCCCAGATGGGACCTTCTTGCCTGACACATCAGAGGTAGCATCCAGGTTGAAACTGTGCAGTGGGGATTTTGCTTCTGATGTGCCGTGTGTATTCAGACAGAAAGAACCAACTAGAAGAGCTTCAGCCCAAAGGGGAAACCCACCACCTGCTGTCACCATATCCATCTGTCTCTCTCCATGCTCCTGCCACATCTGCAGTACTGAGCTGCACCACAGAGGAGGGTCCGGAATAGAGAAGTTGCCTTGACACAGCTTGGGGCTGCCCAGACTCCAGCTGCCCCTGTCACCTGCTGACTGTCCTGGGCAGACCTGGGACTTGCAGGACATGMTGGCTCTCCCCATCTAATACACCTGTTAATTAAAGTGCACCCAGCTCTCTGCAAACCCCATAATGAGACATCTAAAAACATGTATTCAGCATTCTCCCCTGATTAGGTGCCTTTGATGGGGAATGGTGACACATGTAATTAACACAACCATTGAGGCACCTGCTGGTTCATTTTCTCTGCTGAGTTATGACATACCTCCTGAAAAAATGTTCTCTGTGGCTCTCGAGAGACAGACACCCTCTGACCCATTCTGTCTTCATGTACAGGACCCCCACACAGCTGGATCTCAGGGCCCGGGGACAACTGCAGGACCAGCACTAGGCAGAGAATCTCAGCCCCTTGCATGCTGACAGCAGGGAGAGGAGATGACATGTCCCTGCCTGCCTACCTATTTCTCATCCTCACCACTGCATCTTCACAGCTCATCTGGTCTTTTCTGCATGTCAAAACCTGCCACTAGGACAAGTCTCCGGTGAAGAAGGACAAGCTGAGCTGAGTGTGAGCTATGCATGAGGAGGAGGAGTTCCTTCTCYTAGTTAATCCTCCTTAGTTAATCACCTTGGCCCTTGCCCTCCCTCCATGAGATCCCATATTCCTGCTCCGAATCTAGCTGGTGCAGTCTTTACATTTAGTGACACTTTCAGATCTTAGCACTTGGCAGAAACAAGGTCAACATCCTGAGTCCAGGAGACGGCAGAGGCAGGTGAGTTCAGGACAACACTTGACCTCCAAGGTCTTGACTCAGGGCAAGGGTTGTCCTTACATGAGGGAGGAGAAATGAGGAATAGGTTCATCAGACCTTCCAAAATGGGTTTTCAAAGATCCACTGTCAACTTTGTGTCAAGGCAAGAAGGAAACAGACAACCTGTCTGGGCACTGACTTATACAGGGATTTATCTGACCATGCCACAGCAGAAAATCCAAGCATAAAGMAAAACAGGCAGGTTAAATGCTCCAAAATGCTTTGTCTTCTGTCACCATTAATATTAAGAATTAGCTCCTGAGAGATGYATCCTTGTAAAAGTATCATTAAAATGAGTGAGTTCTCCCAAGACCCAGCTGAAAATTTCACTTTTAATGAAGAAGGTAGCTTGTCACTTTCTGACCAAAACCATCAGAAAAAGCACAACTAAATCACGGTCAACATTTAAATTTACGCCATGCGCCTTTCCCTTTGGRAAAGCAGAATTACAGCAGAGATTTGTATTGGTTTAACAAAAGTATTTGCTAGGCAGCTTTGGAGACTATTAAGTGGAGAGCTGGGTTTCATGCTAATTTTCTTTTTAATAAAGAACAAATGGGCAAGAGCTCCACACAAAAGCGCGTAGTGCTCTGAAATGAGCAGGAATGGAGCTACGAGCAGCACAGCCCTGCTGTGTTATTATGTTTTGAGGGTGAATAACTCCTACAAATCATTTGTATACGTTGTCTAAATGGAACGCGCAGGGAATAATTTGAAGCACGAAAGCATTAAGAAAGTGAAGGATACACTACCGCACTCGTTTGCTCAGCTTAAACTCCTTTCCTTTGTTAGCTGCCCTTGTTAGAGAAATTGTGCCTTGGTTAAACTTAAAATATGAGTGTGATTATAAAACCCAATATAAACCAACACAGAATAGAAACCACTATTCATAGCCACAGAGAGCAGGAGCTTTACATAATTTCCATAGTGTGTCATGCATTTCTAGGAATGAGAAAAAGGTCCTGAAAAGAAACAGCTGACGGCAAAATCATTATGTGAGATTTTTATGCTCACAGGGTAGTCTTAAATGACAATAATGTTGCTCAGGAAAATAACACTTGCAAAGTTATTTGGGCCTAAAGTTCCAGATAGGCACCTCATGGGGTTTGCAGTAGTGCTGAATCAGGACAGAAGAGGCAAAACATTTGCACAGGAGCTACACAGAGAAATAAGCACTTCTGGCTTGCAGCATGCCCCTGCCAGGCTGCAGGAGAGGATTTCTCCCTCCACCAGCCCCTGCCTTGCCTCCCACCCCAGGCAGCCAGGCTGTTGGGCAGTTAGAGCAGGGAATAATTGGAGGGGACAGGAGCATCCTGCCTCCTTCCCTGCATGGGGCTGAGTTATGGCTTAGCCCAGAGGCACGGGCAGTGCGTGAGCCAGTCGCCTGTGCAGGGAGAGAAAGAGGCTAAATACACATAAAAGAGAGAAGGGGACAAATGGATTCATCTGCAGGTGCCTGCCAAGCTCTTCTGGGAGGGGCGTGGAGGTGAGGAACCACACAAAAYCCTGCTAATGACATACCACAAAAACACAGAGCAGGGCTTATGTCAAACCTGCAGCAAACAGTCTGGGTTTGGAAGGATCTATGTCTGGGTGAAGGATCTATGTCAGGGAGGAGAACGTGCATTGGCTTTTCCTCTGCCTGCTTGAGTCTGCAAGATTTACTTAAGCCAGATTTTAAAGCCAAACATTAGTCATCTAAGCTCAACTGGGATAGAAAGTCCTCAGAAATGTGGTGCTGGCAACACATATAACAAACTGCAAAGTCAGTAACAGTGCTTGCTCCTTTCCTCTGATCCCCTGTGAAGTGCAGTGGCAGGAGGGACAGGCAGGGGACTGCCCAGGCAGCATGGGCTGGGACTGTTCCTTTAAGCAGAGTTTCAAGTCTGGTGCCAAATGCTTGCTCCCAGTTTTCATTTATTTATTTATGCTTTTARTTCTCTCCTAGATGCTGGGAAACATATTTGCATTTCATTAAAATGTATTTTCCCCACTTAGTTCTGCATTCTTTTCTGGTAAATGTTCCCTTTCTGTCATTTTCCCTGGGCCTGGAGCAGACTCAATGCGTTGCAGCTGCTTTGCTTTAACAGCCACTTGAACCTCAGGGTTGTGCTGCTGTTCCTGAATCAATACAAGCACCTGACAAGGCTCAGGCCGTCAGTGGCTCCCTGTTAGTCGAYGGATCATCAGCCGCCACAAGTCATTGCACCCTGAGAGGGTACAAAGAGCAACCACACCCAGGCAGAGGTCCCAAGAGTACAGTTCCAGGTGCTAGACCGTTGCAAAACGGGCTGAGGGTGTGATTTAGCAGTGATTGGGCACACGTCTGCCATCAGTGTARGGGACAGGCTAAGCTTTTCTTTCTGCTGGGAGTAGCTTGGCTAGCACAGCTAGCTATTGGTACCACTTCACTGTAGCCAAGTCCCAGTGCAACCTCAGCTGCAGCATCTGGGGAGATGCAAACTCTCCAAGTCCCACTTCCTACTCAGCATTGCCCCTGYATATACACACATCCCTCCAGCTCTGATAAGCTTTGGCCAGAGGAACAGCYTTTCTGCCAGCATGGAAATGACATCTCCTTTCTTAGTAATGCACCATGTCACCTTCCTCCCATCCCATCCGTAGATGGTAAGTGTTACGAGTTCATTCCTCGGCACTGCCCTTAATGAACGTACTCGTTACCCTCTGCCCTGTGCGTGCTGGTGTCCAGCTCCTTCCCCCAGCTATATGACACATTAACACCTTTTCTCCCCCCCAGAGGAATACATGTCCCTCTTTCTGACTGTCTCTTACTGCTCTGTACGCTGACTTTTCCTGCCAAACTGGTTCAAAGATGTCCTGAGTCTCATTACAGACCAACTCTCTGCTTCTGGCCACCAAACAAATGACCTTCTCTCTGGAACAGACACTTTTTTACTGGGTGTCTCACTCAATTACATCTCAGCTCAAGTAACATCCATATTTAATTATAAGAGGTGCTATTAAAGCGCTGTGCCCTCCTCAGCTGACGTGTCCTGTTCTGCATTGCTCATCAGACCGTAAGAGAGGCTTGSTGAGGCTGGACCTTGGCACCAAGAGAATGAAATGCAGCCACCATGCCTTTGAGTGGAAGCAGGTCCATCTAATGATTTGTCGCATTTTAACATCTATAAGATGTTAAAGGAAAACACACACACACACTACCACTTTTTCTTCCAGAGGTACATTTAAGATCATCAGATGAAAGGCACTAGAAATGCAAAGCATCATTAATATTTAAGTCAGATTTGCAGAAAGATAAATTTAAGCGTTGTAGAAATTAGCTGGATAAAGATAACCACTTCTTGCAGTAAAGAGCTTAAACCAATTCAAATACTTTATTGCAGAAACACTCTCCCTTATCCCTGTATTCCCCCCACGTTTACTCCCATAGAAAAACAGAAAGTGTTTCTGAAGTCATGACGCTGGTGTAACAGGGAGCAGGTTTGGGCTGCTCTGGACATCACAAAGCACAGCTGGGTCAAAGTTCCAGCTGTGTCTCTTTGGATATCACACCATGACTTCAGTATAGCCCAGTTTTACCACACTGTGTCAGAGACCAGCACTGTGCTTGCAGGGACCCCCAAACAGCCTCTCCTCCCTGCAGAGAAGGGGCAAGGGATGTGGATCCCAGCCCCAGATGGCTCCCACAAGCCGGGCACCAGCGAAGCTCCCAGCCGGTGCCCCTGCCCAGGCAGGAGCCCGCCGTGACTGGGAGGCGACTGCCAAGTCCATGGGGACCCAGTGGGGAGGCAGCTCCATCACAGAGGATGTCACCAACTCCACCGCAGGAATGCAAATAAATCCCCTCTTTTCTTCTTGGTAATTTGTTTCTGCACAGAATAAATTGAATATGTAATTTCATTTTCTCTCTCGGAGCATTAACAACCTTGGAATTGTTCGGATTCACAATGAAGACAACAAACAAGTAATTACCGACAAACTGATATCACTATTGAGAAGAGAATGCAATTGATTTTAATTCTCGACAGCCCTGTTTACTCTCCCATTGCATTAGGCATAATAAAGTGTTACAGTAGATTATGTTCTGTTGTAAAGTAGTTCTTATCAGACACCACAAACTGCCACCTTATTAGAGAACATGCCTACACCATTATGCTCTTCACCCAGTGGCCTCTGGGGAGGGGTGCACTGCCTCCAGAGTGGGTGCCTGCCCACAGCAAGCCCTAACAGTGGATTCATCCCCGGRTGGGAGACGAGAGCTACAACGTCCATGGTTCTCCCAGGGCCAGCAGCTCCCAGCCAACGCTGCTCCTCCTCGAGGGACACTTTCTTGTGCATTACTTGGAAACGTTACCTTGGAAGCCAGGCTGTTCATTGCCTTTCCAACATCCAGGATCTTCGCAGCATAATGAAGGAAGATGCACTGCGCACAGTCAGTAGGACCTTCGAGCAAAGGTTTGGCCCAGGTTGTGTTTTTAGTGATTTCATTAAGTGATCACCATAAGGTTGTTGGACTGTAATTAATCAGAATGAAATTGATTGTGATGTGAAATTTGGTGTACAAAATGTGGCTTATGGTGCATCCTTCAAAAGACAGGACATCTGGATCCTGTTTCTTTTGCCATCAGAGGCTTGTCTCCCAGGGAAGGCAGGACTCCTAGTTTCGGTCCCTGTCTTAGTCACTCTTTGGAAAGATGACCTTCATCGTTCTGTGCCTCGGTGCTTCCCTGTGTTGAAGAGAAGCAGAAATCTTTCCCTCTCTCCCCAGAGGTGTGAGTGAAGATTTGACCAGAATTTCTGTGGTCAGTCTGTACTGTCACTGGTTTACAAGAAGWGCAGAGGCGTGTGGTGAGCACAGCTTTCCAGCTTGGAAAGGATGCTCTGATGGGGTAGGCACAGATTATGTCAATGCTTGTGAAAGGATCATAGAAACATGGAAGTGTTGGTGTGCAGGGACTGCTGGAGGCCTCCAGTCCAGCATCGCACTCCAAGCAGGGTGGTCAGGTCAGCCATGGATCTGGAAAACTCCCAAGGATGGAGAGAGATTACACTGCCWCTCTGGGTAAACACTTCCCACCCTTAACCACTCTCATGGTGAAGACATTCYCTGGCTGCAATCTCTAACAACCAGCTCCTGTCCCTTCCTTGTGCCCCTCTGGCTCTGTCCTCACTATAACCACCCGTTGAGCAGTGTGGTACTGCTGTTAGACCTCCCCTCAGCCTCCCCTTCACCAGGGGGAAGCTCGGCTCCCTCCCTGTCCAAGCAATTTGCTGCCGAAGGGGAGCTGCTTACACCATAAATCATGACATCCCAATGAAACCACTATGAGCAAAATGGCACAAATTCCCCAGCCGTGACCTCTGGCCCCTGGCCCTGAAACAAGAGCTGGAAACTTCAGGAGGTGAAGTCTGCCCCGTGCCCGCATCCTGCCTCCTCCCAACTCCCCAGCTCTCTGCAGTGGCCAGCCAAGCTTGCAGGGCTGGGGAGGATGCAATACCCGTTCCGGAGGCTGAGACATGCTCAGGAGTTTGCCACATGCAGCTTCAGAGAGGTTTATGCTCCTTCATAAGCTCAGCAAGGACATCTTGCTATCTTCAAGACAGACGTTAGAAATGCCTCCTGCCATTGTTTTCATTGCCTCAGCACAATTTCTGGGGCTGTGTCCTAAGAAGTTTCTGCAAGAAATTCTTGGAATATCTTTAAAATTGAGCTTTTTCCATGTTCATGCTGTTTTCTGAGATAAGCCTTCACTTCTATCAGATCTTAACAGACAGGTGACATTCTGCATTAAATTTTAGGTCCTGGTGTTATGTGCAAAGTCCACCAACTCTCAAAATAATCTTTCTGAGCATAATTAATTATTAAAGAAAGTCTAAATTGTGAATGATCGTTAAAGGAGGCATTGTTTTATCTTAATTATCTTTGCAGAGGTTTCTCTGGTCTTTCTGAGTTTGGTAAGAAAATTGCTTAAGCACTGTCAGATAACTAAGTAATTCCCCAATTAATATAACTAATGTTTACACATAGATGGCTCCTTATTTTAGTAAGCAGTTGCAGCATTAAGTGACCTTGCTAAACTCATATATTAAGTATCTCTCTCACAGGACACAAATATACTGATTTTATTATACAAATATTCATCTTTATTACAAAATATTCCCAAATTAACCTCTTTGAAGAGGCTTCTCATTTGATAAAGAACATAGGTTGCCACACTGAGGAAAAGACATTATCATCTAATTAAGCACCAAAATTATCCAATAGAATTACTTGGTATCTCCTTCAAAACATTTTCATCCTTTGAATTCCCAAAGAACATGAAAAATGGAGAGTGCGAAGTGTAACCGAAAAATAAATCCTCTTAAGACAAAATCTGCAGTCCTTCATGAGCAGGTTTAGATGAAAGCATTGGGATTTTTGTGCAAAGTCAAGTCTGCTTACAGAGCTCAGTAATTCTGAACCAAGTACTTAATTTCCTCCCATTGCTTGCAAGCTGGGATACTTTCCAAAACATAAGTCTTGCAGGGTCTGTCATGTGTAGCAGAGTCTTTTCCACTTCAGCAGGTGCTTTGTATCAGGTTGCTGTGGCCTGTTTATAGGTGAGATAGTGATGCCCAGATTTTTATGTTTGACCAAGTATCCCCCAATATGCAGGCTAACAATTGCTGTCAGTTTATAACATGTAATTAAAAAAGCTCTATCCACTGTTCTTTAGGAGCACAATGCCAATACCTACCCTGACATGCATCAGTCACTGGCATGAAAGGACTCTTGTACAAGAAAGCCTCTGAGGCATGCAGAGCCTTCAGCCTGATTCCTCCACCACCAGCAGCAGCAGGGGTGGAGCAGCCAGGTCTGGCACAAAAAATAGAAACTTCCTGAAATGGCTTTCATGGCCTGAACRCTTTGCTCACTCAAACATTTAGCCAAAGCTGTGGGTGGTCGCTGCCAGGGACTCTCAGGTCCGTTCGAACAGTTGAGTCAGCAGAGGTGAACCAGGTCATAACATCATGACCCAGCACTAGCAGAGTGCATCATAACAATTGCATTAACAGCCATTTGRTGTCAACACCAAGGTGTCTCCTGAAACCTGCTGCAGCACAGCAGGCTCCGAGCCAAGCCGAGGGGGCAGGCAGAGTCCAGCCCACAGCTCCCAACTGCTGTGACAACCCAAAGCCAGCAGAAGGACATGTCCACACCGTCTGGGAGACCTGTCCCCTCAGGAGCCCACTCCTGTTCCTGCCTCACCATTTYCCTCCCAGCCCCTGGCCATGCTGGACCCAGCAAATCCTCAGGTGTCCCCGGTCCACCCAGGTTGCCTGCAGCCACCCAGGGCTAAGCTGTCTTAACAGCCAGTGTGGAGGGAGTGGCCTGTCTCAAGGGTGACCCATCTTATYTACCTCCCCTATCTGCCATAGGATGGGGACACACCATCCCAAGAGGAGTCTGCCTCCTTCCGGTGACCACAGGGGACTCCAGAACAGTAGACTTAGACTTTGATCCCYATCTTTTTAAGTGCTAAATTTGGGTGAATGCACCCCACTTTCTGTATGTTGMATGTATGAAATGTTTATCAAGAAAGCAAACAAGTTTCTCTGCAGAAGGGTGTAGATGCCCAAGTTTTGAAGAACATGAGAAACTGTCTGGTTACACATCTTTGCAAACCATATAGTGATTGTTTGATAATTCCATTTTAAATGCAGACCAAGTTTAGATAGATTTTTCCCACTATGCGGTTAATTTAAAGTCCATTTAACAATACTAGTTGAATGTATTTTGATTGAATTTTAATTTGTATTTAAGTCAGCTTGACACAAATCATCAATTAAAGATGCATAATTTAATGTGAATAAAATCTACAAACTAAAAATCCTACTAAATCTAATTTAAGCTATATAACTGCTCAAATAAATGCACATAAAGAAAATATTTCATTCTTGGTAGTAATATGAACTGCAAGACTGCATGATGGCATTTATTAACATACCCTAAAAGTTATTGACTTTGAGGGGGGGAAAAATAATTATTATTCTTGAAGACAATGACCTCCCATCCTTCTCACTGCAAAAGATTTTCTTCATCTCTGCTGCATAGAGGCAACTGGCTCACTAGGATGCTGAGACATACTGTTTCATCTCAGCATCTCCAATTCACAAGGCATTTCTCCTTCCCTCACAAATTCCTCCTTCTCCTGTTTGACTCATCTTCTTAACCTTCACCTCAGACCCCAACATGGTACGGAAGGAGGTCAAAGTGGAAAAGTGCACACAAAAGAAACACAATAGAGGAAAGGATGGTGAGAGAAGGGCACAGTGGAGAAGCTAAAGGTACAAGCACAGCTGATGCTCTCCGGTAATGTGGCAGATAATTGGGAGATATTCAAGTAAGAGTTGGTCTTTTCATGAAGATTAATGGAGATACTTGAAAAATTAACAAAACACAATTATGTTAGTTGAAGAAGAGCAGTATGAAAGATAAGAGTCATGTGAGCAATTGGAAAGATTGCAAAGAGCAGATTCTAGAGTGAGACCCAGTTTTGTGGAGTTCTGAATTTGAGACAATTACAGTGGGGATCCAGCCCTAGGAAACTGGATCCTCACTTAAATTTAGCAAAACTGCAACAGTTTTCTGGTTTCAAGACAGTATGAGATCGTCTTAAGGAGTTTGGGAGGGAAAGACAATGAAGCTGCAGGTGACTGAGTTATCAAAATGCAAGGAGTGTGCAGAGGAAAATCAAAAGAGCACATTCCAAGGACAGGACGGCAACAAACAATTAGAGAAGCCTGTGAGAAGCTTAAGAAAGGTTTGTATATACATTTTTGTAAAAAAGAACAACATAGACAATGCCAGCTTTTGGATAGAGGCGTAATACATGAAAAAAAMCCCCACAGTTGTTTTACAAAAGCCTGAAGGAATGAAAATACTAAAGCAGAAAGAAATCACAAAGGATGAGGAAGGAACAAAATTATATGCAGAAACCTTTCAAGCTATAACTGTATCCAGTGATCAGGTCATCATGCTGAACAGGCGTTAAATCTTTATTTTTCATTTCAGCACTGACCAGTGGTGTAGGACTTCCCATTGCATCTGAAAGTGCAAAAACCATGGATTAGAAAGCCTTGTTAGACTGAAGAGATCTAAAATTCAGATCAGACAACGAGAAAATCATTTCTACTGTGGGACTCTGTGAGCTGACTTAGAGGTAAAACAAAATCTTATGAGGATAATTTGGTAATTGTTTTGGGAAGCAGAATACTCATCTCAGGGCTGAGAATGTTTCCTTTAGAGAGTGGGATTCATGTCACCTCGTTGAAGAGAACAACATCTGAGCTAGTCACCCTCGACTCCCTTGACAACCAAAGGAGAGAACAGACGCTTGTGGAGCATGATTCATCTGCCCCAACATAGATGCCTACCTAAGGATGAGATGAATGTACATTAAAATATCTAGAGCTTCTGTCAACTATATAGAGAATCTGGACTAGCTCAGAAGTAAATATTTGCATTGAAGACATCTAAATCTTTTGGACGAATCCTGCTGTGGGTCTCTCAGACAGAAATTATACTGCTAAGGACATAACCTCACAAAGGAAGAAAGAAAACAGGGAGATGAAGAGAAAGCAGAACTAAGAAAAAATATTATCATGATAAAGGAGAAGTTGAACTCCTGGGAAGGAAACAAATACTACAAAGGAAACGCAAACCAATTTTTTATACTGCTACAAAACAGGTAGAAAGAAAAGGTAGAACTAACTCCAAACTGTGATATTATGCAGGTAAATAGGCTCTGAAAGAATCAGCTTTGTGGGTAGCCCAGGTTGTTTGGTTATGCAAAGAAAATTCAGAGAGGTGTTGCTGTTCCCAATAGTGAGAATTGGAATTATTAGGGAATGCAATTGCTAAATATGTCATTTAGTGCATAGATGAGGTATCTGTGGGACAGCCGATGCTAGACTTGGCAGTGACAGGCAGCAGACAGCACGGGGCTGTCGTGTCAGTACATGTTCTGCAGAAGTTTGGTGTGAAGCCTCCTGCACCAAGCCCAGGGTAATGTGGTCTAATAGCTGGGTGGGAAAAGAGAGCATGTTCTTTAAAAAGACCTTTGAGAGGTTTGTAGAATCTAGTTTGGCATTACTAGATTATGAGACAGCACCCTTGCAACTGGGACTKATAACCTACTAAAATATCATACGTTTGGAGTAAACCTGCCTGATTACACAAACATTGATGGCAAATACAGAGGCATGGTGTGCTCTTGTGAGCGCTACAAAAAAATAGAGAAGAAAATATTCTATGTTAAAAGGTCACTTCAACTGAAGCTTTTGCAGCCCTGAGACAGTGACAAATGAAGTGTCAAAGTGGAAGCAGAAAAGGCACTTGCATAAAGTTACTTCATACTCCTACCKAAAGGAGACCAGTCCTACCCTGGATCCTAAAGCAGGGCATACATACAAGTGCCATCTTTAGTGTCTTCAGCAGAAGGAACAGGGGAAAAAATGCTGCATGGGATACACTGTATGTAAATTCAAGATCTCACACAGAGTGAGAGTCMCCTCTGCAGACCAACAGTTAAGGAAGATGACCATGCATGGACTGAACCCTGTTGAAACAKCCTTGGGCTACCACTACTGTTTGCTGACCCTCAAGACAAGGCCAGGGTCCTGATTTCCAGGACAATCGAACAATTCCTGGTAGATCCACCACGTGTGCCAGTAATCCCCAGCAGCTCTAGTTCACGGACAAGTGGAGCAGGTTGGACTGGGGTGCACTTCCACCCAGCAGGAATGAACATGGATGATTTAATTTTCCAGGCTGTGGAGCGTATTCTGCCTCAGGCCAGGGAGAGATGAACATTAATCTTCCCCTTTCTTATTCAGACATGTTTCTGGCATACAGCCAGCAAAACTAAAGAACAGCAAATTGACATTCTTTGCCCAGTGTTTCAAAAAATCATGTGGCCAAGCTGGGAAGGGAACCAGAGACTTGTTTCCTTGTTCAGTCTTTCAACTCTTACAGCTATGTCCCCACTATATAACTTGAAATAAAGTCCTTGGAGTACCCAGTAAATCCAGTCTCCTTTGGAAACCCCATGACAAATATCTCCTTGTGCTGAGACTCTTCCCTCAACATCCTTCTTCAGAAGGTGCTGGATCCCTTATTCCCTCAGCCTGGGCTTTATTCATTCTGGAGGGAGCTTGTTTTACATCTCAGTGTTATGRAATACCTTTAACACACCTCTGTAGATATCATTATCAATCAAACTTGTGTATCATTAAAAAAAAAGAGATCAAGTTAGTCAAATGAGACCTACTTTCTCTAAGGTTGTTGACTAGTGTTAAATATATTCCCACTCTTTCTTGACAGAATCTCGTCTCAGCTGTTATAGTGTTTCTATGATTGGGGTCACTCTCTCAAGCCTGCAGGCATTTGCCCATCTGCAATTTGGCAGACCATTAGCGCTCTTTTGACCTTTAACAATYTCCCCAGCATTTCCAGGCTGTTGGCAGTTCATACTCTTGGCCAAGGGAACCAGCTCTTTCAGGACTCTTCAGCACAGGTTTTCTATGCTTGCTGATATAAATATTTTCACTGATGACAAATACTGTTTAACATCATCCATAGCTGTCAAGGTACCGGAAAATAGTTCATCATCCTCATGTACTATTCACCCTGCTTCTTCCCAAATTCATAAGATTTATTTCTTTATATACTTCAAAATTTATGCTTTATTATCCCTTTGTTGTGCCAGCCGCAGATTTTCCCAGGTGCTTCAGCTTGACAGTTATCTTTAGTTCATAACTTCTAACATACATTAATTGTCATGAGCATTTCTGTGGCTTTATTTTTTTTATTATTTTTTACTTGTGTAGCTGCTGTCTGAGCTTCCTTTCTGCACTCCACAGTCAGTCCCTTGGGGGAAAAAAGGTAAAAATGAGACAGGCCAGAGAGAGGGGTCCAGCCTTCACACCACATCTTCTGCACAGGGATCTCCTGCCACTCCCTGGATGTTTCTCCACTCAAGTAGCAATTGTACAGTAATAAAACCTGATCTGGAGTAGGTCAGCTCTAGTTTCTTACTGTCATGTGGGAACAGTCCCCAAGAACATGTCTGGTGCAGGAGAGGAATCACCAAACAAAGGCATTGTGCTGGGGAGCAGTAGAGACCCAGGGATAACACACGCCCAGGGCCCCCATCCCCCTGCATGTGTGGGTTAGCACAGCCCYCACCACCCGCTCTGCTTCCCCGTGGGGCTTACATCTGCAAAACAGCCTACAAGCCAATAGGTGATTTTTTGGGGGGCAGTTGATGCTCTGGATGACAGGTCTCTGTGTGGTCATGGACAGCTGCCAGCTCTCCCCATCCCCAGGACTGTCCCCTGACCTGGGCAAGCCAAAGCCCACTGCCCAGCCACCGAGTGAGAGACTCTCTCTCAGTGAGAGCTGAGACCTTTACAGCATCTACCACCAGTGAGCACAGGACAAGAGAGGATGCCTGTGAATCACCTGTGCACACATCAAGGAACAGCAGCAACAGGCGATGAGCTATGGGAAGAACCGAGTCGTTATTAACATCTTGTTATTGTGTAGATGAAGCGACAACACAGCCAACCTCCCAGGCATTTGGAAGGAAGCTAAAGATCTGGCTGCCGGCTGTGCCTCCAGATGCCTTCCTAAGAGGGGGTAACAACTGCTGTGTTGTATGTTGTCGCTTGCCCTTAGACTGCCTGTAAAGTCTCATACTCTACAGTGAGGCAAAAGTGGGATAAAGAACCATGCACGTGATCGTTTTCAGATCAGGCAGCTCCTGGGAGTGGCTGCCTTCATTCTGAGCAGCAAAACAAGACTAAGAAATGCCAAATTGCGAAAAGATCTGACTGAGGACACAAGTTATTTCCTGGGGCAGATCTAGTCACACAGCCGCCTAGTCTCAGCTCAGAGTGCAGCTTGGCTTACGGGGTTGTAAAAAGAACAACTTCCCTCTTCCTATGACCTTGAAATGAGATACTGACGAGAGATCAAAGGGAGCCCAAGGAGCAGGCGGAAAGACGAATGAATGTTTTCCATAAAAGCATTTAAAACAGGACAATTTCTTTTTTCCTGAAAAAGAAACATAACGCTCCAAGTTTGCAGCCAGCTGTAAATACCAAAGATAGGAAGGACCTATAAGAGGTACCTCCAGAGATCTATGCAGCTTCTTGTTTCTGCCACGGCCATGAATTTCTGGAAACTCACTGGTGAGGAAGCTGCTCTCCTGCACACACACAGGTCTCATGTCACACAGGTGATCATCTCTGCCTGTGGCCAACCTGTCACTCTTTGTGATGGAGGTCTCACCGCTGCCCAGGGAGAAGTGACAGTGTTGTGTATCTTCAGAGTAGCCCCAGATCAGCGGACACCTGAAGTGAATGTGACTGTCTAACAGCCAAGTGATGGTCAGAGCAATGTCCGTGGTTGGAGGCCAGACTTGACTTGAGGGTGCTGGGTACATCTTTCACCCACAGAAATGGACTACACTGCCCTGGTGCAGGTTGAGGGACAGGATGGAGCCCCTCTGTGCTCCTTCCTAAGCAATGTAATCTTCCTGACTTGTGTTCGTGCTAGCTCTGAAACCTCAGATCTTTTTCTACAGAAAACAGAAAAACAGCCCATTCTTGGTCAGTCTTTCTATTTTGTTGAGAACCTTTCAAATCCTGATCCCACGCCCCAACATCCTGCAGTACTGCCCACCTGATTTYACCTGCAGATGTACTAAGTGCCCTCTCTTGTCCATCACCCACATCTGGAACACAAATATTGGATAAACAAACCCAAATCAGACCATGAAGATGACGCTTTAGCATTTCCTTMTATTTTTATTAGGGTACCACTGATAACAATTTCAGTGGTCCATATCTTCTTTACAACAGTCTTTACTCAGAGGAAAGCTAACAGCTATGACAGTACTGACAACAGAGGCAAAGTTTGCAGCTTTTAACAGAGAAAGAGCAAGCCAGAGATTATGCAGATGAATGATCTATGTTCACATCTTTTGAATCTGACTTAAAACTAGTTTAACTGAAACCCTAAGCAGGTTTTAAGAACCTGAAAGTTTSACAAATTCACAAAACATTGCTGATTCTGAGAGTGATTTTGACCAGCCCTATTTAAAGCCATCCTTGGATGAAAACCTCATCCTGGTGGAGACACCAGACACTCTCCCAGTGAGGTCAGAGACACCAGGGTCTAGGTTAACACATAAGACAAAACCTTATTTTTTTTTTWWAAAAAGCAGACATTACAGGGGGCAGTGCCCAGTATCTGCTGGAAAAAGATCCGCACTATAAGTTCCCCGCATGAAAGTGTATGCCATGTGATCACTCACAAAACAAGTAAAGTCAGGAAAACTGGATGTGGCCAGAAGACATGGGCCTGCTGACATCACGCCAGGTTGTGCTGAGATCACAGATGGTAAATTAGGGACTGGAAATGAATGGTCCAGGATTGCCTGCTGGAAAAGAAGCACAGTCGAACAAGAGGGTGGGCTGGCCTTTTGGAGTGGTTCCACTCACAAGCACTTAGTATATTCATTGGGCAAGGTCAAAAGCCCAGGTGTGCCTCGCCTCGCCTCGTCTCTCCTCCCCACCACTCTCAAGCTGCATTCAGCTAGCACGTGGAGGATGTTCACTCTGGCCCAGTAAGCGCTAATTATCCCATGGAAAGAAATGGCAGGAGAATGCTACTACTCCAGGCCACCTCAAGGTTAGACCCTAACAAGGACATGAACCAAGGTCTCACTCACTTCAAACAAAAACCTTAGTGACTACCATCACTCCTGTGATCACATTTGGTGGCTATCCTGTTCAGGTGAAAGGTGTTGTAAGTACCAGCGGGGTAAGGCAGGAATGAGGCTTCAGGCAGCTCTGCATGTTGCCAGGGCTTTTCTCACCATGCACACATATTGCACCAGGACTCGGGCATCTCTGGGATTACTCCAAGCCCAACTCTCAAGGGGCTTAAATGAGGATGGAGGAATGCTACTGATGCCTAAGTTTAGGTGTCTAAATGCCATGTGAACTCAGCCAGCTGCCTTTAGCATATCAATGCTGATTTACACCAGTGGAAGAGTGGAAAACCAAGTCTGGTGGCCTGGGGGCTTGGAAAAGAAGAAAAAGCACATGTGAAAACCCAAAGGGTCAGAGATCAGTGGCAGTTCCCCATCCTCCTTCCCCAGCCTGCCAATGCAAATTATTTTCTCCTGACTTTAGCTTTCAGGAYAGGAAAGCCATCCTAGACAAAAGATACCTGCAGCTCTCAAAGCCTATGATCCTGGCATAGTTGTCTGGAGTCCAAGCCCATAACAGAAATGATGATCTAGCCCTGGATTATATTGGCCTAACCAGAGCAAGTGCCAGGGACAGGAGGAGACAAGAATTATGGGTCCCAGCAGTAGGAACGCTGATGTGTGGAGGGTCTGAGCAATGGTGTGAGGTCCAGACACGCTCTGGGAATATTTCACCTTACTGCCTCTTGCTTCACTGGGGAAACAAAAGAGATACAGATGCTGGGTAATAAATTTTAAAGCAATTCTGCTGTGAACCTCCTTTTGAATTTAGAAGTGAATTCTTCATATAAATGGATTAAGAAATTCTCCCTCTGAAGTCATCCATCTCTTAATAGGACATCCTGACACCAGCTGAGTCAATCCAACGTCCATTGTTGATTTGAGTGTGTTCATCCAAGGCTGACATGACATTTCTTTTGTTGACAGAGCTCATATGTTACAGTAGCCTGTCCTTCATATTTCTCTGTCTTTCACTGCTTCAGCAGCTGCACACCAGGAGAAACTGCCGCATTTACTTATTTCATTTCTTCAAGGTCCACTTCCTAGACATTCCCTTCTCCAGCTAAGGGCAGCATTTGTGTGTTCATCCTAGATTTCAGCTGGAGAAGGATTTATCCTGGAGATGATTCTTCAAAGGCCAATACAGCAAAATTCTCCAAAGTACTGGAGCACCTGATTTTCATTTCAGAAGCAGATACATAATAATGATATTATTCAGCACCTTCCATCCCAAAGGATTCTTCTCAAAAGCTAGACTTTGACAGACAGCTCCACAGGTGGATCTGGATGAGCAACATAGGCAGGACTTCATGCACCGTGGCATTTCTGGGAAGGAACATGACAGCTAATTTGAACTTTGTCCTATCAAATCCTAAATCTCACACAGATTGCTGGGATGAGGATTCAAGCAGACAACTCTGCTCCTTTAACATGATAGGATCTTCACTGAGAGCGAATCTAATTTGTGCAAGAAATGCAGCTGTCCTAGAAGTCCAGGCTGGAATAAACGCTGAACTCTGGCTCAACAGGCTGGGAAAGTGGTCTGGGAAAGTATGACCACATGCTGGTCTTGTCCTTATGTCCTAGACACTCCCTGCAGAGGCCTATCAGGGACAGCATGCTGGGCTGGCTGGATCACTGGTCTCACCTGACACTGATACCTGCTTGTATTATCATCTTATACAGACATGGATCAGTGTGGACATAGTTATGAGCACAAATACTGCTTTGCAGGTTGTTCCCTTGCAGGTTGAACAAAAACAACACCACCACCAMCGACAACAACAAAACCCACATGTAGCAAGATTAGTCACAGGGATTGGTGCACCRGCCGCCTCTGAAATCAGAAGTGTGGCAGGGCTGAAAACTGCTGTCAGCAAAGGACAGGGGAAGGGTAAACAGAGACACTGGGAAGATCATTTGGGTACCATGGTACTGCCTTCTTGTACCTGCACCCCAGATGCCTAAACAGAAACACAAGGTAATGCTTTTTAGCTGCTTTCTGCCATGCAGCAGAACTTTTTGACCTTTAAATCATGCTTACCTATGAGTGAAGTCACCCCAGCAACTTGAAAAATATTTTCTTAAAGTTACTGAATAAGACTTAAATTATGACTGATTAGTGCTAAGGGTTGTGTGTCCACACAGGAACACACCGAGCAACCACTGCTACCCATGGTGGTGCCACCAGCGCCACCATGGTGATTGTCACTTGAGGAAGCCATGATCCTGGGTTGATCACAGACATGTGATGATGACGCTTCTGGATGTGTCACTGATAGCAAATACTAAAGCAGGGACTTTCTTCTCTCAAATCTCTCCTGTCTGAGCAAGAAGCCTCATGTTGGCTCTGGCAGTACAGCTCASCAAGCTCTGGATGTGTCCCAGCCATGCTGTATCAATAATGAGGGGCTCTGCTTGGCAGGGACAGTTTTTCGCTGGGTCACTGTGCTTGTGGCATGGGTAGGACAGAGGAGCTGGAACTGGCAGGAGCATATTGGGGATCCTGCTGCATTGTCCTTGAAGAGTTGACATTTTTTACTTTGCTGGGGAGTTTCTGCTCTCCTGAGCTTGCAAGACAGATAGAGAAGCTCAGGAAAAACCCTAAATTACAATTTCGGTGTAGGAGAGGTGAGAGACAGCTACCAAGAGGCTCTGCCCTGCCTGGGGGGCTGCTCTCCAGTGTGCATCAGGCACTTTGCTCCAATGGGGCTGACAGGCCTGCAGAAGCAGGTGAACCCTTGTGCTGGCTGCATCTCACCCTGCCTCACTTACTAGGGGACAAGCTGTGCCACGTATTGCCCATCTCTGTGCAGCCCTGTTTAGTGGAGAGGTAGGGGCTAAAGTCCATCCGTTAGGTTGCAGTTGGGTGAGGTGTTTTCTATGGCTCTGCTGATGTGGACCTGCTGAGGACCTCAAATACCACAGTCCTCAAATCTGGACTCCCTCCTCTCCCCTGACCCTACACACCATAAGGTGTCACATYGGTTACAGCATGAAAATATATAAAATCCAGGCCTGACTGGGGAGCAGCAGCCATGAACTGTGTGAGCACCACTCTCAACAGACAAGAGCTAACATGCAGTCAAGCTGCCTCTGCAGGTAAAGCCCCTGCAGGGAGATTTTCCTGCTGGAAACCCTGCTCTAACATCCATGATCATGCTAAGCACAAGGTCCGGCTCAACTAGTGCCCAGGGTTGGACCCTGTGATCTCCCCATCCCAGCCCCAGAGTGGGTCACAGGCTCTGCTCCCTTTCCCGGAGGAAAACAGGTCTAACTCTTCAGTGCTGTGTTGCTCCTTGCCTCATAAATTTGTAGTAAAGACTTACAAGGGATTTTCTGCACAGCTGGCCAACCAATGCCCTTCACAGCACATCTCCAGCCCTTTAAATATTCACGAGGCTGGGTCTGCTGCCTAATTGAATTTCTTCTGTGAATGAATCAGTTATTTTCCCATCTCCTGCAGCAAAGATGCAGATTAAGTGTAAAGCTGGGATAGTATACCAAAAAGCAACTCCTCTCTGGTTAGCAGCTGAGCGAACTCACCCCCGCTGGGATCAGGTCTCCAGGATCATTCTTCTCCCCAGACAGTCTGAAAATCACAGATTCATAGAATAATTCATGTCAGGATGGACTGCCAGAGGCCTCCAGTCCAACCCCTGCTCAGAGAAGGGATACCACCAAAGTCAGAGGAGGTTGCTCAGAGCCTCATGCAGTCAAGCTTCAAGTATCCAAGAATGCAGACAACACCTTTCTCTACGCCCTTGCTCCAGGTCTGGGTGTCCCTCATTTTGAAATTTTTGTTTTCCCTTACATTTAGTGAGACTCCTCTTTGTTATTTCCATTGCCTCTTGTCCTTTTGCAACGCATCTCTACCAATAGTCAGGCTCCATCTTTTCTATAACCTCCCTTAGGCAGTTGGCAACAGCAGTAACATCTTTCTCATCCTTCTCTTCTTAACACCAGATAATTTCAGCTCTCTCAGCCTTTCCCTGTGTCTCAGCATAGCCATCATGTGCTCCAGCCCCTAAACTAGATACAGCACTTCAGATGCAATCTCACAAGTGCTAAATAGAAGGGAATAATCGCCTCCCTCAACCTGCTTACTACGCTCTTGCTAACACAGCCCAGTAGGCAGTTGGCCTTCATAGATGCAAGACACACTGCCAACKCCTGGTCACCTTGTTGTCCACCAGGAGCTAACATTAGTGATGCTGCCCCTAATATGGAATTATTTAAGACCCTGGTTTTCTCATGAATGATGGGGAAGAAGCAGCAATGGGCAGAAATGCATTGGTGGTAGATAGGGGGAGAGCAGACAGGAGGCCAGGTCAAATGCTAGATATCTGTCTCAGCCTCCCTTGGTGCTCACATCTTGTTTCTTGTAGGTTTTCGGTGTCCCAGAGAAGTTATTCTGTACAGATGTCTTAGGCTCTGAGTTTAGCCAAGGAGGCAGACCTGTTTTATCCTTAGCCAGGAGCTAATATCTAACTGGATAGCAGGAAGAAGGGAAAAAGGAGCCCAATGGCCTCAGCATTTGGGTCACAAGACCACAGGGAGCCTGAGCAGGCTACTGAGTGGCAGGGACAATGCATGGGCGAAGATGAAAGAGCAAGGTGACGCACTGGATTAGAAAAGGGCTCCTCCACCCATGCTTCAGATGGCTCACAGGCTTCACTAAGTCCTGGATTCAGATTTATAGCAAGCTTTGCATGTGTCACCCAGAGCAGGAGAGCTTCAGCTAATGGTTACCTGCTTGGGTGATGCTTCATGCCCTGAAAATTTCTAGGTAGTTGGCTCCCAGCAAGGATGAACTCAAATGGGGTCCTATCTTGGTCTTTCAGCCATCAGAAAGGAAAGTCTCTCCTCCCTTATGTGGTGAGCTAGTCCCTTCAGGGCTCCCTGTTTGGAACAAAGTTGTCAACCACTGCAGGATCCACTGACATCTATCCTAAGGATGTGCTTGGGTATATGGCACAGAGCTAGTGTGCATGTGCATATAATGGACAGCAAGAACCACATGGGGCTTTTGTGGCAGACCCCTGCCTGCCGATTGCATCCCAATACTGCAGACTGAAGTCTAATCTCTCCACTCCTACACAATATCCAGCCCTCAGCTGCTCCTCCCCAGTTGGGAAGAACCTCAGTGGAGCTGTCTGCATGCAGAGACCTCCAGCTACACTGGGCTATCTTTGACAGCAGCAGTAGTCTCTATAAAGCACTAGGAAGCAGAAGGATTGTGCATGGAAAAAAAAAAAGTCCTTCTAGAGCCAGTCCTGCGCATAATTGCAAACTCCTACAGGCCATGGGAGCTGTTGAATTCCTAGCACACAAGGGAGCCTGCACCAACTTGGGCTGAGTTTTATTGTGCTGCAGGGTTAAGCAGCAAGATGTAGTCATCATGGCCATGCAAGTAAGCTCTATCCCTTCCTGGTCTGGTTACTAGGATCTCAGTCTCTAATCTATCTTATTGTGTTTGCAGTATAATTGCTTTCTCCAGCACCTGTGACAATGGTGCTGACTTGAATACTAGATCAACCACTCTAGAAATCTTTCTCCACTGTTCCTGGCAAAAGTTTTTGTCATTGGCCTTCTCTGCCAACTAGAAAATTAATCCTGGCAGGAATCTCAGCATCTAAAGACATCAGGTTATTCTTCAATGACAGGGACTTTTGGCAGGGGTGGGCAATTTAGAGAAGTGGACCCAGCTTATTGGCACCTCCTTGCCTGATACTTGCATGGTCTCTATAGGGTTGCGGCACGTTGCTGGGCTTTGCCGCTCGCTGAACCTCGTAGCAGCAGGTTCCAGCCAAGACAGRTGCTGTTGGTGGTGTGTTTGGACAACCGGTGCCCCACCCCAGGGCTGAACTTCCACCTTCTGAATGAGAATCACACTACCCCACACTCTTTGTCCCTGGGGTAAGCTGATGTTGCCATTCAGATAGGATCTTTCTGAGATATAAAGAGTAGCCACTGTCATTCAGATAGTGGCTTTCTGAGATAAAATGAGTAGCGGGGAGCAGCTGCATCACCTCATTGTGACGTACAAGGAAAGGAAAGTGCATTTCRGCCACCACTCTGCTGCTGTCCCAGTACTGCAGTAGTGAGGTGTCTCTACTCAGCTGCAAAGATAGAGGGAGAATTGAGATGTGGGTCCCCAGAGTGGGAGGTGACACAGGGATGAGAATAACATCCCTTCATCCCAAGCCTCTTCATCTTCTCTCAGACAGGCCAGTTCCTGAGCCCCTTCCACTCTGATATCTCTCAAATGGTGTCAGAGAAGTGAGAGATGCTTGTTTCACATCTACAAGATGCAGAAAGTTAAGGACATTTCTTCACTGTACAGTGCAGGTCTGTGCAATGTCCCCATGCTAACTCTGAAGCAACTGGTCTGGCTGACATCCCAGCATGGTGCGGAGACGCTCACTGATGTCCTGGAGGTGGGAACATCCCATTCTCTGCATGCTCCCCACTCCAGCACCAGCTGAGCACAGCCRGAGACAGCTAAACAGCACGACCATGGTAGTACTGGGAACCTGTGGCAGAATAATTGTTAAAGCAGCCACCTCACAGGCAGAAAGTGGGCTGAGACCTCAGTGAGCTAAGAGGGATGAGCTCCACCTGTCCTGGGAGGTACAAACCTCCAGGTCTTTGAAGTTCTGGCTCCTGGGACCTTAGGACTTTTCACCTGTCTGTGACCTGGGCTGTTTCTGGGCTGGGTGAACCTTTGGATCCCAATTGCTGACAGGCATCAGGGAGGTGAGGGTCTGCTCTGCTGCTACTCTGGGAGGGTGTGCTCATGCAAAACACACTGGAGAGGCATTTCCTAGTTCAGCCTCAGAGAAATACACCTTGGGAGAGACATGGAAGCAGACTGGAGAAGTGTCCGGTGCAAATAGACCAGCTCCATGACTGGAGTATTCAGTTCTCAGACGCAGTAAAAGAATGACAGTGGATTAATTTTGTGGGACATTTTGTGGCTGCACATGAATCACCGTAACATTGCTTTTACTGAGCAAGTTGAAGAACACAAATCCCAAGGAGTCTACCGTGTCCCCTTGCAGGCAGAGGAGTTTCCTCCCCACTGCATCCCTCCTTGCATGAAGGGCATCACACTCTGGGCCTGAACATCCATCCTGCTAAGAGTCACCACTGCATGTCCTGCTGCAAGACTACAGCTGCCTCCCAGCCCAGCACATAATGAAAATGCCCTTTTTTAGACAGCACCATCCTGTGTGCACAGACAGTGCTCTGAGAGCTGCCTGCATACAGCACAACGGAGAAATCTCAGCCCAAGTCCCTGGCCTCCAAAGGATTGGGGACATAAGAAGAGGTGCGTGGGGATTTAAGGGTGAAGGAAGAGCACTGGGAATTCCTGCAGACCTTTTCTAGAGCCACTGAAGTAGGACTTCAGGACTTGGCCCACTACATGAATGCAGCCTGCTGCGTTTGAGGATAAAAGAAAGGCAATGACTCAGTAAGAGACAGATTAGCATTTAGTTCAGCTCCTTAAGGGATATCCCTATAGGATACTGGACAGCAGGACATGGTGGGCTTTACATCCTTCCAGCAGACATCCTATCCTGCTGTGGAGAGCGGCACAAAAACCTCTTCCTTGCAGCCCATATGAGGCCGGCTGAGAACAAGAAAAATGTGCCATTTGTTGGACACTGGGATTTGCTGCATCTCCAGGAGTTCAGAGAGCAGTGAGTGTTTTCACCAGGGATTTCTGAAGGTGTTTTCTTTCCAGAAAAGTACAATTTCTTATTGAGTCTTCCATATGATTAACAACTGTTTTTCATCCAAAAACAGATATTGCCTTCAAGAGGCACTGCTCACCCTGTTTTGCATCTGCCAATCCATGACGATAAGTCATTCAAAGACTCACCTTGGTGTGTCAGGTCCATCTTCTTTTCTGTAATTTTCAGTAAACATATCTACTTTGAATGGCATATTTGTGGAGCTTCTGAAGGACAGGATACCCCAACCTGACTGATAAACACCCTGTTCTTGCATCCAGACATAAACCCCTTCTCTTGTTCCTTCTCATGTTTGCTTTCTGCTAGGTGCTTGCAAGATGAGAATCATCAAAACATAAGATTATGTAGATTGAGCAGATTTCTCAATTACAGCAGATTGCTTATGGCCTTGTACGGTTGAGCTTTGAATATCTTTAGGAATGAAGATTCCACAGCCATACTGGGCTCCTGTTCCAGTGTCTGAGCACCCTCAGACTTAAAATATTTTTCCTAATTTCTAATCAGTGTTTCATGCATTGCAACTATTTCCTGTTGCCTTTTAACCAAACTCCATGCACCTCCAGAAAGAGTGGGGGACTCTCTTCCCTACATCTTCCCACTGGAGTTGGAGACAGCAATAACATCTCTCTCCCCCTTTAGCCTTCTCTTCCCAAGACTAAAAAGGCACCATTCTTGCGGCCTATCTCCATATATCACATGCTCCAGCCCTCTCATCATCTTGGTTGCCTCCACTGGACTTGCACCAGTATGTCAATGTCTTTCTTCAGGGAGCCCAAAGCTGGACACAGCTTCCAGATGTGGTCTCACACATCAGCAGTAGAGGGGAATAATCACTCCCCTTGCCCTGCTTGCTACACCCTTGCTACTACAGCCCAATATGTTTTTGGCCATCGACTCTACTACAGCATGCTCCTGACTTGTGCTCAATACGTTGTCCACCAGGATCTCCACGTCCTTTTCTGCTAAACTGCTTTCTAGCCCATTGGCTGCCTGTCTGTACTGCTACATGGAGTTATTGCATCCCAGGCACTGAACTTGGCATTTGCTTTTGTTGAAGTTCATGAGATTCATCTGAAGAGCAGCCCTGCCCTTCCCAGGGTATTGACTGCTCCCCCCTAGCCTGCTTTCATCCACACACTTGCTGAGAGTGCACTCCATCCCATGATCCAGGGCGTTAATGAAGACATTAAACAGTACTGACCTCAGTATCAGCCCAAGGGATGCTGCAAGTCACCAGCCACCAGTTGTACTTTGTAAGACTGATTACAATCCTTTGAGCCTAGTGTTCCAGCCAATTTTCTACCCAAATTATCGTCTTAAACTAGTCTGTATCTCACCAGTTTGGCTATAAGGATATTATGGGATTCTTTGAGATTTCTTTGCTTCTGCTTTGTTCCAGAGAAGGAAGGAAGATCTCAGGCTCCCACTCTCAAATGCTGTTTTTTCTCCACTGGTGACTTGATCTAGGACGTCCCACTCTAGAGGGATCCAGGTCTCTATTCAGTCAGTTCTCTTCTGAACTGTTTCCTGGCTCTCAAGCTGTTTTGAGCCCGAGGATCATGTGAGACTTATTTCTCCCAGTAAAGTGATTGTATCCTGATTGCTGCAGTAGTCAAGCAGGTATTCAAAGACCAGCAAGAAACTTTAGTCTTCTTCTCTGGCCTACTATGTGCCCTAGGCAGCAGAATTTCTCCCAGTTATTCAGGACTGAGTTCACCAACTTTATCTTTACTAAATTGGCATTACTGAAGGCGTACACAGTAAAGGTTTGAGGAAGCAGAAGGTGAGAACTGCACCACTTCCATTGGGTAACCAATTCAGCACTTAAAAGCATACTAAAGCTGATGCCTTATTTCTAATTGTCTCTTGTTTTTCTTTCCAGGAAAGAAGTGGTCTGAAGAGTACAGAAGCTTCTCCACATGAAGGCTTTTAAAAGAAAGTCTTTTCTCACTTTGTATTTTCCAGCATTGAATTTGTTTCTTCATTAAAGTACAGATCTATTCTGAAACCAAACTGACCAAAAGTAATTCTGCAGCTTTGCCTTTTTTTTCTGTATCCTTCTGTTCAACCCACAATGAATAAACTACTTTCCGTTGGTGGAAACCAGCTGGAATCTTAAACACAAKCTGGGTTTGTTCCTTCTTGGACCTTTGGTCCAGACTGTCATCTATTAGGACATGTTTCCATATATCCTACCAGAAGCAGGAAGCCAGGCTAGAGGAACAAAGAAATGTCATCTTCGCAGAGTAGCACAAGAAACTGATACCAAGGTGACAATACTGTTTAGGAATCTGTAACCCTGGAAGTGGGTCGCTCTTCCTCTCTGTATTTCCCATCAGATGTTCCTCCTACACCAGCTCTCTGGCTGTGGGCTGTTTGAAGCTGAATGCCAGGTGGCCTGTTGCTCTTTTTTTTCCGCCCCTAAAGCTTAACAACTTATGCTGAGTTTAACTGAAGGTGTTCTGAGGCAGCTATTAGTTTGTTTTCAGAGCAAGCTTGACCTGCTTTGTCTTGGTAGAAGCTCTACTATGAGTAGCCAAGTACCAGCCAGTTGGCTAATGACTGTAGTTTTGGACTTACAAGTCCCCCATTTGGGGCTTGATTCACATATTTCCAACAGAATGGGTAATTTCTTTTACCCAGTCTGAAAGTTAGTTGTCCAGCCTAATCTTGGTGTCAAGGCTCCCCCTGCAGTCACTGGAGAAAGATGGGCACCTCCAGGGAGCAAATCTGGCTGTACAAAGGTTTTCTTTGATGAAGATATATGGAGGAATGACCCTTCAGAAGGAGCTGAGTCTCTCCCCAGAGACCATATGGCAGCCCACACACTAAGTGTAGATGGAGGTGTAATTTCTGGGAAGTCTAATCTCTTCCCCCTGTTTAGCTGCATGAATCAAACCCAGCACAAGGAAATGGAGAACTCTGATTGGTTTTGTCCCCATAACAATCAGTTACATTTCTCTACCTTCCTCTTATTGTTTTGAATTAATTATCTAAGTCCATCACCCTCCCATCCATAGTCCACCCTATATTTCCAGAGGCCAGAGTCTTTGCAGCTCAGTTCCTTAGGAAATCTGTGGCACAGTCAAAGTAATTTCTCAGTCTTTCCTCATTTGCACATGTCCATCAGTCTTTCTGACAGAAATGATTGCAAATGCATAGATGCATTTGCCTTGTCTGAGTATTTCAATGCAACCATCACAGCTGATTCCAGGAGAGAACGTGCAAGGAAGGAAAGAAGCAAGCAAGGAAGGAAAAGGACAAAAGAAAGAAAGTAAAAGAAGACAAAGGCAATTGCAAAGGCAAAGGAAGAGGAAAAGGAAAAAAAGGAAAAAGAAAAACTTTTTTGTAGCTTGCAGTGATTCCCTGCAAAGAAGAAAATCTTCCCAGGCAAATATTGTTTTTTTTGAAGAGTATACACTCTCTCCCATGCTGAGAAATATTCAAAGCAAGGTTTGCCATCCTGAGATCCAACAGGCAGCCTCATCACAGATCAGAGCTGTGCCCAGACCCAGCTCCCTGCCACTCACTTCCATTCACCTCATCTCATTTTCTCTCTGCTCYGCCACCTTTCTTCCCTTCGCCTCCTTTTCTCTGCATTCCTGTCTTGCAGCATTTCTGCATCCCAATCCCTCTCCTCCAGCTGCCAGGCCAATTGAAGACCTACCAYCTCATCCCACCACAACCCTAGGATGAACCTGCCACACTCCCCACCGCCCCAAGCTCCCAGCTTTGCTCTTGTTTTTCTTTCTTACCTACTGATATTTTAGCCTTCCCAAATAAAAAACGCAGCCAACCATTGTGCAGAGACTTCAGGTAGGGGTGAAGAGATGAAGCAGAAACTCACAATGCAAGTCGCTAAGTGAAAGCAGGTTGCAATGATCCACTCAAAAGCATTTTGCTAACACTTGTCTGGAAACTACCCCTCTGCAAGACATTTTTCAGTCTTTCCTTGAATGAATAGCTTGAAAAGCTTTCAGCAATCAGTTGAACAGATTTGCCCCTGAACTGAAATATTTCTAAAATATTTTTGACAAAATACCAATTTCCAGCTGAACATCTCTGTTTTCAAGCGAAAATCTAGAAACATTTCAATGCTTTCTTGTGGCAAAAATTAAAACATTCCTATTCAATGAATCTTCATTTTTCATCCAAATTTCCATGGGAATCCCTAAACAAAAGTGCAGAAACCTGTCCTGTGTGGCTGCCCCATCTTTTGACCCTTTTATCACTTACTATTTTGTTTTACCAGAAATGTTATTGTCAAATTTAAGGAACCTGGTTGTGTGCATCCAAGTTTTGCCAATTTAATACTCATCTTCTGACAACACTCAGGGTTCAGCTAGCCTCCTAATTAGTTACTGGCTGCAGTGGAGAGAATTATTGTGGAGAAAAATTGACCTTCTACCTATGGGATCTCATTTTTTTTTGCTATTGCTAACTAGAAATTTGGAACAGAGTGATGCTTAATCCTGCTGGCCCTGCCAATCTTATCTCCCCATCTCTCTCTAAAGAAATATGAGTGCATGTACTACTTTGCTTGCTGAGGGCTGCTCGAAGAAAGCTGTATCTTTAGTAACAAAATTTCTGCTCAAGATGACATGGTAAAACTCTGCAACAGCTCAACTTAAGAGGGCCTGGGCTGAGTTTTAGTCCTACTTAGGTCAGGCTGTGTCTGGAGCATCTCTCTGGGAGGGGTGTTCTGGCAGGGGTCTCTCCCCTGCATGATGTTGGTAGTAGAGAGCTGTTCACACTCATTGTTTATGCTTTCGTTTACTTTTCATTAGTTTGTCAGGAAAATCTTCTTTCAAGTGTTTTCATTCTCATCAGTCCATAAATGATAAAAATCAGACACGGAATATTCTAAAAGTGGAACCACAAAAAGACCTATTTCCTGTCAGCCCATATGTTCTCGGCAAAGAGAACTGTATATCCCAGAGGAAAATTAAAGACCTGAAAGAGCATCTGAAAATCTGTCAGCTGAGTTTCTCAGCAGATCTTGATTGCACAGACTGAAAAACAAGAGCCCAGTGCTAGCGGACAACTAAAGATCTCCACCTAGTGAAATGGAGTAACAGTAACGTGGTGTGAAAAAAAGCTTGCTGCTTTGCAGTCTTCCCCGGAAAGCCAGGCAGAAGGTGAGAAAAACGGTCTTCAATTAAATGGCAAGTTTAACATCAGTGCTGTCAGAATACCTGTTCTGACAACAATCTCAGTATCTATCGATGCCGTGAACAGCAGCCACCTCTGCAGCTTGCAGAGGGAACGCGGGATGCCCAGCCCAACAGCATCCCCGCTCCGGGTGCCCAAGGGGAGCCTGACCACTATGATGGTGAGAGCCACGACCTGTACAAAAAGGGGTAATGCATGAGGCTCTGGTTAACCTCCATGTGGCAAGGCTCCATTAGGAGAGCATTAAAACTCCCCTCTCGAAGTCCTAACCCTTACCCAAGGTGATCATGGCTCTGTATTAACTACAACCCAACAAATTACACAATACAGTAATGATGGCTTTTGGCTGGGAACCTTTTCACAAGATGACATTTTTCCTATTGATGGGATTACCCATTCTGTTGCAAGCACAAGATAATTGTAATTTCCTGGACTGCTACCGAACACATAAAGGTTATGGGTAGTCTTATTAAAGCTTTCATATTAGTGGAAAATTGTATGTTATGATCTGGGAGAAAATTAATGGCCATTCTTTTGCGGTTTGCATACAATTAAATCCCTAGGGGCCTTTCTGTTTCATTTGAAACAAGTGATGTGCACTTTATTAAAAACACCACCCCTTCCTTCCAACCACTATGAGGCTCAGGGTTATTTCTTAATACATCCTGCTGAGCTCACAGGAGTATGTGACCAGACTCCCCAGCTCTGCCCTGCTCTCTCTGCACCCAGCCACGAGCAACGTGCTCCTATGCTATTAGCAAAGAAAGCCTTTTGGATGAAGGAGCCAGCTTTATAGGTGATTACATTGTGGTAACTATGTGGTGGGTAGCTGAAAACCAAAAAGCAGTTCCCAGAAATGGCCATAGCAGGGGGACATTTCAAAGCTGGAGGCTATGCACCYCCAGGGAGGTACCTGGAGGTTACGTACCTCCAATGCTACAAACAAATCCTCATGTTTAGACATGTAGGTCCAGTTAGGTAGTTCCCAACCTGGGCCAGGCTGAGATGTCTCATTTTATCAATGCTTCATCTTGTCTAAAGGATAACACTGCTGATATCCGTTCTTTGCAGGCTTCTTTGCAGGCCTGAAGCTTTTTCTTCTCCCAAGAGGAGAACTGATGCTTTTTTTTCCCTCCTCAGGTGTAAAGCCCAGAACAAGTGAYTCCCTATCTTTTCAAAATAACCTGTCCCTTTCTCTTCCCCACCTGCTGCTCAAGTCTAAGAGATAAACATAATAATAACCCAGCAGTTTTTCCACTGTTTCCATCCCACTGTGTTCACTGCCTCACTGTGCAGGCAGCATGGATCAATCTAGGGTAGCAGATCTCCATCTGAGAAATAATTGAGCTATACATATTAGGACTACATCCACCCTGTAATCAGGAGGCATGAAACCTCCAYGCCAACTTAGCGTCAATCCATAGGTATGAGGAACAACAAGGTTGATAGTGGGTAATGTCTGCATTTCAGCACAGGACTTTCACATCAGTCCAGGACACAGGTATGAAGCTGGGCATCTAAAACATACTTCAGTCCATGTCTCCATGTCCTTATAGTGACCATTACCATTAGATATATTAGAGCAAACTGCACTCACTGCTATGGTTCTCCTGAATGCAAAAAGGATCTGAAGAACTTGAACAAATTTTCTTGAGAGATGCACAGTTTTTCAAAAGTATGTCTGAAACCTAGGTAAAAGTTTTCTCCAAAATGTAATAGTTTGGCCAGTCAGTTAAATGCAATTGACCACAACTAAAATGCATCAAACCTGTTACTTCTTCCAAGATGACAGTGCACCTTTGCAAATTTTAAATTTCAGAAAACACTTTTCTTCCATTTCATAAAAATAAGTATTAATTATACTTTTACAGCCATCCCCACATTTTTGCAGGACTTTGGTTAAAAACTCTCTGCCTCACTACCAGCTCTGAATTTTGGCTGTTAAATTTGGTTACACAATAAAACAGATCCTGTTTCCCTTTCAGTGGCTCCAGACTATCAGGGAGGCAGGGAGATCTCATGGATCATGTTTTCAGAGTACATATTTCCAAACTTAAGTCAGTGCTTTGCTTCATGCTACATTTTACCTTTTCTGTGATGAACACTGATACAGAGAAATTGTTGTGAAGTTGCTGATGGGGCTGGAACTGAAGTCATTGCCCGCATTTTGACAATACCTTCTTACCACTTCTYGTTACATGGGGATGGACAACTAGATCGAGATAAAGATGGAGGAGGCTGGGGTAAGAATGTTACCTGAGTCATGAATCCTCAAATCAGGGCAGARGAGGGAAAATTGTTTTCTTAGAGAGCCAGCAACATCCATAAAATTGGTCCTTATCCAGTAACCATGCTGTGCTCTCCCAGCTGTCCATCTGTCTTGTCAAAAACTCTACCAAATTCCTCCGACCTGCTTCGGACTTTGCTTTGTGATACCAGTGAGGTATCACAAATAGAAGAGCCTAACGCTGGCTCCCACTTTRGCCATAGCAAGATCTATGTACTGTAACTTTCCTTACTGCAAGCAAAGCTTGGTTCAAGAAAAATCAATTTTGTTGTGGTCTGCCTAGGACTCATCACTGCAAGGATAATGTGTACTCCTGTTTAYCACGTGGGAACACAAAATTTATTTGCGCTGAAGTATGATTCATTAACTACCCCCAAATGGCAGTTGGGTTGRAATTATTTTGGCTTTGGTTAACTGAAAAAGCTCTCTCTCCGCATGCACGGTCAGGAAGGCAAGCACAGCTTGCTGTGCCTTATAACCCCTGCAGAGACATGAGGCTTTGCTACAAGGCTCATCCCCCCATGACGACTCCTCCGCCTTGAACAGTCGCATGGCAAATTTGGGAAAACAGTTCTACTTTGCTAAATCATCCAGCAGAGCTAGGAACATGCTGTCACAGTTACAGTACAGGCCATGGCCCAGTTAAAAGTCTCGTATAAAGGTGAAGGTGGCAGGTTAAGACTAATTAGGTTCTGCCCCGGCCTTGTCATGTTCATCACAGACCCCATGGTGTGAAACAAAATCTCCCCACCATGGCTACCTGACACTTTACAGGTTTATGCAGGTGATGATTAAATACAAGCTCTGCTGGGTCCTCTGAAAATGCTGCAGAGTTAAGATTAAATCTAGTTGCACTCATGGACTAAGTTTGGGAGAGCTGAAGCTGCCCTGTGCATTAAAGAAGTAAAAAATCACTGTGCTTGGGGGGAAGGGGATCTTACTGGGCATTGCACTACCATCCTAATGGTCTAACAAACAGCTTAGTCAGGGGATGCCTTGGACCCATCACTGCTGAGCTAAACTGCTGGAGTCTAACTGGGAAAGCTGCAAAACCTATCAYTTGAAAGCCAACTCTTTTTTAGCCTGGATTCAGGGAAAGACTCTATTTCCCAATGAAGGCCAGCTGCATTTCACTCTTTACAACTAACCACAAAGTAAGGGCCCCCTGCCTGTGATTTATGATGTGGCTTCTTTTGATTTAAGAGATAAATTGCCATTGCTTGAAGGTTAGTAGCTCCTTATACGGACCCTTTCGACTAAACACTGACTTCATCACGTGCCGTGAACCAGAGAGAGAAGGAGGATAAAAAGAAAGTGGATCAGGAGGGACTTTTGTATGTGATTTCCATATGCCCTTTGGTGGGTGAGAGGCTCTCCAACTTGAGGGTTAGTTGTTTCTGGATCGTACAACAGAAGGTCTCAAGCAAGAGGTGAGCAAGGGCAACCCATGATCCGCACAACAGGCTTGTCGTGGGAGAGGTCCAAGCATGTCAAGCCAATACAGCCACCAAACTATGTGTGCATGAAGAGTAGCTCTCCTGTGCTGGGGGTCAAGACAGTGGCCCAGAGACCCTGATCAGTTCTGTTAGGCGTATAGGGAAGCAACCCCTGTCCCCATATACAAAAAAAGTAGCATGATTAAGAGATTTAATCAGTCAAATAAGCCCTGCTTAACTGCCCATATCAGCCTGCCTTCTATGAAAAATTAATGGCCCTACAAACTACTTGCCACAAAATGGTCAGCACTTGGGGCAACGGTTTCTTTCATGCCCTTCTCCCCAGATGGCAATTTCRAAATTCTCCTTCAGTTTCCAAATGGTTCCTCTGCTCCTGTCAGTAAAAGCAGACAGAAAATGTCCTCAGGGWCCTAGAAGCAGAGAAGTACAGATATTTTTGGTCTGATAATCCAAGCAGGGCCCACCAAAACGTCTTCCTTTTTTTTTTTTTTTTTTAAGAGAAATATTTTCCTGGCTAGATGTAGCTACAGGCTGGGACAAATTTGACAGAGATAACCATGTGCAGAAGGCTTGCCAGTGGCTCGGTGGCTATAGGTGGTAAGAGGGCAGTTACGTGGGAGGGATCATGGGTTTCAGCATCTGCAATAAGGTCCTGCTGCTGGAGGAAGAGGAGCACTTTCTGGGGATGTAAGAAAGGCAGCAACACCAACACCTGTAGGGTAGTGAGATAACCCTGCCTCCCTCCTTGGCTTGGGTGAAGACYCATTGGAGCAGCAGGACAAGTTTGTGGCAGAGGAAAGATGTGGAGCAACTGGAGAGTTCAAGACAAGGCAAGAGAAGGCGGCAAGAAAATAAAATCTGTGAATGACAAGTTTATGAAATGGAATCATTTCATGTAGAGACGACCRAATGCAAACAGTATGTCTCCAGTTACAACTGCAAAGAGGAACAGACCAGTTGGTTCATCAAGTCCATCATGGACAGGACACAAAGCAATGGGTTTCAGCTGTAAAAAAGTAAATACAGGCTGGGAGAGGTGAGAACAAACAGAGATGAGCATGTGCCAGGGTGAAGGGCTGGACCATAACATGCTATGATCCCTTCCAACACCTGCTGTCCTCCAAGCATTTAATTCAGGTTAGAAAACTCAATACTGTAAGTCTGTAATAAAAAAAAAAAAATAATGTCTTTAACTCAAAACTGAAATAATTGGCTGAAAATTTTMATCTTAAAAGATGGATGTCTGGAAACTGTAGAAATCTGAGGATTCTAGTTTTCAAAACTACATATGGGAAGAAACTCTTCTTTAGCCCACTCCAGGTGGCTGTTCTGGTTTCAGAGCATTCATAGGTTATATTTTCAACCCCCACTTCTCAAAAACAAAACAAAGCCTGATCCCAGGACTGAAAGAAACTCCCAGCACCTCAGAACTTGCAATTAAAATCAACAGAGGTGACAGCACTAGAAATGCTTAAAAATAATCAAGCCACCTTCAAGTTTTCTAGGATTTGTTTGTTTGTTTTTAATGCATTCTGCTCAGAGGGAGAGGAGGATTTCATTAGAGCTTGAGAATTGCCTCAGGTGGAAGCCACAGCTACGGGGCACTGGACTGCTGCCTGAAAGGACGTAGAAAGCTTTATGTTTCCCAGTCTTTCCTCCCTCCAGACACAGATGCTTTTTTTTTTCTAACTTGGTAACTCATAAAGACTTAAAGCAAAGGTGCTGCAACCTCAGGCTAATCGGGGAGGGTTTGAGCCCTGGGAAAAWTTGTTTTGGGGACCCACAAGAAGAATGGCAAAGGTGGATGGAATGGGGTGAGATGGGATGGKATGGGAGCCAGGACTCCACCTGACGGCGAGTCTCCATGGCCCAGAAAGCAGTTTGGGGCTGTGTGCCCCCCTCCCTGATATCTTCCACACAATTTTAATTTGCAGATAAAGCTTGGGAGTTCACCTTCCAAATAAATTCCAACCTTCTCTTTTGGCCAGTGCTGGATCCTGCTGATTTCAAGTCTTGTCCAGGTGTATTGATTTTTCCAGCAGTGAAAACACTGGCATATAAATTGCAAATTGGAGCCAAAGGAAGGTGGCTGCATTCAGAGCACATGGGATAAAAGAGATTTATAAGAAGGGAAAGGTGTGTTTATTCATCTGTTGACCTCAGGCCCTGAATTACTACACTCCCCACAGAGTGATGCTTGGTGTTGACCTTGAGACGATGGCTTAGCAGGGGCAGTGCAGCCAGTTTTTAATGAGTGAGTTCAGCAGAGGCAGAACCRTTCTAAGAAAAATGCTCCAGAAAGTGATCCTGTCAAACCCGACACAGCAAAATTAACARCCTCATTCTGGCCAGGCTAATTCCTTTCTTGTGATTATCATTATTATTCTGTTTTCATATTGCAATAAATAATGTAATTACTAAAAGCCGAGTGCTTCTTAACAGAGACTCCCTGCTCTGCTGGCAGAGGCAGTCAGGCTGGAGAGAGGAAAGCGAGCCTCCTGCCCCTGCTGAGGGGTACTGCGGTTTTCCTGCATGCTATTCAAACAACAAATCACTTGGGGTGGTCACTTCAAAGAAAGGGACTGATTTGATRACCCACAGGGTCCCTTCCAGACCATGCCTGAGCAAAAGTGTGATTTACAGGGACTACTGTAAAGGGCAGAAGCCAGGGACTACAGGAGAGATGTGGATGCAGACCTCAGTGCTGTCTGTGGGTAACTCACGGGCACGTGGCAATTGGGCCACTCATTCCATCTCTGCAGGCCTGGTCTTCCCACAAGTGTGATGGGATGTTGAGTCCTTTCCCTTGTCCCTCAGGGAAAGGATGCAGAGCTCCTAATGCAGGGCAATGCTGGCTGGGGGAGAAGAGAGTGGGACACTGAGCACAGTGTGGAGTTCATGTCTGGGAGCCTTTCCCCCCTACCTTGGGTACAGCAGGCAGAAAATTTGGGAAAACAACTCTCACCTCCTTTGCCAAACTGAAATAATAGAGAGATATTGAGATTGATTTCAGCTCTATTTAATGAGGGATAATTAACCCACCCATCACAAGGCCATAGGATTACACTGGTTGGAAATTTTCCAGTTAATGCGCTATTTGATATTTCTGCCTCATTTTCAAGAGTTTAATTGATGTCTTAATTATGAAAGATATCACTATTAACACCATTCTCAAACAAACTCCTGTCACTGCTGTGATTTTACATAGGCACATGGGCTTCTCACTGCCAGTCCCCATGGTGGCCCCTTCCCCTCAGAGACAGCTCCTGCCCATGCTTACTGAGCCAGAAGCAGGAGCACAGGAGCAGSTTGTGCAAGTCTACGTGGAGGACTAGGGCAAAGCCAGGATCAGGGTCCCAAGACAGAGTCCAGCCTTCCCCTTATGCAGTACTTGAGTGTGCAGGAGGTCCTGTGCAAGCTCATATCAGATCAAAGAATAAATAAATCAAGGTCCGTGCCAGCTCCCAACGCTCTGCKCCCCATTTCTCCATAAGAGTAGGTACAGTTATAGAAGGCATTCACACCTSCACTTCTGTCAGGGACCAGCTCAGAGCTATAATAGAGAAACGGTGGTGGGGTGGTTAGGGTTGTGATGATAGACCTCTAGGGAAGGGGGACTGAAGCTGGTCACTTGAAAACCAATGATGCTGACCTGTCACTACACTGCTGAAGGGGAAAGGAGGCACAAGCATCAGTTTTGGGCCCTTGAGGCCAGCCTTAATTATTTTTTAGCTAATGCAAAGGTGCATGTAAATGTGAGGCCGCCTCCCAAAGGTACTTGATAGCATTTGGTATGACGAAGGATGCTGTCAATGATATGCATGGGAGGGATAGCTCGTGTGGCTCCACCTGGTCAAGGACGACCTAAAGGTGGTCTTGATGAGTAGAGGCAGGTCCTGGGAATCTGAGCCATGGGGCTGTGAGAGAGGAGAAGGATGCAAGAAAAGTCTGTCTAGAGCAGAGACCCACTCCTGCACATCCAGCCTCAACATCAGCTGAAACCAAATTAAACACACCAATTATCAAGGGGTCACAGGACAATATTCATTAACGATGTACCCAGGCACACATCTACTTCATTACAAACACCAAAGGATAAATAAGGCATCTGAGGGATTGAAAGGAGACTAAGCACTGAAGAAATCACCTCTGAAGTTCCTGTTCCTCTTCAGGGCCTTTGAAACCCCAAGAGCTGAAGGAGTCCAACAACCCTTCCTTGCTTGGCCTCTGACTCTCGACCATTAGCTCAGGCTTTGCCTTTCACTTCCCATAAGCCCAGCTTCTCCACCTGCCTGGTTCCCCAGAGCTGGGGCCTTGAACTTTGCCCAGATCAGAGTCAAGGACATAAAAGAGATTTAGCTAAATTAACCTTAAGAGGGTCTCTCTCCATCTCTTCTACTAGAGACCATGTCTCACGGCCCTTGTTGCCCTGACCCATTCTTTCCTCCCAGGTAGCACTGACCTCCCAGACTTCCTCTGCTAAATCCCACCTGGCCTGTGACAAGTCTTTCTAAGGACATGTCTGACCTTGAAGGTTTTTCTACTGACCTTAAAAATAGGCCTTTGAGGCTTTCCAAAAGGGATGGCCCCAAGCTGGAGATCTCAGGCCACCCAGACTCTGACCCAAAACTCTGGGCAGGAGGCTTAACTCGAAGACTGCAGAAGCACAAAGTCTTGAGGGGAGTCTCCACAGATGCCCCACAGCCCTCCTCTGCACCCAACTGTCTGGATGCCATCCACTCTGTGTGGGTATCCAAAGGAAGGCTGGCCAGAAGACAGGGAACAACTGCCAAGGAAACTGGGGGAGATAAAGACCCCTGCCAGCTCCATGCCCCAGCCCACATGTTTCTGAGGAGCAGGAGATTTCTCATGAAGCTTTCCTTCCAGGCAGTTGTGATTTTGTTGGAAGGAATCTTCCTCATGTCCTTTTCTTTGAAGAACAGAATGGGATGACCCCAATTCATAGAAATGAGGACAATTCACTTATGAAGAAAGAAGAAAAAAAAAACAGTCTGAACACTCGGATATCTGGACTCTGCAAGGCCACAGTGGTGCCACTCRGGATCTGGAGCACAGGCACCATGTTTTCTGTGAACTGGGCTTCCCTTCAGCCTCCTCTTCCATAGTCCTCACAGCCACACAACTGCCACTGTGCACTGCTTTCCGACCCCAAGAGGGTAGATAACAGTTCATCATTGGAGACACCCGGAAAGGTGGGTCCAGAAAAGAGAACAGCAGCACCTGATTTCCAGTAAAACCTCCCAAGGACTCCTGAAGCAATTCCTTACTGTGAAAATATTGGGGGKTTTTCAGCTTTTGTTTAAACTGCAAATTTTTTCAATAGAAATTTTCCACACAGGAAGGAACACCTGATCAGCTGCAGTTCTCAGCCTCTCTGCCTGAGATTCACAAGAGCAGACASCCACCTCCCAAGGCTGTCTGTCTGATTCACAAGCTCAGTACAAGCCCCAAATTATGGGATAACAGTGTCTTCCAATTGACTCTTCTCTGCTATTGCTATACCTATGTAACCTGCCTGGATATTGCTGAGCAGAGCATGCCAGCAGTGGGGAGGGGGTCAGCAGGAACTGATTTACTTTGCCTTCTGGCCCMCCCAGAGCTCCAAGTTCTGGCTCAAGTATCTCTGCAGCAGAGGGTTGGGGGACCTTGCAGGGACAGCCCGTTTGCAGTGGTTGGACAACGTTCAGCCCGCAGCATCCAGGGAGGAAATAATTCATGTACATGGGGCTGTTCCCTCCCGCTTTGGATGCTGCAGCTTAATGCCCAGGCATGGGTCTAGGGGTAGTTTTAGGGAAAATGCAGCTCAGAGTGGCTTCAAAAGCTTTAGCTGCTGCCATATGAATAACTAACTTTCCATTCTTTCCACAACTGACCTAAACTCCCCCTGATGGTACTGAATTCACACATAGGGCTGCAGAGAAAGAAAAGCAGGGACATACCTGTGGGTGTTTGCAAAGGCAGAGGGTCCAAAGGCTAGAACCCCTCTCCTCTTCAGCTGCAAATCCACCCTGAACCCAACTTCTGCCCACTGCCTCCATGCCCTCGTATCCATGAATTGCTCTGGGCAATGTGGTGTAGATGCTCTCTCTCACCAGTACTTGTTACAAACACAACTCCTCTGCAGAATTTGGTCTTCTGCAGCATTCCCCAACTCCAAAATAAAACCACGTAAAGGTCAAGTTCCCAGTACCAGAGSCAGAGTGCACCTGCTGCTGACCTGAAACTGCCTGGCAAAGCACAGYCCTTTGAAGACCAGCATGAAAAGGCCCCTGAGTCTGAAGCAAGCTAGGGAAGGTGACTCAGGCTGGTCTTTACAGTCTTTACGCCCAAATGGAAGAAAAGGTGCCATTAGCGGGGGTCTGTCTGGACAGCAACAGTTGCATATCAAAGGATGCTGTTGAATGATCCCATTCCTTCTGTCTTTTCAAATCCTTCTCCTCTTGAAGCCCAAGGGCAATGGCCACCACCTGACCACGCTGGGAGCTGTCTCCCTGGCTTGAAGGGGCTTGTGTCAGACATCCTCCCAGCACGTTCCAGTCACATAGATCTCACCACTGAATTTAAAAATGCCGCAGCTGCCACAACAATTAAAAATGCAAACAAGGAAAACAGTATACAAGCTAGCAGGAGAGCAGGGATGCGTATTTATAGCTCTTCATGTGAACTAGATACAATGGAGCCATTTGGAGCTGAAATAGGCTTAGCGTTATTCTCCATCATGGGGTGCCTGGTGCAGACTGCAGATCTCAGCCCCACCATGTGCCTCCTCAGACTAAGTGGGAGATGGGCACAGCACCACCCCTCCACAGGACACAGCCTGCTCGGGGAAGGTGTCAGCGGTGGACCAACACAAAGAGAAGTTAGAGGTTTTATAGCCTGTAGGAGATTAGGTAGCTCGWAGTGATGGGCAGATACCAGGACTCATCCTGCTCCACACATGATGACCAAGGGGGAAGAGGTTGCCTGAACCCAGCTAGACATTTCTAGGGCAGCAAGAAAGATTGCTTTGCCCTGCCCTTTACTGGAAAGCAGGAATTGCTATTACTCATGAGCAGGGACCCAGAGGCAAAAACCTGATGACGGAGGTCTAACAGATTCTCACAACTGATAAATTAATTTCAAAAGGTCATTGTGAACTGCTTTAAAAAAGTGCAAGCCAGTGAAAAAGGGGTTACTGCTCCCTGAACATCGCTGCCTGTTCTCTTCTCATGTGCTGTTGAATTAGATATTAAGTCCATAGATGAGCTAAATGAGTTGATCGTGGCTAATGTTATTACCAGGAGTACCAAAGGAATCAAAGATGATTAGCCACTTGTCATAAAGTCTTAGCACAGAGGACAGAGAGAGTTAATTTGTCCCACTGACCTGCTTTTGGTTTCCACATGGTTCTCAYTGATGCGTGCTAGAAATATAGGAAATAAACAGAGAGAAGTGGAAATTCCAGATGATAAAACAGTGTAAATACACGGGAAAAATGAGAMTTGGAAGTGATGTTCCAGAAAAGCAGGAAAGGGTAAAGACAGGGCCTGCAACAAAAAGGCAGAGCCAGAGAATTACCAACCTGCCACCGGTGCTCCTTCCTGACCTGAATTACGCTGTGACTCTAAGTGGCACTTCCCCGCAGAGGATGTTCATTGCTCTCCCCCTTGGGAATCACCTTCCCAGTCAAGACCCTCCAGCAGCACCTGCTCTTGCTTTGGGCCAGGCTGCCCCTCTCCTGGCCACAAACAGGCATTTCCACAGATCAATAGGGCTGGAGACCTTGTCCTTCCCCAGTCATGCCTGCTGCTTGCCTTTCCCTCAGTGCTGCCTTCCTTGACACAGCTAATTTCCCAGAGGAGATGGATTGATTCTCTGCAACCACTATGGATTTAATACATGCTATTTATCACCCATCTTGTCACTCAAATGGAAGAAGTGTGTGCCTGCACAATATATATGCAAAAATCTCTGTTGCATTTAGTTAATCCTCTGATGGCCATCAATAAATATCAGGGACTTGGAAGTCACTCAGGAAGAATTTTAATAAATAAAATATTTACATAAATATTTTTTTATTGTTGCTCAGATTCTCACCAGCCCTTCCCATTTAAAAGTGTGTCAACCCACAGCAGCTTTCTTGTTTTAATTATGTCAGTCTGCCAAAGCAGTAGAAATTGTGCTGGTTACATCAGTGCCGCTGTCTGGGGAAGGGAACACATCAGAGGAAAATCAGTTATCATTGTTCTGACGCATCCGTGTCCTACAAGCGATTGTCCCATGAGCTGGCACATGGTTCCGTCTGCTTTCAGAAACATTTAAAGTAGGACCTGGGCTGGGTCTTCTGTACCTGGCAGTAAGCAGGCCATCAACACTATGCAATGCATAATGGGTCTAGCTTCTCCAGAAAAGCACCTCAAGCCTTGTGCAGTGACCACAGGACACTTGGATGGCAGCCCCAGATGCACAGCTGGGCCAGGACTCACAAGGTCACAGGTCTGCTGAAGCCAAATCAGGCATCAGGTTAAGAAGGGTGCACCACTCATGGAGATGATTTTTTCCAGTACAAGAGCTTGGMATAAAGCAGGTCTTTGAGTACAGACCAAAGTCTGCTCTATGTGCAAAATGGTCCTCTCCAGGACTAGAGTTGAAGTGTGGGTCTCCATCAACTCAGTGCTCGGAGCTCATATTACACGATGTTCTTGCCCCAGCAATGCTAGCAGTGGGATTTATTGCATCCAATTTAATAAGAAAAATAACTCCATTTTGGCCAGTTTGATATTTCAGTGCAACATCCCCATTTTTTGAAGAAATCAAGCAGCAACAATTTCAAAATGGTTTACTCAAAACCTATTTCCCATCACAAGCCAGCTTCCTTTTTAAAATCTTAAGATTCATGTCATCACATGTCTAGTGGCACTTCTTCAGCCCTTGCTTACAGCCACGACCACTTAAGAACTCCCCAATCGTGAAGCAGATGAAGACGATTGTCCAACTTGACCCAGACACTTTATCCATCTCAGCCTGGCCCAGCTCAAACAGTTTTCTCCTCATGAGTCATCAGACACTGCCTCTTTCTCTGTCTCCTTTTAATTGTCATTCTTAGACCAGTCCCATTTCTGTGGCACAAATACCTGAGTACAGTTGACTTTCTTAAGYACTGCTCAATATTTCATACAGAGACTTCTCAATGTCTAAGACTATTCCCAACTGATGTCTTTAATCACGAGCAATTCACTGAGAAAGCCTAAAATAGTACTTTTTTGCTCCTTGTTAGAAGGAGGGGACCAAAGTTTTGTRTAAGGGAAAGATGCATAATGAGACTCTGATAAGGATATTTGGACAAGCAAGTACTGAACTTCTGTGAAATCCTCATGCTCTGGAACTGTGATCTATCAGCAGTTTTCTTCCTATTTGAGCAACGCACAGACTGCAAAGTGCAAGCAAAGGCATAACATGTTTTTATTTGCAAATACAAATCACTTTTCCCTAAATGCCTAAATGGGCTCAAGAAGCCATCAGGTGTACTTTTGCCTGAGTTTCCATCTGTGAAGGATTTGTGAGCAGCTTCAGTGCGTTGCTCTTAACAGTTTGTGAGAAATGGTCCTCTGTAGCTTCCTTCTGACCCAATCCCGAGCCCCGTGTCAAGCCTTGACAAATGCAGCAGGACCTGTCAGCCCACCCAGCTAGAGAAAATGGCATCCTTTCTGTTCCCACACCAGATTTTGCCCCATATAATCTCTGTCTATATCTATGGGATCCAGAGCTAACCAGATGGCCAGGCATCTACTTTTTTCAAGTAAGCATGTGAATAAACTTGTATAACCGAAAATGTTTGAGCCCTTTTGAGTTTACAACTCACAAACACCTTGCAGACGTGCCAGCAGCCACTGCCTCTCCCTGGCCTAAGAAGGCATCTCCTCAGGGCAGGGAGAGATGAYGAAGAGCTGGTGCTGCCCCATGGGGTGTGTACCCAGGGCCAGTGATTTGGCTGGCACAAAGTAAAAGTTCCTGACACCTGGACAGGCTGCAGCTCCTTTTAACTCCAGTCTTGTCCTGCATTGCACAAAGAAGCTGTAGGAGGACACATGAAGGTCACCAGCACAGGGCAGGGAGTCTGAGATAACTTTGCAGGAGGAAAGAGAAAAAATATCTCCAGGGATTACAATAAATTGCCACCTTCTTCCCAAAGGCTCCTATGAAACACTTGAAAAAGTGACCTCATTAATTAATGAGATGGGTTAACACTCTCTACACATACTCTACTTAATTGCAATTCTGTCACTCCCAGTGAATTCTTAAAGCCATATTGATTATTCAAAGCTCTGTTAAATCAATAAAGCAATAAACCATGTATGCTTAAAAAAGCGATTAAAAAGATAAATATATGAGATATACTTTAAAGAATCCATGTCCTTCTGCAGCCCACTTAGCAGCTAAGAGCAAGCAATGGGTAAATATGTTCTAATGTCCTCATCTAATTGAAGTGGGTAATTGTCTCATAAATTTATTTTAATCCCTAATCCATGTACAAAGCATTTCCAAACAGAAATCATCCCAAACAGTAATGCTCTCAATTTTCACTGGCTGYTTGCTCCGTGCCCTGCACACATGGATGAACAGGGTAAGAGAGGTTGTGGCCAACAAGTGAGACCATGTAAGCCTCCTGCCGTGGGGGATAGGATGGGTAGGGGAACAAGGAATSCTGAAAGACAAGTCTACTTGGGAAGCTGCAGAAACATCACAGCACTGTGGCTGAAGTTTCCTATTCCTTTATTGCAAAAAAGGCAGCTGTGTCCTACTTCACGGAGTAGGACATGGAGTAGCCCCATTCAGCCCTGGTTGGAGCTACATCACTGGAGTCAAAAGACCAGGCAAGCCCATTCCTTATCCCTGATTATATCTGTCCTGGTCTCGACGTGGCTGATCCTCCTCCAGCTTTGCTTCTTCTTGACTACAGCCTCCCTGCATTGAGCATCCACTGTAGCCTGCAAGGGATCCCTGCAGCCTTTTCCTGCTCCTGTCCTGGTGGGAGCCATGTCACATAGCAGTGAGGAGGAGTCAGGGAAACCTCGTGTCCTACCAGGTGTGTGAGTACCGTATCAGTTCTCACCAGTCTGTCATCCTGCCATATTTATGCTGTAGCCCTGTAGACGTGGATTAAGGCAATCACCTCCACTCCCCCACTTCTCCACAGCCCAAGGTCTGATCTCCAGAACTGGTGCTGCTGGAATTTGTTATCATACTGAGGTTACTGGTGTCTCTGTGAGAGGTGGGACTTGACCTCCCACTGGCCCAGTGTGACAGAGCTTTCCCAGCAATGCATCAAGGATCCCAACCCTGTCCCTGGCTGTACCGATGGGGACACTCTGTCTGTCCAGAGCTGAAATCTAGCACTACAGTAATCCGGGTTTGAAACTCTTCAATAAGAAATCCCCAGTTCCCATTTTGGCCAAGCCTTTTTCTCCTTTAGAGAAACAAATGATATTGATTTGTACAACACATCATGAATTTGGAGCTAACAGATCCCCAGGGCTTCTAATTAGAAAGGATCCAAGGTAAGGGCTCAAAGCCTGGGGGAGAGGAGGAAAAAATATTTCTGGGTTTGAGGTGGGTTTTTCCTTCTTCCTTTTTTTTTTTAATTGAAAACATCGTGATTTAACAACTACAGGCATTGTTGAACATAAATAAATAAATAACATGGAGAACTGGGACACGCTAAGCTCTGTGATTGCATAAATATTCAAGGTGCAAAAGAAATATAAGATTTCAAAGGTGTAAACCTAATTATGGAGTTGTTATCTATCCACTGTAGTAATTCAAACATAAAGAACAATTCCCCATGGGCTGGTAAGGGACCATAGTGCACATCTGAAATTCTGAACCTGGACAATACATCATCCTGCCACAGCTCAGCATCAGCTCACCCTCACACACGCAACCTGCTCAGTTAAACTAAAACTAAGGGTGCAGCCTTGACCTRCCCCTGATTCTTCCATGAGCAAAGGGTTGGAGCTCATATCCCCTTCCTGGCACGTTGTCTCTTTCCATCACTTGCAGGCTAATGATACTTTCATCTTCTTTCTTCTTGCAACCCCTCTACTGCATTTGGTGCCATGAGGACAGGCACAACCTGACACTGGTGGTAGACTCATCCCATGGACCTCTGAGACCTTTCTGCAACAATGCTGGGCTGTTCCTGCCAGACTTTTCTCCTGCCACGTCCCCCTGCCAGGTTTTCTGGCTGGATTCCCCCATGCCATGCACAGCCTGGTTTTTACACAGGTCTCCTCATCTTTCTGCACAGCTCCCACATGGTCACCTAAAGATGATTCTGTCCTGAAGGCCTAGGAAAGCTCCCATGGGCTGTGGACAATGCTAGACGATGCTTCAGGTCCCCTTGTTGCTCCACCGTTGTTTTACAAAGAAGCCCAAAACTAATCCAAGTTTTGCTRCCAGCTCCTTTATCCTGGGATGTGGGGGCTGAAAGCCCTCACCTTCCTGCTCCTGCCCCATCTCTGCAGCCAGACACTGACAGCTCTGCTTGCTGCTGAACTCTGGCCACTGCCAGCACAGAGCGGCCAGAGCCAGGCCAGCATAGCCCATGCTGGGCTGAGATCTGGGGCAGAAACCCAGCAGCCAGCATGGTTTGAGGGGTGCTGAGACCTTCCCTGCCTCCATGGGCAAAGTCAAAGACACTTGAAGTATGAATGCTCCCTCTCCATTCTTATCAAGACYCTCCAGCTGGTTCAGAAGTGAAAACATGAGCATCTGCGTACATCTCCACCGCGTTGCCACAGAGGTCAGCGACTCCAGCAAACTCTCCCTAAAGGGGCTTCATGGACACTGTTTGCACCCAGCTCCCTTCAACCCCAATGCTTCCCACCTTAGATTTTCAGGAAAACTGGTCTTTATCAATGCAAATGTAGTAGAAAAGCCCAGTTGTTCATATTTTGTCTTCAAATCCTTAATGGCAAATAACATTTAGGGAGCCCCCATCACCAACTATTTGTTAAAACACAGATTAAACCTGGCAGATTAAGCTGATGATGAGCTTCCCCACACCCTGCACTGCTCATGCCATTGGTGATGAGCAGAAGCATCGCCCAGAGGACGGCAGTGTCGGCTCTCCTGGCCTTGGCAGGGGGCACAGGTAGGGTCGGGTGTCTCTGCTTGCTCGCTTGGAGCCAAATGATGTAAATCAGCGGAGTGCCACTGCGATCACATGAAACCAGGGCATGCAGGTTTATGCCATCTGCAGTCTGGCARTGCTGGATTTGGCCTCGGCAGTCATGGGGCCAGGACAGCAGACGTGGGCAGCCTGCAGATGGGCTGTTGTTTTGGTGCAGCCCTGTTTGCACAGRCTGTTCATCCGATTTATCCAGGACTGAGGCAGCTTCAGAGTGATGGGCCCAGCCCTGGCCTGGGCCGTTAAGCCACCAACACCAGGGATTTCTCCTGGATTTTGCCAATCCTTACCACAGGGAAAGTTCACCACTGGAGAACAGACCATTGACCCRTCTGAGCTCCCTCTCACATGGCTTCTACTATGATAACAGCTGAACATCCTTAAGAGACTGCATTTGACCACTGGTCCCTTTTCCATATAATAGGCTTATGGAAAAATATCCCTTTACTATCTTGAAATCAAATTTTTAATTAACCTTTTAGGTTTCCTACTGTAGTTTGACTTAAAACATTGGTTTGCTTCACCTCCCTTTTCAGGTTTGGGATTTTCTAACAGGAAAATGTGATTTCTGTAATATTGCCTCTACAGCCAAGAAAATAAACAGGTCAAAACCCTCCACCCATCTCTGGACCAAGCTGTGCCATGATGGGAGATCGGCACAGGGGCTCTCTGCTCCCTCCCRGCCTCACATTCCCTGCAGCACCAGGACCCCCACTCAGAGGTGCTGAAGCCACAGAGCTTTTTAGCCTGGGTGTGCTACAGGTGCCAATGCAGAGCTGCTCCAGCCAGGAATCAATGGCCTGCCGTGACATTGCTCAGGAAATCAATGCCCCAGCCATGCTGAGCACATGCTTTACAGCTGCTGCACATGCCACAGATGGAGGTTAGGTTTCAGTTGCATCCTGGGGAGCAAGGRGAATTACAACTGGGGCACTGGTTGCCACCAGGCTTGCTCAGGGCTCCCTGGTGACTCTTGGGACCATGCAAGCTCCATTTGCCGTGAGACAAACACCTGGGAGAGGGATGCTCTGTCCTGGGACACTAGGGATGGGGATGCTGGTGCAAGCACAGGGCTCAGCCCACACAGCATAGTCCTGCRTACTGCTAAACCCTGTAAAAGCAATGCCTGCTAGCTGCATCGCAGGTTTTGAGAGTGGCATTAGAGGGGAGAGGAGAAGAGGGTCTGGAAAAGGCTTTTTCGGGTGCAGGTTCCCCTGCCAGAGGCCTGGGATGGACCCAGCACTCCTGAAATGCCGATTTGGATTCCATCTGCCTCTGCACAGCCGGACATGCCAGCACCATCCTGGCAGGGCAACAGCACCATCTACTGCTGCAAGAGCCAGAAATGCTGCACAAATCTGCTCCCCGCTCATCCCCAGCAGCACTGTTTTACTGAGCACATCTCCCTCCAGCGTTTGACTTCTTCCTTGTCCTGGCCATACCCGCTAACAGCTCCACATCCATGGGAAAGTGGTATCCCCTCTCACCAGAAAGGGCTGTGGCAGGGCAGATGCTTTTGTAGCAACATAAATATGCTCCCGTTAAAGATAGAGCTATGGGGAGAGTGGTGGCGGTACCCCATCTCCCACTCCAGATAGGATGCACAATGGACAGCAAGGAGCAGAGCAGCTTTCCTTTCCTCCCTGCCCAAGCAYCTCCCGAGCAGGTCCCTGCTCTCTTTCCATGGAGTGATGGGAAGGAAAGGCCTTGATTTTATTTATTTAATCCAGATTAAGAGATTTTGTCATGTCATTTGGGGCAGAGCTARGATTTGAACAGAAATATGCCCTGCCCTGCCCTGTCCCTCCTGCCTGTCTCTTTGTCAGTTTTACAAACCCCAGGGTAGGCTTGTTGGGGCCTGTGGAGTCCACGAGCATCACTCAAAGCTGCTTTGAGTCAAGGGTGTCTGTGGACAGGCCCTTCATGCCCACACACATCCCTGAGCCTGGGGCAGAAGGTTTGCTTTCCTGTCACCCACACCTCACTCTGGCCCTGTAGAAGATGAAGGAATCAGCTTTATTCACAATTTGYTTTCACTGCCTCCTTTGAATGCCTGCAGCTGGTTGTCCTGTATCCTTGTGACCACCCAAGGATGTCTGTCCAGGGCCTGAGATCCCAACTAAGAGCCCAGGGGAGCCTGAGCTCACTGGGAGCTCTGTGACACTACCACAGCCAAAAGCAATGATGTGCTTTCTTTCCCTTCTTGCTGTAGTGAAATGATGCTGCTTGGAAAAGACCTTCACCATCTACCGCCAACACCACCTTCCTCTTAGTCCTGGGCATGGGTGGGCATTGGTTCAGGAAGAAGCATGGACGTGGGGCTGGACATTGGAGAAGGCACAAAGAAGCTCCCCTCAGCATGGAGGAGTGAACAGGACGAATGCAGCAGGACCATGCAGCCTGACCCTGGATGAGTCCCTCATCTTTAACAGCTGATGAAGAGGGGCTCTTCTGCTCCCACACAAGCCATTTGGGCCACCTGGGAAACCACCAGTTCAACTGGAGAACGTGGAGCCTCACCAACCATGAGACCAGCATGGAAACAACTTGAGGAGAGATGGAAAAGGCAGAGGTCACCCAGGATGGACTTGCCTGGAGGGAGGAGTGCACCAAAGAGCAGATCTGGGGCCCATCTTGTTCACTATTTGAATGAACACAAGTGTCCCACTTTTTAAGCAATTAGTGCCACAGAGGCCACAGAAGCCTAGCACCCATCCACCTTTGAGAGAGACCATGTCAACATGCGAAGGGACAGAGGAAGGCAGTGGGTGCTGGCAGGGCAAGGAGACCTTCCATCCCCAGGGCACACTGCCATGGTGGTGGACATGGCCTCTGTGAGGGCATGAGGGGCAAACACAGGCAGGGTGCAGAGCTCTGGGGAACAGCAGCACTAGCAGCAGCGCAAGGATGATAAACTGGCCACCAGCATGCACCAGCTGGAAGATAAATGTCAGACCATGAGCTGGAAAGGGCTGGATCAGCCTCCCCATCCAGCAAAGCTGAGCTGCCCAGTCAGGTTATGTCAGGAGCTTCATGCCATCGTGCCTGTGTCCACCTCCGTGACCCAGGAGGCTCTGCTGATTCTCTGGTCCTCTTGTAACCCTGCTCTGTGGCACCTCAGCTGCCCGAGTGCTGGGCTCCTTGGGCACCTCCTGCCTACCCTACCTTACAACCTATCCTATCCTATCCTATCCTATCCTATCCTACCCTGTCCTAGCTGATATTATTGCGCTGCTGAGCCAGTGTTGTGGTTTAACCCCAGCCAGCAACTAAGCACCACACAGCCACTGACTCACTCCCCTGGGGTGGGATGGGGAGAGGATCGGAAGGGTAAAAGTGAGAAAACTGGTCGGTTGAGATAAAGACAGTTTAATAGGGAAAGCAAAAGCCGCACGTGCCAGCAAAGCAAAACAAGGAATTCATTCATTCCTTTCCATCAGCAGGCAGGTGTTCAGCCATCTCCAGGAAAGCAGGGCTCCATCACGTGTAACGGTTACTTGGGAAGACAAAACGCTGTCACTCCAAACGTCCCCCCTTCCTTCTTCTTCCCCCAGCCTTTATATTGCTGAGCGTGACGCCATATGGTATGGAATATCCCTTTGGTCAGTTGGGGTCAGCTGTCCCAGCTGTGTCCCCTCCCAACTCCTTGTGCACCCCCAGCCTACTCGCTGGTGGGGTGGGGTGAGGAGCAGAAAAGGCCTTGACTCTGTGTAAGCACTGCTCAGCAATAACTAAAACAGCCCCATATTATCAACACTGTTTTCAGCACAAATCCAAAACATAGCCCCATAGTAGCTACTCTGAAGAAAATTAACTCTATCCCAGCCAAAACAAGCACAGCCAGCCAGCCCAGAGCAATGCAGGTAACAAAAGGCATCTCTGAAATTGCCTGAGCTGCTCATGGTTCTCCAGACATGGCACTCATGACCAGAGTGGGTTATATTACCTCCATGCCAGCTACGAAAAGGTTAATGGTCTGTGGTGGGTTTGGTCAGCCCTGATCCATGCACCTGCCCTAGGAAGCAAGTTAGGAGGGAGGAGTGACAAGGAAGGGGACCGTAGTAAGAGTCATGTTTTCATTTGCTGTCACGGTGTAGGGTGGTGACCATATCTCACTGCCTGAAGGGTTTGGCAGTTGAATGAAATCCTTATTTACCTTTTGTGCCTGCCAGGGAGCTGGCAACCAGGCCATGACGAGCAATGCAGGGCACATGGTTCCCCAGAGAGGAATGTGCCCCAGCTGACACAGACCCACAGGGTTATGCACTGGCAGCCACATCACCCCACCACTGTGCAAAGACATCTCTGCAAGCCCAGTCACTGTGGGTTTTCCACCACCTGAGGTGCTTGGGGCTCTCTTTGCCTCTGCGGGGGGGGGGGGGGGGGGGGGGGACAGTGGTGTAGCCCCCCCCGGCTCCGGCTGCAGGGGTGCATCGCTGCAAGCACCACCGTGTGTGCATGCGAAGGCGGTGGGGGGCTCTCGTGGGGCATGCTCTGTCCCTGGTGGGCTTAGGGACAGCCTCTCCCTGCGTGCGCAGTGTCCCCAGGGAGACCCCAGCGCTGCTGACAGCATCGCGGTCCTCACCCCACGGCCCCGCGAGGTGGCAGCAAATGTCCACGGAGGAAGCAGAGAGGCTGGGAGGCTGCAAGCTGCTCTGCCCGGCTGCGGAGAGGAGCCAGCAGCCAGCAAGCTCAGGCTGGTCTGGGAGGGGGGGGTGAGACCCGGCTGGGGTGGGGAATGCACCCACAGCATCCGCGTGAGGAACAGATTGGGAGGGATTCCCCATTCACTCCGCACATCCAGCCCACAGATGACCCCATGGGGCAGACTCCAGCACAGGAGACATACCCCAGCCCTGGAGGGATGTACCCCAGCTCTGGAGGGACATACCTCAGCCCTGGAGGGGCAGGAGCCATCCCTAGTAAAYGTTTGGCCCCTGGTGCCTTGTTCAGATTACCGTGACATAAAGGAGGCTCCATGTTCAAAAGGCACTCCTGCCCGTGACCATGCCCAGCACTATGACCTGGTCCCTGCCTGCTCTCTGCCATCACAGCTTGGTCCTTGGGACAGAAAGGACCTTGCAAGGAGCACAGGGCAAGTTKGGGGGGGAGTTGGAATGAATAGGGCCATGTGATGGGGTAGCTGGCTGAAGCACAGGGGTGGATGCTCCCCAGCAGGGCAGAACAAGCTCAGTTCAGCTTGGAGACAGTACAGAAGCAGGGTGTGAAATGCATCCTGCTGCAGCTGCTGAAATGAAGACTTCTGACCTCTATTTTTTTTTCCCCCAACTGCTTCTTTAGGCCAAATAATTTACTGCCTTGGACCTGCACTAGGGAACCCAAATCCACTCAAGTCTCCCAATTCTAGAGAATCTTTTCATCTGTTCAAATAAATACTCCCTGAACACCCCCAAAACACCTGGCTCTTTTGGCTGCTGGTTCCCAAATCAGTGGGCAATGAAGCTTACTCCGCTACCCCAGGGCTTGGCTTTTGTGCTCAGCTAACACATCCACCTCCCATCAAGAGGTGAGGACAGACCACAGACTAGGATGCTGAGCTCATCCCACCTCTACCCCTCTCTGCCTCTCCGCCCCTGCCCCAGCCTCCGAGCCTGCTGCCCCAGCTGCCCCTTACTGAAGAGCTCCATAATCTGTCCCATATTCACCTACTGCTGGCCAGAGGTCTACACAAAGCTRAGTTGAAGGACCTCATCTTGACAAACAGCCATTGGTCTTCCTGCCTGAGCTCTCCATACCTGGATGAACTGGTATTCATCCCCACCCTGACCCACAGCCCCTCTGGACTCTCCTCCTCCACTTCCAGTCCCATGTGCTGCCCTGGGATGCTCTGYGCCCAGACCACCACCCTTGTGGGCATGCCCATCCCCATGAGAGCTYCACAACTGCTTGCCCATCCCACCTCATCCCGCTCCCTGTCCAGGTCTGTGGCGCAGCTTAGCTACCATTACTTACTGCACCAAACCAACAAAGAGCCCTCAGGGATGGAGGCAGCCCCACCGATGCTGGAACCTGGCCCTGGCCACCAGTAATGTCTGTGTCAGGCTTCCCTGTAGCAAGTGGATTCACACTGATGTAAGAACATATTAAAGTTTGGCTGTGTGTTCCTGAAAGAAGGCAGTATGCCAGAGCCACCTCCCTCTTCCATCTTCCTCCTTGTAATGGACTCAGGATGTTAATTAATAGATAATTGCTRATATCTTGCATCCCTCTAATGCCTCAACAAGGAGTCTCAAAGCTCTTTGCAGACACTGGCTATGATCCCCTGCTTTGAGAGTGCAGAAATTGCAGCCCAGAGGCATTTCAGAAACTTGCTGATGATCCAAGTCTGGATCAGCAACAGCCCCCAGTCCTGGATCCCTGCTCCAAGCACCGACCCACCCTGTCTCTCCTGCCACGTCGCTGGACTGCGCCTTTTATAAAAACCTCCCAGGCAAGCTGCCTAGAAGTCAGCCTTGCAGGGGCCCGGAGCAGGGAAACAAAGAGTTAAACAATATACTGATAGGCTGGTGAGCTCATCAGAGCTGGGATATGCTCCATTGTTTATTAGATTCTTAACAGAGCCCAGTAGACAACAYCCAGAGGGATGTGGGGCTTGGGATGAGCCTGTCTTAGGAGAGCGGGACCTTCTACTGCAGCTTGTCCCACTGCCGGTGGRGTGGCCAGCCATCCCTTACCACTTGCCACGTAAGTAGGATGGATTTCCATGGGTCTGGCTCTGGAGGTGGTGGAAAGGGAGAGGGGATACAGCAAGGCAAGGCTGGGGATCATTTTCTTGCTGAGCACCAAAAASGGACTTGCAGATGTTCTTTGCTCAGCAAGACCCTGATCGTGTTGCTGGGACCGTCTAAACTCTGGGCGATGCTGGAAAGCTGCTCCCAAGGGATTCAGGCGGCTGGGCCCAACCCAGCTCCACTACACCAGCAAATGGACACTGGCTCCGTCTCAATTTACATCCAAGATCTGACGGGGCTTGTAGGCTGTGTGAAATCCCCTGACATGTTGCTTTATTTCTCCACCCCTGGTCTCAGAGCAGAGCTAATCAGTCTGCAGGGACGGCTGTCCACGTAGCTGCTGCCAGCCTCCTCCTCGCTCTGGGGCGAGCAGGGGCGTGGGGACGGGAGCAGAGAGGACGGGGCTTTAGCACTCATGCCTGGCACCGACACAACTCTGCCAGTCTTATCCCAGAGCAGACCCTGCTCAGCCAGCAGGATTCGGCCCTCTTTGGGCTGACACACAGAGACAGAAAGCTGGATATTCCAACCTGCTCCTCCTGTGCCCACAGGAGCTGACGGCTGGGTTCCTCTGCGGCGTGCTCAGGGGATGTTTAGTGCAAGCGGCTGCCTCACCTCCCTCAGCGAGCCGCTACCCGCCGGTGACAGCTGGGACGACAAAGGCACGGCATGGTGAGTGGGCTCTCGGCACTCGGTCCCTTCCCAGGGGATTCCCTGCCCCAACACCCACACAAGGAACAGGGTGATGCCCCCCATCAGCACCTCCCCGCGTGCAGGTCCCCCGAGGCAGGCGTGTGGCTGCGGGGCTTGAGCTCTTTGCGGGACGGCTGCGGGCAGGGCAGATCCCCCACCTCCACCAGGAAGCAGCCCCCCCATCCCCAGCTTACTCGGCTTCTTGGGGGCCTCAGGCATGCTGGCTCACTGAATATATGTCTCACTCCTATTCACTTTGTACCTGATAGATAACCACTCTCAATTAAATTTGGCCAGCACTAAGCGTCTAACAGAAAGTTTATGCAAAGTGCATGCAYGCATATGTCCGTCAGTGCAGCAGCCTTCTTTCCCACTCATCCCACGGTCACACTTGAGTCCTCTAGAGCAGCTAATCCCTTCTCCCGCCAAACGTGGACCCACGACTGTCATCTGGGGGGGTTCTGTACTGAAGTTAAACATCAGAACTAATTAAATAGTCAGACTGAGACACCCCAGAGCAGCAGGAAAAGCCATGCCCAAAAAAGCACTTCTCAGTTTTCCTCCATTCCCCAACATTACTGTTTCCTCACAGCTGGGACCCACCAGTGAGGACTTTGCTGCCCACCCATTGGGCTGGCAGGCAGAACACATCTTCTGGCTGAAGGACAAATGAACCCTTTGGGTCTTACCCCAAGACTTTGCAGAGCACCTGATGCTGCCAATTGCCAGAGGACCATCCCAAGCCATCTGGAGGCCACTGGAAACCCCCGAGGGTGATGGAGCAGTGGGGACGGTCTGGGGGTCCCCCTCTGTGGGACAGCCTGGGCCTTTRGTGGGGCTGTATCTAGGTCTTAGATGGCCAGGTTGCGGGCAGATGAGAGAAGTGCACACGTGCAGGTGACCCACCCAACTGCTCCATAGCACCAGAGCTGCCATTCACCCAAACCCAGCGGTCGTACTGGCGTCGGGCAGACCAGAACTCAGTTGCTTTGTCTGCTTGGGGATGGCTGGCAGGGTCTGAGCCCTCAGGAAAAGCCCATCCAGGCTTGGCTGTTGAGCCAGGCTGGTCTTTTTGCTTCCCCCCTGTCATAAATCAGAACAAGCCACATCCATGGAGTGCAGGGCTCACTTTGTCTTTTCCTCAAAACTTTCTTTTCCATGACAGTTAATTCCCAGAACGATGTGAGGCTGGAGGTGAACCTGGCTTAGGAGAGCAGGAGCTTCTGCTGCGGTCTGTCCCACCCCTCGTGGAGTGGGGAGCTTTCCTCAGGGAGGTGTCTTGACAGCAAATAGGAAGGCAAAATATATCCATAAACTTGGCCTGGATTTCCAGCAACTTTTGGCTGTTAGTTTGCAAAATCCTTAGCTTCTCCCTCAGTGATTTGTGTGGTAAAACACAGGACAGAGACCCCAAGTGCTGCAGCCCCTCTGCACCGCCCTGCATGCAGCAGCAGCACCACCAACACCCATGGTTCTGCGCCCGGGGCAGGTCCAYGCTCACCTGCACCACCGGTGCTCCCACGGCACTTAGTCCTAAGGCAAAGACCAGCTCCACTTTGGGATGCTGAGAGGCGTCTTCATGAGGAAGAGACGAATGGTGATGGACAGCAATCCCTGGGGCGAGACTCTCTGAGCTGGGGAAGCTCTGGTGCCCCTGGCCATGCAAAGTGAGCGGAAGAAGTGGTAGAAACTGCTTGCAGTGAGGACTTAAGAGGAGCATGTAAGAAGCTCCTGAAGAATCAGGGATGCCTCCCCAAATAAAAAGGAGATGGCCAGGCTGAGGACTGGATTGGGAGAGTAAATCCAGCTGGGAGGACACAGGACTGTGCTTAGGAGCAAGATCTTCAGATTGGGATGTTGCCCCACTTTTAGCACAATTCTGGCCACCTCTGCAGGTTATTTGCAGCATCCCAGGTCCTGAGCTGGGCTGCCAGTCTTGAGAGCTGCCACTGCTAGGGGCTGGTGGGTGAGGAACCCCATCCACAGCCAGGATGGGCTGAGGGACCCAGGGCAGAGCCCTTAGGTGCTCTGCTCAGTCCAAAGCTCTCTCCTCAGCACCACCATGTAATGTCCCCAAGGTCCAGGAGGTACCCAAGTGTGTGCTGTGCTGCTTTGCCACTGGGGTTGCCAGCAGGTGGGCTCCAGTGGATGTCCCAGCTCAGAAACTGAACATCACCACACAAAGCACTGGAAAAGCAAAGGGAAGAGAAATGGAATCACATGAGGCTCTTCCTTACGGAGGGAAAAAAAAAAACCAACAGTGTTAGCTCCACCGCCAACAGCTGCCCAAGATTCCAGAGGCAGCAGCAGCACAACACCAGATATGAAATCTGAGATGCGCTCTGGAGGTATTTTCAAGCCAGCAAACGGTCATCTGCTGGTGCTCTCCTAACAACAATAATGATTAAAAAAATTGGGAGAAATCTGATAGCATTATCCTGCCAGGCTGCTCAGTACAACCATCACATCTTCAAATATGAGCACATCCGTGATGAATTAGGGATGGAGCATGGGCAGAGCAGGAACTGAAATTGCATTAGCTCTCCCAAGAGCTGCAGATACATGCAGTGCTCGCAAACAAACTCCTAGCCACTTGCAGGGAGTGAAATCCTTCACTAGCTAACAGTGGGGAAAATACACAGAGACTCATGCAGAAGCACAGACAGAAATACAAAGCAAACTATGTAAATTAGACTAAGAAGACCAAATGTGGAGAAAAGTGAGACCAAAAATGCATGCTCTGCCAGCAAGTGCCAGAAAATTGATCAGTGATTGAGAATTGTGGTGAGAGGGATGCTTATGCCAGAAAATAAAAGGGGAGAAAAAATCCACTCTAGTGTAAATGCAAACCTGAAAGGATGGTTTCTGTAGGAGCCTGACATTAATGCTCTGCAAAATGAAGAAGAAAGTGCTCTGCAGAGCTCAGATTACCCCCAGATGCGGAGGGAGGGCGGCAGCACACAGGCAAGCAGGGAGTGGGGTGCCTGAAAGATGGGGCAGGGCAGACTGCATTAGACTGCTGAGATATCAGATCTGGGCATTATTCCAGAGAAGAAAGCAAATTTCCAACCACAAAGCCAAATTAAAATTATACAGTGGCTTGATCATAAAATCTCTCCACAATGGATGTTACAAGGATAAAGACAAGAAATGCCAGGACTACATAGGATGAAATTTCAGGAAGAGCCTTGCAAAAGATTTGAGCTTGAAGAGGGGGATCACAACCCAGCAATGCTATGAGCAAGGGAGCTGGTAGACAGGCTGCACACACCAGCCAAGCAAGAAGTTATCCAGGATCTGGACATACCTCTGTAAAACTGCAGCTGGTGGGGTTTTTTTGGAGGACTGGGCTGACGCCTGGGCAGGTTGTATAGGTGGAAGCAAAGGAAAGGTCTTGGCCCACACAGAGCCAGCCTCACTGTCTCCACAAAACACTGGACATTGCTGTCAGTATTTGTTTTTTGTCTGAGGAGCCTGTGGCTGCCTGGAGCCACACCTTATAGGAGCAGTGAGGTGAGCTGTATCACAGAAGCGGACAGCAGAGGAAGTTGTACACAATCACCTGCATGTCTAACACGGCTGTAGCCATCAAAATAACATCTCATGGCGGCTCATGCTTCTGCAAAGCCAAGGGGCCAGCATGCTCCACTGCAGTCAGTCCAGCTTGCAGAGATAGGGTTAGCAACTCAAAAGGAAGAGAGGCAGAGAAACTAGAGCTTGCTACTATGACCAAACTTACCTGCCTTGTCAAGTGTTTGATCATCCCTGATCAAGCGCTGAAGAAGATAGATCAGGATGGCAGAAATTCCCCCATATGTGCAGAGAGGGGTGAAAGCTGTGGATGGGAGGGATGTAAATCATGTCCATTGCTCTTGGCTTTTGTTTTTTGCTTGTTGGTCCAAGTTTGGCAAACCTGAAACATCACAAAATACGTTGATACCACCAGATCTGCATTTCTGCAACAGTGTCTGTGTTGGGGGGGACTAAATTGAAAAATTACATCTGTCTCTTTTCAGAGTAAACCACAAATTTTGGCAGGGGAAACAGGTGAAATAATAAGGGAGGTGCTGCCTGGCACCCCGCCATCAGCATCCCTAGATGGGCACTGGGCCCAGTATGGCCCAAATACTGGCAGGTTTCCTCAAGACAGTGCCTCTGGAGCTGTGCCAGCTTTGCAGCCTCTGTGCGGCTGCACTTATGTGGTACATGCTCTCACATTGATTAGCAGCAACGGGAAACAAGCTGGGGCCGCCGGGCTTCATGCTCCTCTCATCTACACCTCGTTGCTGCCCGCTGCAGCCACAGGCCTTCCCGTGGCATACGCAATATACAAATCCAGCCCGGTATCACCCCTGACGTGCACCCTGGTGAGCCATCCTACGGGCCAGCAGCAGGTCTGGGTGCAGCCAGGGCTGAACTGAGCAAACACGCAGCCTACGGTGCTGTGTGCGCCAAACGAGGGCCGAAGCAGGGTTTTAAATGAACTGCTCTGGATCAAAGCCCACTTAGGCTCAAAGCTTGCGTAGTGCTTAGGAAGAGCTGTGCTTGGCAGTGGAGCGCCCACAGAGCTCTGGTGGCTCTGCCCATCCATCTGAGCCCCACCGGGGGCTTGTGCCCATGGCAGCATGGTTGTGGCTTCAGCTTAACTGCTGCCCTGAAAGCTTGAGCTCTATAGGGACAGCTTTGGGGCTGGCAGCAATCACCAGTGGCTCTGCTTTGTGGTGCTGGCAGAAGGGCAACGCAGGGTCCTGGGCTGCTCCGGGCTGGCACTGTCGTCACACTCCTGCTACAGAGCATCCCCATGTCCCAAGGGTGGGGACAGCCTGAACGCCTGGCAGAGGACAGGTCAGTCCCAGCCCTCCTGACACCACTGAGCCCTTGGGAGAAAACCTGGCAGTTCAGGCAGGAGTTCGCTTTGCAAAAAAATTCTGATTCCTGGGTGCAAAGCACCCATGTCCCTGGCCTCTCCTGCCCTCCTCAGCCCTGGTACCCRCATGGATTCATCTCTGCTGGGCTTCCCAGCAGCAGGTCAGACCATACATCAGGAGCACTCCTTGATCCAGCACCTTGCTCTTGTCTCCTCAGCAGAGCCCTGAGGAAATAGTGGTTAACATAATGCTYGGCCCTTCTCACTTACTATAATGGTTTCTCTGTGCTAAAGGCACTTTGTTTCTGGGAAAATGTATTTCCTCCTTGAATTGGTGAAAAAATAATGCCTCAAAAAGCCACACTGCTGACCCATCCATCGCAAGGCAGAGGGTTTTGGTGTGCTCCTGCTACTGAGCCCAAGAGCCCTCCCGCAGCAGCCTGCCCCAGCTTACAGCTGGGGAAATACATCCTGTGTGACAAGCATTTCCCCATCTCCCATCTGTGCATTTAGATAAGAAATGAGAAGCTCCTGTGCTGTGGCTACTACAAGGCTAACATGTCTAGGCTGGATGTGGCAGTGAGGAACATCCAGCCCCAGGGGCCCGAAGAAAGCGTTCAGCCCATGGGAGGGTGCTTTCTGCTCTCCCACTGAGCAGTCCTGACATGGCACACCTGTGCCTCAGTTTCCCTGCCTGCAAGAGGGAGACACGATCATGCCACAAGGTGCTGAGGTAYAATTTGGGATCTGGGAGGCAAAGCAAGTCCAGGGATACAGAGCTCTTTCCCACAAGCAACATCACCAGCCCTGCTTGCAGCACCCTGATACTCCCCTGAAAGCAGCCAAAAGCCTTGGGAGGCTCAGGGTAGTGTGTCCCAATGGACATCTAGTCATCCCACCACTGAATCCCTGTGGGAGCTGGAAGCTGGTGAGCTGGAAGGTCTCAGGACAGGGTCAGGGACTGCAGGAGTCCCACTGTCCATGGGTGGGCAGTGGGACTCTGCGGGCATCCTCAGTCCAGCGTACCTCCAGAATCCTGTTGCCTATTCCTACATTTCATTGTTCTCATAGGTGTGATGCTCTTTTCTCCTTGCAGTGACCCACAAAGCCATCTCCACTTTCTTTTGATTTGGCACTGATTAATGACCAAATGGAAAGCACCCAATCCATCCTCCATCACTAGCCCTGCTCTGCTCTTCCTGTTTTGTCCATCTAAGGTCTCCTCCTCAGATCCTGTCACYATGGAAATTCCCCCCAAGAGCCCTGACGGGAGTGAGAAATCTCCTCAGTCCAAGGAGCTGCCRACCAGTAACACGGCCAGCACCCTCTGCATCAGCTCCCGGAGCGAGTCYGTCTGGACCAGCTCATCCAGAAGCAAGTGGGACATATACCACAAGCCCGTCATTGTCATGTCTGTCGGAGCAGCCGTCTTCCTCTTCGGGATGGTCATCACCAGCCTATCTTGCATCCAAAAAAAGAACAAAGAGGTTTACAAAATGTGTGGCCCAGCTTTCCTATCCTTGGGACTGATGCTCATCGTTTGTGGCCTTGTCTGGATCCCCATCATCCGGAAGAAGCAGAAGCAGAGRCAGAAGTCACAGTTTCTGCAGAGCCTTAAGTCCTTCTTCTTTAACCGCTGAGGGCAGCCCAGGACCTTTGCAGGAAGGCTCCCCTCCCCTCTACCCACCTGTGTTGGTTAGCCATAAAAAGAAATGTGTTCTTGTACTCTCCTAGAGGATTTCATGCCAGTAAGYCTCTTCCTTACAGGTGAAACACACTGTACGTGTCTCCAGTGTGAAAATGAACTTTGTATTTCATCCAAGTAATCTCAGAAAAAAAGAGAGCAGGATTTTGCAGCTGAGCCCAGCAAGGCAGGTCCGAGCTCTCTGCTTTGCCCTCCTGTCCAATGAGCAACCCAACATCACATATTGGGAAAAGCAAAGCTCCTAAGTAGCCTGGCTCCACCCAGTAGCTTTTGCAAGATACATCAGCAGAGAGGAGCCAACCAACTACACAGCGTGAATAAAGCTGGGTGTGAACATTGCTGACTGCAAACTGCAGATTAGATGTAGAAACTGGGAGGCCAGAGATGGTTCATCCAGAGTCAGCAGAGAGGAGAAGCAGGACAATGTAGTTCCAGGCCACTTTGTATCAGAGGAGGTCACCACAACAGGCAACACACATACCAAATCTTAGGAGGACCAGATGTGACACCCATGTTCAGGACTTTCCTGTCATTGAGCTATTATGACGGCTGGCTCAGAGATGGCTGCAAACTGGAGCTCACTCCTTGCTCAGGGTGGAGCATTCACAATTTATTTATTGCTCCAAAGGGTCAAGGCAAGGAGCAGCATCACAGTCAGCATTTCTTTGCTCCCCCTGGCAGAGGGTTTTTAARAAAGGCTGTTCCTCCAGGCCTGCAGAGGCAAAGTTGTTCTGCAGCATCTCTGCATTTTCACTGATGTCTGCCAGAGACACCCATAAACCCCAACCATCAGCCTATTCATGCGACCAGAATTGAACCACAGCCAACCGAGACAGATTCGTTATCATCACCACTCTGTATTTCTGCCTTTAATAAATGTATGCCCTGAGGCAGTTCACCAAGGAAGGTATGGATCCTTTCTGYATGGTTTTTGCTTTAATTTTATATTTTCAGCAGGCCTGATTTATTTTAAAAGACAAATTTGAAACCCAAATTCTCAGTCTGAAGAACTGGTCTCAGTCTGGACAGCAAGATCTGGGTTGGTATAAATAAGCCCATAATGTCCAGCTCCTAATTTTGGGTTCAGGCACTGATGGGAGTCTGATTTTTCAGAAGTGCTGATGCAGACTGGATCCCATGGCAGACTTTCATCAGAACAGAACAAGCACTGGCTTAAAGGCCCTGACACCCGCTGCGGTATTAGGATGTGGTTGGTGCTGACGAAGAGGAACACAGAAGAGGACACCCCACCAAGCTCCTTTGTAGTCTGCACCTCCGCAGGGAAGCTGAGACAGCCCCTTTGCTCTTCCAAATGCCATGGGAGGAAAAGAGGCTGGCAGGGGGTGCACTGAGAGAATTTGCAATGTGTTCACTCTTTAGTTTCAAACAGACAGGGTATGATAACCTCCATCAACTGCTGATGAGAAGAAGCTCATGTAAGCCYTCAGGTTTCTCTAACTCAGTATCCCAGGTCTACCAACAGATCCCGAGGAAAGCTGGAGAAAAACACAAAAAATAGGGCATGCAGACAATAGTCCTTCTCCTGGCTTATATTCACCTCCCAGCTCACAACAGCTCGGAGCCAAGCCAGAGGTTGCTCCAGACCACTGTTTAAYGGTCACTGACACAGCTAACATGCCCAACTCCTCCTATTTTGTCYGCTTATTCAAATCATTTTGCACTTTCAAGCTCTGCAACATCCTGGAGCCACAATCCCTTTAAGCCCTCTAATTTCCTAGACATGCTGAAAGCTCTGCATAACATCAGGAGACATGGCAAAAGCAGAGGGTAACAGATCCTGCTGCTCCAGGCCGGCGGGTACCCAGCAGATCAGTTAAAACGGTGTTATCTGGACAAGGAGAGTTCACCTAGTCAAGGATCGTGAAGCTGTAGCTGTGGGAACTGTGCTTGGGGCCAAGAGTTGATTCCCTGTGGGGAAATACTTAACCTCCTCCCGGTCATCTTTGGCTGAACTCCCTTATATCTGAAGTCGGCGCCACATTAGCATCTTTGCCTGCAAATATGGTCCAAGGTGCCCGTGGCCCAAAGCCTTCAATTGGAAGCATTTGTGCTACCACAATTTGGCTCACACGATTAACCAGGGAGCTCGGGCTCACCTTTGCACTACTGCCAGGCTCGCACCAGTATGTGACCAAGGCTGACCAGTCCCATGCRCCTGGAGACCCCCTCCACCAGTGCTGGGAGAACTTGAGGAGGCAGCTCCCAGCCCGGCAGCTGACACAGCTGGATTATGAGTATTCAAGCAACGCACGTCCCTTTGCCCCAGGCTCAACCTGGCCCTGAGTTTTCTTTCCTGGGTGGTGCAGACATGTGTGTCCCTGGCCAGCCAGTGCCAGGTTCATGAATGGAGTGTACACGGTGTACAGTCTGGCACCAGACCCAGTAAACCTCCATTTGTTCCTCAGCCATTCATCGTGCCATGCAAGGTTTTGATTGTTTTTGCAATCCTGACTTGGCACTGGGCAGCAGTCTCCATTGATTTAGCTGCAACACTCACTTAAAACTCCTGCACAGGGGGCAGCTGCAGTCTGAAGAGCAGACAAACATCAGGACTCATGAGGGGGAAATCACAGAGTAATGTGAAGAGCATCACCAGGTCCTGGCTGGCTTCAGCCTGCAGATCTGGTCACAGACAGGYGTCTTAAAGCTTCACAGTCTGGAGAAGGCACCTGGAAATGTTCCCTGCTGCAAAGAGCTCRCAGTGGCAAGAGGCTGCTCGACCCTGGCTCACTGTCCAAAGGGATGTGACAGGAGGACTAGAAGTACCAAATGGCCTGCGGAGGGGGAGCAGGGGTCCTGCTCTYCATGTCTCACAACCAAAGATAAGGAGACAGTCAATGAAATGTTAATATGATAAGAAGTCACTGAAATCAAGAATCTAATGGGATTCCAAACTGGTCATTTATAACAAGAATATTAGGTTTAATTAAAGCAAAACTTTCCCAAGGGACTTTCATTGTGCTGCTCTGGTCTCCTGTCTGTTGTTTTGTGCCTGCTGGCAGAGAGGGGAGGCTGCGTTATAAGATGTTTGGGATGGATGATGGTGTGGCATCCAGGGGCCACCACGCAGGGAGGCTCACTCAGGACATCGGGAGGAGGAAGAGTGGAGCTGGTGCTGCAGGTTTGTTTGGGTGCTGGCCATGTGCCCTGGGTGAAGGTCTCAGGTCTGCAGATGTGCTCAGTGGACACCTCTGTTGAGGTGTGAGGAGCACATGGGTGGCAYGGGAAATTGCCTGGAAAGAGGATSGAGCCTAGCCCAGGGATCACCAAAGCTTGCTGAGAGGAGGAGGGGGGATTTATCAGGTGGATCTTATCATTTGCTGCCCAGATCTGTAAGGGGACAGTGAGGTAAAGGGAGAGAAATGTTWACTGAAGGGAAAAGCTGGATTAACAGCTCGAAGATCAACATGCAGATGGAAGTCCAGCAAYAGAGTGGGAACTCTCCGCTTTGTTGCACAGGGCATAAATGCCTGATTACTGCTGGGAAGTTGGGTGGATTTTGCTTTTCTGCATGCAATGCAAAGAGCTCCCAGCACTGGGAAATGCATCATTCTCCTGAAATGAGAGACGCTCAGCTGGAGCAACTTAGGGATGCAGGCTATCCTGGAGGCTGTTCACACGGGTTTCATTAGGAGCTGACATAAAATGTATGCCCTACTATGGCCCGGCAAAACTCCGCAGGGCTGCTGAAAAGTGAAATCCTGCCTCTGTGCTGTGGGACCGGTGAACTTCTACATCCCAGTGACATGGGATGCTGCAGAGGCAGGGGGTATCCGTGGGTTCAAAATGGGTTGATGGACAACAGATCAAAAAAGAGACTGCAGAAGCAACAGAGAGGGGACATAACAGTAGTGGATGCTGGAGAAGTCCATGGGGATCAGATGGCAGCAAGGGCTGGGCTCATGCGCTGTCTCCTCCTGCCACTGCTGGAGAGAGCACTGGGCTAGGGGGAACTTTGATCTGATCATAGGGCAGTTCCTGTCTTTGGGTCATTCCCATGCACCCACAAAGCACTGTTTGACTGCTCCTCAGTATTCCTCTCTACTCCCACTGAAGCCTGTTTGAATCCCGGTGTGATGCTTTGGATCAAACCAAAGAAAACCATGTTTTAAGAAAATATCACATTATCCAGCAAATATAATTACATCCGACTCTCACTAAAGCAAGCTTAGATGCGATCTGCCAGCTTCCCCTGTTCTATAAAAAGAACAGGAAGTCCATTACAAAATTAATTATCTCTGCAGAGCAGTTCAAAGAGGAAATCTTTGAATTTTGAAATCTCCTGCATCTCAAAGGTCAGCCCCCCCAGCAAACCCACTGAGCAGGCTCTGCTGCCAGATGACACCCTGCTACAGGGTGCCTGCAACAGCTTCTTCATTCCTGGGCTTTACCAAAAATTAAACCTGCCCCAAGMTACTGCACACCCATGTTGCATACCTCTCTCCGAGGATGTTAAATCGTGTTTTATCTCACTTCGCATTAACTGGATTCATCCCTGGTTAATCTGCAGATTTCTGCTGCTGGGAATTGCACTAACACTAACCCCCTTCCTCTGGGGTATAAATGATTTAACTGTGGAAGGAAGCAGGTGAACACCGGTGTCCGTAAGCACACATATATTCCCCTGAGCAGTCCCACCACTCCTTCCTGGAAACACAGCCTGCGATGAAAGCAGAAATCAGTGGTATACTTCTGCCCATGGGGCGGTGGGGGCAGATATCCTGCGAGTGTCTGCTGGGATGTCAGCTTCATGCCTGTGTCTGGATATTAGCTGGGCCATCAGTTCAGTGTGCACCCTGAAATGCTGCTGGTGCTTCCTTGCACCCTAAGGTGCAGATGACATCCCACCGGGATGAACTGCAATCACCCATCCCKTACTGAAAGCCAGCAGCAGCCCTTCCCTGTCCTTAATGAGCAGTAGTGACAGTAATAACTTTCAGAGGACTCTCAATGCTCGCAGTGACTTTGAAACCCTACAAAAACACCCAATCCTTCCTATTTTCACACTAGGTGTTAGACACATAGAAATTATAAAACCAGCTCAGACTTGCACCGTGGCACCGCTGAGAAGGGTGCAGGAAAGCTCCGAGAGGCAGATGTGAGCACACATGCCCCAGCTTTGCCCCTTAATCTTGCTAAGGGAGGATAGGGAATGCCGAAGCAGGGCTTTTGCCCAAACCATGTCAGAGACGGTAAATCTGGTTATTTCTCACTCAGACGTGGTACTGCTGTGACCTGGGTGTTTCCAGGGGAGGAAATGCCTCTGGCTGTGCAGTCACTCAGAGCTGCCCGGGCATGCGTGTGCAGTCCCAGCAAGGGCTGGAAGTTCCCCCTTCCTGAGCTGGGTGTTGCAGCAACAAAAGTAGTTTTCTTCTTTTTTCTTCCACTCAACCGGAATATCAGGTTGGAACAGAAGTCAGCACCAAAAAGGAWACTGTTTACTTCCAATGCTCTGACCCAGGATATTTAAAGCTCTGCTCCTCCGCACGCAGCAGTGTCGGGGATGGGAAAACTCCTGTTCCCTGCGTTACGGGGTTTGCAGCATCCAGCCCACCATGAACACCAAAGGTTCAGGGACATTCCTTCTCAGCCTCTCCTGTCAGCATCCCTGGGAAGGAAATACCATGAATCCCAGACTGCTCTGAAGCTGGCTGGTGCAGCCTGGTTTTAACCCAGCTTGAACCCCCAGCCCTGCCACAAACCCCCGAACTGCCAGGGTGGGGGGGTGCCAGGACACCAGCAAGAAGCTGCTGAAAATGTCCATCCCCCCCCCAGTTTTCTTGGTTTTGAGACCTGCTCGGGGCCTGTTAGGTGTTASAAAACTTTCCACCCCTTTCCATGCTGGAGCACCCTGGGGGTGCAGGAGAAGAGGCTGGGGGGGCCAGGGCTGGTGTGGGGGCTCAGGTCCCCAGCCATGGGTTGGGGTGGGCCACAGAAACTACTCTGGCAAGAGTGGCTGGGCAACTGCACTCTGGGTGACCTGTGTCGATGTAGGAGTGTTAGTTAACCCCTATGGAAGGACCAGGGSGACCCCCAGCCTGGCCAGTGAGCCCTTCCCTGGGTATTCATTTAATTAGGAGCTTCCTTTGAGGCTTGTGAGCCTCAAAGTTTAAACTATGTAGTTTTAAACTCCATCCTTGGGTTGCTCAACCCCTCTCTGGTCCAGTGATAGCCTTTCCAGTATGTGCCAGTCTGCAGCTGCAGGGCTCTGTCAAGGCAGGTGGAGAAATTCATCTCCTCCATCTCCCTCTTGTCCTCACAGGCTCTTGCAAGGGGATGCTGCATTATTTGCAGCCCTGCCATGGCCCAGCAGCACTGGGGAGGGAGTACCCAACTACTTATCAGTGCAAAGGAAGCCCCTTCCAACTGAATTGTGTAGCCCTCAAGCTAAGTGCATGTGTCATACAGCACCACATAACTCTGCAGTGAATGCACACAAGCCAGTAAGGTTCAATCTCTCCTAGACTGACAGGCAGTGATGTCCTGGTGCGTCTCTCCTGGTGATGGTTGGTCTATAGAGGGAAGGAGCAGAGCCCTGGAGAGGGTCTGTGGGAGGAGACCAGCCTTCTGCCKGTTTGCCCTGCCAAGCCTTGGTACCTCACGTCCCTCTGCAGCTGAAACATGGGCCACCAGTGCCTGTACCTCCCATGGTGCCCTTGGAGGGGACYGCTGCTCTTGACTGCCCCATGACGCTGCACCATCAACCAGAATCTCCTGGGCAGCTCTCATAGATAGTTATTTGTGTCAGGTTTTATAACTTTTTATACTTGACCAGTCCTTGTGGGGTCCTGTTTGCAACACTTCTCCCATGATTCCAGGCCTGGAAAGACTTGCTCARTTTTAAAGCCAAAATCCTTGGGACTATTCCTCAGACTGGCAGATTCAGCTGTCATCCTCCAACATGAGCCGGCTGTCATCCTCTCAACATGAGCGGGCAGTGTGCCCAGGTGGCCAAGAAGACCAATGGCATCCTGGCCTGTATCAGGAATAGTGTGGCCAGCAGGACTAGGGAGGTGATCGTGCCCCTGTACTCGGCACTGGTGAGGCCGCACCTCGAATACCGTGTTCAGTTTTGGGCCCCTCACTACAAGAAGAACGTTGAGGTGCTGGAGAGTGTCCAGAGAAGGGCGACAAGGCTGGTGAAGGGTCTGGAGCACAGGTCTGATGAGGAGCGGCTGAGGGAGCTGGGGTTGTTTAGCCTGGAGAAGAGGAGGCTGAGGGGAGACCTTATCGCTCTCTACAACTACCTGAAAKGAGGCTGTAGAGAGGCGGGTGTTGGTCTCTTCTCCCAAGTAACAAACGATAGGACGAGAGGAAATGGCCTCAAGTTGCRCCAGGGGAGGTTTAGATTGGATATTAGGAAAAATTTCTTCACYGAAAGGGTAGTCAGGCATTGGAACAGGCTGCCCAGGGAAGTGGTGGAGTCACCATTCCTGGAGGCGTTCAAAAAATGTGTGGATGTGGTGCTTCGGGACATGGTTTAGTGGGCATGGGTGCTGGGYTGATRGTTGGACTCGATGATCTTARAGGTCTTTTCCAACCTTAATGATTCTATGATTCTATGATTCCAAGGACATACATGTGATGAAGGACTGGAATTGTTGGGGTAGGGGGGGTTAATATTAAACTATTTTCTGAAGAAAACCTGATGCATTGCTTTGAGAGACCCTCAATAAGTTTAAGTGGCTATGGGTAGGCAGAGGCGGGGCAGCAGCATAGTCTGTTAAGAAAAGAGCTGTCAGGGGAAGCTGTGTCCTGCTATCTATCTACCTACCTACCTACCTAYCTATCTGTATATGCTCCACACAGAGGTGAAAGTTGTTTTTAATCCCTGAACTGTTAAGGCAGCCTGATGCTGATGGGTGCTGTGTGGTTTCAGCCCATGCCAGCCAGCCCTAGAGGCATGTACTGCAGTTGCCTGCAGCATCACCCACCACTGGGACATAGTTTTTCCTCCCGCTGTGGATGGAGAGCAGGCTGGCTCATGCAGGAGGAGGGAGAGGGATTTTCCCCTCCTCTGCTCTTTCTTYCTCACCTCCTGCAGAGAATCTGCCTGCATTTCTTATTCTGGACAAAGCCCTTGGATGAGGTCTCAGCCAGCCTTGGCTTCTGCCCAGCCTGCTGCCTGTGTCTTCTCTTCATGGAAGGGATTATTTCATTGGAAAGTTCCTTCATGTCCTTTGTCCTGGCAAAGTATTAAGCTGAGCACAGGTATGGGAAGAACAAACTGTTTGCAGAGCTGAAAGTAGCTCAGAAAGTCCCTGCTGGATGCAGGCAATGAAAATGGTGGTTCAAGCCCCCAAGACCATCCCTGGACAAGGTACAAAACAAGGAGGAAGGGAGCTTGGGTCTTCCACACTTGGTTACATGCTGGAAGCATTAAGCTGGGGGATTTTAGGGAAGATGCAGCTCTGGAGTATGTCCTGCCTGATTTGGGATCCAGGAGGGGCCAAAGGACTCAGAAGGGCATCCCACGTGTCTGTGTATGTGTGTCCCTAGGGGACAGTTGGTATTTTGGGGACAGTGTCTCCAGGGAAAGCACCTGGGGGGGAAGCTCCTCATGGTTGTGGGCTCTTGATGTGTGGCTGAGATCAGGAGAGACCAACAGCCCCAGAGCTGATGCTGGCACATCACAGGGATTGCTTAGGACAGCGGGCTGRGCTCCCTGCATGCTTTTACTGGCTCCAAGGGCAGTAGGAGCCATAAATCCCGAGTGGTGCATAATCAACAGCTTCCTCTGCTCTGCTGGGAAGATCAGTGATTACTGCTGAGCCAGGCCCTACAGGTAAATGAGAAGCAGGTCACCAGGCTCGCCCTATGAAAGGCACTGGGTGTGCGTGGCACTGCCTCTGCTACAGCAAAATTCAGTGGCATCTCAGCCTGAGTGACTGAGGCRCTGGACTAGTAATGGACCCTGATGGCTCCCAGTTGAAATCCTCACTGGGAAAAGCTGCRGCCCCTCYCTCCCAGTTGAAATYCTTGCTGGGAAAAGCTGCAGCCCYTCCCTCTGCCCAGCGATGGTAATTGACTCTGGCTTTGCCTAGTGGTTATAGMCATCATTTAGTGCACRGGTTCCCCCCTCTGCTTGGAGGGGAGGGTTCTTCTGGCTGCTGTGGGTGCTCCCCCAGGCCCAGATGAATCTGCAGGGTTTGGGGGTGTGAGGTGTTGAATGTGGGGTCTGGTCTGCACCCCACCTGTCCCCATGCCTGGACCAGCCCTTAAGGTCCCACATTGGGCTGGTGTGCCCACAGATTACGCCAAATTTTGCACAGTGCTTGGGGTTGGGTTAAGCCAGCAACCCTCCATCCAGCTCCGCTTGCCTCCCACCCTCACATGCAGCCTAAATCCGGGTCTTTGAACTCCAGTGTGGGGAAGGGGTGGCTGGAAATTGCAGGCCAGTATAACCAGCACTGCTAGCGTATTCCTCAGCTGTACCGATCTCAGCTAGACACGTCTGTTTGTCGGTCGCTCATGCTGGGGAAGGAGCTGCTGCCCAAGGCAAGCAGGGCTGCGCATGGCCGATTGCATCTGGTCAGCGGAGGAGCAGGCTGATAAGCTGTCCCTGCGGCACTGCTGCTGGGAGCACTCATCGGCCCTTTGGCTGCTCACAGTGCTGGTGTGAGTCTAAGCCAGCTCTCGCCTGCTAAATCTGCTGCAATGGTTTTACAGCGGTGCCTGCCAGCACCGGCGGATCCTGCCGTGCAGGTCAGACCCCAGCACTGCCGCTCCCCCACTCCTGCCATGCAGCTCTCACAGAGGAGACCGCACAGGAGCATCTCCAGCTGCTGGCCACTCCTGGGGAGCATTTGCAGATCTTGCAGAAAAACTTTCAACAGCCGTGTACCCACCAAAAACACGTGCGAGCCAGAGCTTGATGATGTTCACAGCACAAAGTTGGGCAGGGGGTGCCGCATCCTCTCTGCACTGTGCTCTGGGTGGGCTGAGCTCCTCCTGGTCAGGGGTGTGAAGGGCCTTGCAAAGTGTGGGAGTTTCTTTCAGCAGAGGGGAGCRTGTGCTAACCCGCCATGTGCCGGGATGCTTTGAAGTGTTGTCCTCTGTGGGATGCTTTCCAGGGGACCAGCATCACCAGCCAGGGCTCAGTGAGGAAGGAGCGCTGGGGGAAGGAGCCTTTCCTAAATCAGTATTATTCCTGTCCAGCCATGATGTCTGGGCTCCTTTTGCAGATATATGAAGAGGTACAATCACTCAGTGTCTATCAATCAGTGTCTTTTTTGCGAGGGGAGGAAGGGTCTGCTGTTTTTACCATTCCTCCCCAGGGAGTTGTCCTGAGAGTTCAAYATAAATTGTTCTGAGCTTTCATTCGGTCAGGGAAGCTCTTCCTACACTCAGACTTGGGAGGAGAGCACTTGGACAGCAGCTTCATTCCTGCAGCCGTGAATCCCACAGCTGAGACCCAATCCCAAAATGCTCTGAYCCTGCATGGAGCTGCTGGCCCTTGAAGGAAACCAGTCCCCTTGTGCCACAGAAGGGAGTTTGCACACCCCTGCCAAAGCTGAGCTCATCTGCAGCCCCTGCATTTACAGCAGTTTGAGCCGTTCACCATAGACAGCATCAAGCCATGGAGCTGTGGCTGGAGATCACCGTGCATAAACCGTCCCTGGGCTGCTCAGTCAAGCATTTTCTCTTCATCCTCAGRCAGATATTTCATAAAAGCTCAGCCCACACTACAGGGAGTTACCCAGGTTTCACTACAGGACAAACTTTTTGAAGACTCCTTCTTGGGTTTGTCACCACATGCTGCAGTTAAGTAAATATTGACTGACTCCCRCAGGCCAAAGATTTTGTCAGACCACTTCCATTTGCCTGCTCAAATTTTTGCTGCTCCCAACTAATATGTAACTCAGGGAAGCAATATTCATTGTTCCCTGTGAAGAACTGGTTCRCTCTTGCCACATATTTCTGCAAACTTGTTCTGKGMCAGCTCCAGGAACAAGTGTTTTCCRCTAACATCATCTTTCCAGCTATGGCTAGAAAAAGGCAGAAGAGGTAGGCAGAATTTTCTGCTCTTTTTTAAGTATCTTTGGAGCAAAATGCAACTGTTTGTTTGCACTTTTCTGAGCCATTAATTGGAGGTGAATGAACTTCTGGAAACCTTTGGGTTCCTTTCCAACCCAAGGAGTGACTTTGTTCAGCGTGTCACATTTCCTTTCATGCTCTCATAGGCAAACGGCTGCTCTCGTGCACTGCTTGGCAAGGCTCAGCCTCACTGAAATGTATCCACAKGAGAACCCTGCCTCCTACAGAGCAAATCCAAGCTGGGCTGCTGATGCCTTCCTGAAGAGCAATATGTGGGGCTCACCGTGCAAAATCTGGCTCACAAAAGCTTGAGGCTGCAGTGGAAGGAAGCCTGAAGGAAGCCTTGTCTGCAGTGGTAAATACTGCCCAGGCCCCAGAGCTCCCCTGGAGGGACACCAGATGTATGGGATGGGCCATCACACCACACAGTGTCTCCTCCAGAGGGACAGGGGTTGCCAGAGCTATTCCACTGTCTAGAGTGGGGTCAGTGATTCCCAGTTTCTGCACTGCAACAACCTTAACAAGTTTTCTTGCTCTCTGTTTCATTCCTGGGCTGCCCCAGGCATGGGACGCGGCCCAGGAGAAGACTTCTTCATCTAGTCTGGTGAGATCAAGGTGGCACCAGCCTTTTGCAGTGTGGGGCTAGACAGGCCTGGATTGATCCAAGCTCCTTGCATCAGACCCACCTTCCTTTGAGCTGTTTGCTTTTGGGGCGTGTCACTGATCTGAGGGAGATTCCTGGGGTGGTGCCTTTTCTGCCCCATGTGGCTAATGTCTGTTGAAGTCAAAGACTGGGCTAGAAAAGACAGAAGAGTCTTGAGGCATCTTCTGGAGCTTTCTCACTACAACAAAAACTGTCTGTCTAATCACCTGGAAGAACTCACTGACATTCAGTGAACAGAAGATAAAGACTCAGAAAAAACAAAGGAAATGGGAACTGGATACAGCTGTGGGAGCAAGACGGGACACAGAAAAGGTCCTTCCTTTCAGAGAGTGATGAGGTTCAGGCTCATCAGAAATCTGGCCGGAGCAGGTCCATCATTGTCAATGCTAAACCTCAGGCAGGTTCATCAAAATGTGGCTGAACTGGAGAGCAAAGAGCTGCAAACGTCTTTTTCCATCCTCTGTCCACCTCCACAATCACTGCAGTCCATTGAAAGAAGACTACAGAAAAAGGTATCTACGCAACGGGCTGCCCAACCACAAGCCAGGCTCTGGGCATGGCTCTGAGCCTTGTGTCACCTGTGGCAGGACAGGAGTAAGGGAAGACCACTGGTGTACAGGCAAGCGCAGCCTGAACCCAGGGTTCAGGGGCTGCGGAAACTCTGGTCGCTGAGCTCTGGGTGACTCCCCAGGGAAGCTGCAGTCACTGAGAARACCACTAGGAACTGAAGGCTGGGTTTGGGAGTGAGGGATTTTTTTGGCTGAGCTCTCAAGAAGACAGATTTCAGAGCATGTTTCCTGCAAACTGAGTGATCGAATCTTGAAAGAAGCTGTGCCCCAGCACTTCCCTCCAGCCTGCTGATAATTAAGCCAGGGCTAATCCTGGGCTGGCAAAGAGCAGATTCTCCCCCAGGCCCCGGAGGGTGATAATGCACAAAGAAGAGATTAGTTATTTATTTGTGTATTTAAAAGCCTTAATTGTTCAGACACAGGGGGGGGAAAAATCTCCTGGAACAGGCAAATCCTTGCGATTGGGAGGGAACAGCACATCTTGGAATAGATGCTTTGCACAGCACTGCCTGCCACGTGTTTGCAAGCGGCAGCCTGGATAAGGTTAGGAGAGAGGACCACGGAGCCGTGTTGGGCAGCCTCCTCTTCCATGTTCTTGCTGTTTGTGAGATGCRCACTGTGGGTGGCAGACAGGAGCATGGTGACCTTTAGCACCTGGGATTCCCTGGGCAGCAGAGGAAACACTCAGACAAGGTAATGATGTCCCCCGTTCCCTCCAGCCACCACCCCACTCATGGCAGAGTTGGGATGCCCGGGTGGCAGACGRGTCCTGGGTGTCCTGGGTTTGGCAAGGAGATGGGGGAGGACACTCCTGCTGCAACCCCTGGAATTGCCTGGAGCTAAGGCTATCTCCAGCAGGTACTTGCAGCTGGGCACTGCTTCAGTCCCTGACGCTGACCTCATGTCCAACAGTCCTGTCTCAAGGTTTGGCATCCTCTGCATGACCAAGAGATGGGGCAGGCAGCTGCCAGCCCACCGGCTGTGCAGTGCTCGTGTCTTGAGATGGCTTTCCYAGAGCCAAGGGCTCCCTGAATGCTCCACCTCTCCCAGACTTTCCCTTTTTGCCAAGCATGCACAGACCAGAGAGGCAGGAGATGAAAGATGTGCCCAGTGTCACACAGCAACCTTGAGACAGAAAGCGGCAGTCCTGAGTCCCACAAAGCGATACTGGCTGCTCAGAGACAAGCCAGGAGTTCTGGGAAATTCTGCCTTATTTGGTGATTCATCACTAACTTGCTGGGTTCCCATTTTTGGGATGGGCGATGACATGGGTTGTCTGATTTGTGGCTTCCCAGCAAGACCTGCTTTTTGGCGGTGTTGCAAGGGCGATGTATTTTTGACACTCTGGACACATTCCTGTGCCTCAGGTTACTTATAAAGAGAGGGGAACACTGCAATGCTTCCAGGCTGTCATGGGGATGTCACAGCCAGTGTCCTGCAAACTTTGCTGGGATCGTCACATGGCGGATGCTGCTCGAAAGTGACACGAGACCCCTTGGGCTCCCAAATTGAAGGAGCTTGGCCCATCTGCGGGATGGGTCAGGACCAGACTTGCACGTTTTAGGCAGGCTAGGTGTGATGCACCTACACCCAGGCCGATCACAGGGTATCCCGGCGGCGAATCCCTTCCCGGAGGGCTCACACATGCTGTGCAGAGAAACACACCCCTGGGATCCGCTCCAGGACAGGCAGAGGCAGGTCGATGGCAAGGCCATGAAAGGGTTAAAGCAGTATCGTGTGCTCCCTCCTGATTGTTCTGCAAGGTGTGTTGTGACATTTGTACTTCCTCCTGGCAGCCAGCAGCAGAGGCAGCGAGGGAGAGACTGCCGGGATGCTGCCGGCCCCTCCGCCCCCGCCCTGAGGGTCTCTGCTGGGGGGCTCCACCATGGCCTTCTTCAAGCTCATCGGCCGCTGTGCTGTGATACTCCTCCTGGCTGTGCTGTGCGATGTGATCGGGCTGATCATCTTATTCCTGGGAATTTTTGCTCCRCTAAGCTCCTGGGACTTCTTCGTTTACTTGGGAGCTCTGCTGCTCGCCTCCAGCCTCGTCTTCTGGATCTTCTGGTACACATTCAACATCGAAGTCCCCTTTAGGGAGCTAGGTTTTAACTAAGCCGCAGCTCCAGCAAAGCTGAAAYGGAAACTTAAACTTGGAGGAGCAACGTCACAAGCTGGGAAGATCCAAAGCATCATSCAGTTGATGAAGAGCACCCAAAACGACCAAAGGGAAGGGCCTGCTGGTCCTCGCAGCATTGCCCAGCCAGATGGACCCTCAGGGGAAAGGTACCTACAGCCCAGCATGCACAGGGATGCTTTGCTAGCGTTCGGGAAAGCAGGGGTCTTGGCAGGGCAGCCAGACATTCCTGCTGGTGATAGCCACTCTTCAGGAATAATACTAGATTTTAAAATGCTCTGGAATGGATTAATGATGGACAGGAACTTAATTTTGATGAGATGAGCCTGTCTGAACAAATCTGGAGAGGGGGATTTTGGTGGAAATTGGAGGTGGCTAGTATCCGGGGTTTATTTCCTCAGTTCTTCCCAGCAGACGATGCTGTGAATTGTGGATCCTGGAGAGCCACTGCTCTCTCGTGACAGCTTGTGGCAGCAGAGGGCCGGGGAGCACAAGTGGTATCCCAGCAATACAGTCTGGGCAAATAGAGAAAGTCAACAGGAATAATCCAGATCCAGGCTGTCGCTTAGCACCAAAACCTCTGTGTAAATGGCATGTGAGTRAGCAAAACTGGCCGCTCGTTGGCATACCCCCATCAAACCAGTGTGCGCTGAAGGGSTGCCCAGGTTGGGAAGGTTTTACCAGAAGGGAACATATTTCCAGCAAGGTAAGAGGGAACAGAAAAACCAAGTGAAGGTTGTGTCACCAAGGCACCAGTTTGATGCCCTGTACACAGCCTAGTGACAAATGCTGAGTACACGGAAACTAGGTACAAAGTGCCATGTTTGAACACTGGCTTTGAKATTATGCTTTCTTAATCTCAGGCTGGTCTAGAACATGCCTGGTTTGTTTGGCAGTCGCCCAACAGGCAGAAAGATCAGGCAACATGGACCTTGGCTGGGTTCTGCAGCCTGGTCCYACAGCACACGAGCAGGAGGGACCCATACATTGAGCATCAAGCCCTGCATTGCATGGAGGGGCTGGTAGCGACATGGAAACATCCAGGTCAGCCAAGAGCTGCTACAAAGGGCTTGGTTTTGGCCTCACCTATGAGCAGCAACACCATTGCAAAGCCTAATGGAGGTGGAAATGTCCACGTGTCGGGAGAGCACCGCTGCATAGACGGCGTCCTGCTTCCTTCCCAGCATCCCAAGGGGATATTCCTTCCCGTCAGCATGCTGGCAAGTCTGGTGGAGCCGATTAGCCCGAGTTAATTAATGAGCAGCCCCACAGTGCTCAGAGCTGTACAGTACATGACAAAAGGATGATGACAGTAGGAGGATGCCCCAGCCGCGAGCCAAGCGTGCACCCGTGTAGCAAGAGCCAACCCTCACCCCAAGGAGCTAATGGTTTTATAACAGTACATGAGACAAAAAGAAGGCAGAGATGACACATGGGTGAGTATCAGAGCTGCGGCCAGACTCACCTCTCTTTAGTTTTGGCATCCCAGCCAGGCCAGTGCCCCCAGGCATATACCTCCCAGTGCATAATGCAGGAAGGTTGCCAAGCGACATGATCCCCATCCGCGAGTCACTCGAGAGATTTCCTTGCACAATTTTTTTATAAAGCTTCTCACAACCAGCGAGAAACTTTTTTTTATTATTATTTACTGATTTTTCTTTATTTCTTATCTTGTTGGCAGTGATCATAAGAGGCAGTCAGGAAGTTTTCTTGACTCTCCCAGGAGCATGGAAGCTGCAGTGTGAGTCACAGTGTTTTACAGCTCTACGCTTACCAGGATGCCTGGACCAGGAGTTCAGCTTTACCCTCCACCACCAGGTCTCAGGGTGCTTTTCCACCCATGTGCCCTTAGGACTACCTCCTTCAATAATTTCCTTGATGCACCTCCAGATAAGAGCCTGTAACAAGCATTAGTTGGATACTGCAGCTATATATAAAGAAGGGCAGCAGTAACCAACACCCTCTTTTATTTGCTCTGGGATTTTTAATTGCTAATGCTAAGCCTGTTCAATCTAGCCTGTAAAGCTTGGCTGAGGGCTTTGTCACCATTCAATGTCTGTCCCTTGTTGTGTGCGTGCCTGGGTGCGTCGCTCAGGGACAACACCCAGGGAGCTGGTGGCATCGCCCAGGGAACCCAGGGGGAAATGGGTGCAAGGTACCCGTCACCACTTGTCCCTCCTGCCTCCCAGGCCAGTGGGCCAGAAGGCTCCTGAATGATGCTTGGTGGAGGGCAAAGTTTCTATCAGTACCTCACATTGGATGACCCAGTGCACGTTGCCGGCACGTGGCTGGGGGAAAGCTTTGGGGTGATGAGGGGTGGAGGGTGATGCTCACAGACAGGAAAGTGCTGTCAGCCCTGTGCCCAGACCTCCTGGCATGCACCGATGAGGCTGTATCCGGCTCCATGGAGGAGCAGAGGCGTCCAAAGCACCCCACCACACACCAGCTCTGGGTCAGTCCCAGCACTGCATTTCCAGGGTGCTGCAGACCCCGTGGGGTGTTCCTGCTTGTACTATTTCCCCTCTCCAGTTCATGTGTGCTCTCTGATAGTGACCCAACTCACATGGCTCCAGGCAAGGCGAGCACCATTCCCCAGCAGGATGCACATGGTCAAACCCAAACACATCTCTGTATTTGTATGTGTGCACAAGGTGCCTTCAGCGCCCTCCACCTCCTCCAGGCAGCTGGCACAGAGGGTCACAGGCACAGACAGGACATGGTGGCTTCAATCTCCCCAGTGCATGGACGGAAGCCATTAGCCAGGCCCAGCGACCAGAGGGAAAACATTCCACTCATAGCATGTGCCCATGGCAGGGCACTGTGGGACTTCTCTTGCCTCTGTGTCCCACCTTCTCCCGTGGTGGGCACTCATGAGCCTGCACATCCCAGCACCTCCAGAGCACCAGCTCTAATGGTCTCCAATGTCTCTTTCCATCCCAGGGACACAGGTCCTTCCTTCTTCTGCTGTCCCRAAACCACACTGGCTGGAGCAGAGTCCATCCCTGCAGAGCCATCCTCACCAACAGCAGGATAAGCACRAGTGAAGCATGTGTGAGTCCCTGTCCCTTGGAGGCTCAGTTTCACGCAGCACTGGGAGACCTGGCCCAAGCCCAGTGCATTATTGACCCCAAGAGCTTATCTTTCACCATTGGTTTTCGTGGTTTTGTACTCACCTGTTTGCTCTGGGCTGCTGGGGGTGTTTCACAGCCATGTGCACAGCATAGCCCAGTGGCTATGGCATGGTGCCCATGTGTGCAGGGCACTGGGAACCAGCAGCCTTCCTCCACTCCCTGACCAGTCTGTGCTCCCCAAGTCACCCCACTGACCAGAACAGCCTGTCACCAAAAAACAGCACCCCCCAGCTTTTCCTGCCCTGACATTTTAACCCCAAAATGCTGTGGAAGTGCATGCCAGAAGTYCTCTTTCACGACTCATGCATGGTTTTGGGAGTCTGGGCTCCCTTATACCTCTTCCCCTGTATGGCACCACAGCCACAGAATCCCCCATTCTGCACCAGGGGAGGCACCAGGGGGAAAATCAACTTTGAGGATGTCAAGTGTTTGCTCATGTGTCTAGATCTTCACGGGGAAAAAAATCCTCCTTTTGTGACCAAATATTGGCAGCCTTACTCATACCCTGACCTGGGCTGATCCTGAATATCACTGACCAGCCCACAGTGCCCAGCTCAGAAGCTGACATGGCTGCATGCATGGGCACCCAGACATCATGGACATCCTGTTTGTCATCCAGGCAGCAGTCTGCTGGTGCTTCTGTATCAGATCTGGCTGGTGGTCAATGGTCCTCTGAGTCCCAGTGTTTTGATTTTAGATGTCTTTATTGGAGAGATCTTGAATTTCTTAGATATCATTAAGRTCTGTTAAAGTATTTGCATCTCTTTTCACTGTCTATTTACAGGGAAACAGAAAAGGACCAGAGTGTGAATGTAAGGAGCAAGCAGATGAAGAGGAGTAACACCAAACAAGGGCTGTGTTGTGCTACTTGTGCAAACCCATCACTGAAAATAGATAGAGCTGGCTATACTGATCTGCTGAGCATGTTGTTATCACTCTGGGCACAAGTACTCAAGACACCCCTTGAATGGTGGATACCCTTTTCGTATCCTCTCTAAGCACATCACACTCGCTCCTACCCACTGGCGTTGTCTCAGAGGGCCCAACATGAGCAACCTGGTAGCCGCAGAGCCACTGCAAGCTGTCCTGACCGTAGGCCTGGTGCAGATTGGCAGGATCCGGCTGACAGGCTGGACCAGTTCTGCAAACCTCACCACATGGATGTGAAGAACTGGTTCAACAGGGTTCACAGTTGGAAAGACTGCCTGAGGTGCAGCTGACTCCCTGGCTTGGGGACCTCCTCTGTACATTGATGCACTCAATGGGAGAGGGAGACAACAAAATCAGACAGGACAGAGGATTTCCTAAGCAAAATCCAGCTGCTGGCTGGATAGAGGTCTTAGGCACATTTTATCCAATCTCACCAAGGTCCAAGGCACTCTYTAAGTGGCACTTAATGAAATACACAGAAGATCTTGGTTCAAAGAACTACTGGAGCCGTGGACAGTTGCAAAGGCCAGGGAAGGATTTAGCGCTTCAGCTGTCAAACTGGTGGTGGCTCAACATGTAAACATACTTCCTGGCTGACTGAAAATACAGATCTCAGGTGGTAGGAGACCGAAAGACCCATATCTCCATCGTCCTGTGTTCCTGATGCTGCATTCAGCTAACCATAAAGACACTTGTGTAGGATGGAAGCACATATAACACCTATCAAATAGGTTGTTCACCACTTTCCATTACAGATGTCTCTTTCCAGTTGTTTACAACCTTACCAAAATTTATTTCTTTGTGATTTCCCATCCTGGAGAATCTGCCTCTGAGATGAAGTTTGGTGTTTCCCTTGGTCCTTCTCTCTGGAGACTGGCTGACAGGACAGTGATGACACTCAGGGATGTCTCTGTTAGTCAAGACACACTCTGCTAAACGGGCTCAATATGTAGATGCATTGACCTAATGCAAGAGAGATCTCCCCCACCATTTCAGAAAGACCTCCACAGACTTTCCTTCGGTGATGGAGATGTGATTTGGGCCCAAAGTGCACATGCTGCTTGCATTCAGTCCAGCTCCATCAGCCATTTCAYGCAGAATTAAAAAGGCCCCAGGGAGAGCACACAGAGAACAAAACACTTGGGTCTCCAAAGGGAGCGCTGAGCTGGGGATGCCAACCTTCACTGCTGCTTAGACAACAGCATGGACCATGGGTGATATCAGGCCTCTGCTGGCCTTGGTGGACTTAATTTTAGCACCTTGGGCAATAGCAATGGCAGCGGGGTTTGTGGGCAAGTTGTTCATCATGGGAACTACTGTCTGGGGGGAATCTAGCAGTTCTTCTCTGTCTCTAGCTCCCAGGGCATGAGACTGGTGGCAGGGCTGGCCTCTCAGTCTCTGCCATGAAGAGGCAACTGGTGCCCCCTGTAGCCATTTAACCATCCTGTCTTCCCACCCTGGGAAGGAAGGCTCCCTGCTCAACTCCATGGATGTGCTGTGCAGGTCCCACAGCCTCAATGCACTGAAATAGCTCACATTTGAAACTTAGGCCTACTTGGGGCTTAATCCTCTCCCAGGTAGAACAGAGATCACCTCCCAGTTCCCCGGAACATCAATCAGAGAGTCATCACACTAAAGGATGCCATCAAGCATGTCSAGCAGCATACAAGGCTGTCTTCTGGGGATGCAAAGCGGAGCAGAGCCTGTGCCGGGSTGTTTTCCACCATTCTGTTTTGTTCAGGGGCAACTGTTTTGGTGCCACCTTTCTAGGACTTTTTTATTAAAGTTGCTACCCTCCTTTTCAAAGCTCTTTGTTTATTGACAAGTGGTGGGGTAAAGCGGGAACCTCTGGTTGCGGCAACTCTGTTGAAGAGTATCTCTTACACAAGGGAGAATGAGAGCTGGAAAACATGGTAACATATGTGGGATAAATTGTAGATTCAGAACATCAGTGGCAAACATCATCCTTAACCTTTCTCTGGCAATACGGAGACACCCCCTCCTATGCAAGTAAGCTTTTGTTAAGAAAAGAACTTTAAAAAACACAGGCACTGTTGGCTCTTCTGCTTTTGCAGTCAGTGCAGCAGTGAGCCCTCCAGAGGCCATTAATTAATTATTTTTCCTTCAAAGATAAAATCATGTTAAGAGGATGTCTGAGATTTTTGCAAAATCCCATGACTCTRGAAGCAGGGACTTTTAGAAAACAGCTGTTATCAGGAGATCACTGGCCATAACCCTGAGGTAARCAACTGAACCATCTCTGCATCTTTCCCGGAGCCGACCTTCTCCAGGGCAGCCTGCCAGTGTGAAGCCAGATATCCATCCATGGCTGATCAAGGAAGGAGCCAGCCTGCAGCCAGGAATTTTATCAAATAAAGGGGTCTGGGGAAATTCTGAACTGACCCCACTGCTTACAGGCCCACCTTCACACTTCATGCATGGGCAGAGCCAGCCTTGCTCGGAGGCAAGAGGTAGAGTTTGAAAAGGGACCTGCACTCTTTGACCTGACAGGGGACCCAGGCCAGAGACCAGAAACTCCTCCTGCATATTTGGACCTGCACAGCACCTTGTACCCAGGTGCTGGGGGGAATAACGAGCAGGGTTTATACATCTTGGAGTAACTGGTTCTCCCAGACTGCACAAACCCTTCCCAGCAATCCCTGCCTCTCCCTGCGCAGCTGCATCCACCTCCCGGAGCTCATGGTCTGGAGGGASCAGGATGTCTGGTCCTGCAGTCAGTCCCAGCTGGTGAGCTGGAGGGAGTGGGATCTGAACTGGCATTTAACCCTCACCAGCCCTAATCTCTGCAGCTGCCCAGCCGTGGAGGTGCCTGGGGCTAACGGACGGGGGGAGTTTCAGCAGCAGGCTGAGCAGCTCCTCCACCCTCTGCACACTGGGCCAGCACTGACATCACCCTCAGACCATTTCCTTACACTGTCCGSGGCCAGGCACTGCCTTGCTACTTGCAGGCTCATTTTTCTGTCTCCACCCAGTGCTACTGCAGTTCAGTTGCTGGTATTGGTCATGCTCAGGCCGTGCGGCACCTCCAGACACAGCACAGTCAAAGAATCCTAATGCGTGCCCCATCCTCTTGCTCTTCCAGTGAAGCAATGCCCATTCGAGCAGCGGGGACATGACCAGTCCCACACCAGCTGTGGGAATCAACAGTCCCACGTAGGGAATCTTGGAGAGACAGGCAGCAGGAGCTCCCTCGCTTGTTCCCCCACTGTCGCTGGGTGGCAGGAGGGGCCTGTTCGACAGGTCCCCAGGGTGAAGGACCATGGCACGCTGCTTTGCAATGTCACGGATGTTTTCATAGGCACCCAGGAGTGTGCATGCCTGCCTGCTGCAGACAGAGGCACTGGCACCAGCAGCCGGAGGCTGGTCTCTTGATATATCTTCTGTCTGTGTTGAGGCAAACCAAGGTCTGGCTTTGCCAGGGAGCTCAGTCATGGGGGTCCCAGTACTTTGGCTGGGCTGAAATGAAGCCACTGCTGGGATCTGAGCTGCAGACCCCTGGAAATGACAAACAGCCCCTAAGGGGAGTTCAGACCTTTTACACCTCTCCTTGCTTTCCCGGTGCTGTGGGAAGTGGGGGCAACTAAAAATATCCCAATCTCAGTAATGCAGCAGAACTTGCTAATGGGGTAGAGAAAAGATGGAGACGAATTCTTTCTGGAGGTGTGCAGCAAAAGGATGAGGCAATAGGCATGAGATGCACTGAAGGAAATTCCAGTGGGATATAAGTTTTCAAAAAAAATCACGAGGGTGGTCACAGACTGGGACAGGATTGTAGAGAGCTGGTGGGGGGAATCTTCATCCTTGGAGCATTTCCAAACTTTACTGGACAAGGTCCTGAGCAAATTTATCTAACCATGCGGTTGATCTTGCTTTTAGCACGGGTTGGACCAGAGACCTTCATAGATCCCTTCTGACCTGCGTTAGGCTATACTCTGAGCATGAGCCCTTCTCTGCCATGTAATGTCTGTAGGCGTCTCCAGAGGTACCCCCACCCCCCAAGTGTCTAGATGATTTAAGCTTAACACTTTTGAAAGCCACATAAATGCAGAAATTTCTGCATCACGCCAGCCACACCAGAGAGCTCTCTCCTAACCCCACAAGTCCTCCAGTGTCCTGAGTGGCAGACCCAGTATAGTGTCCCATTGGTGTAAGATGTCCTCAGCACAAAGAACGGCTTGGAAGAGGCTCAGGACACGGGGAATGGTGCAGAGCATCCTGGACTGGCTTTGTTATGCAGCAATCAGACCAGGAAGGTGTTCCAGGAGGTGTTCTACTTCCTTTTCCTCCCCACTCCTAGCAACTCAGCTGCCTGCTGTCCCTCCTCCCCACAGCATGGATGGAGACCTCATCCATGTCCTCTCAAAGCCTTCCTCCAAGTGACTGGAACTCCATAGACCTCAAGGACTGTTGGGGTGGGAGAGACCCCACCATGTCCCATGCAGGGTCTCTGACAAAGATTGATCTATAGAAGAGCTTCCAGATCAGCCTCATGGCTTCAGCTGAGTCCACATGGACCTTTTCTCAGATTCAGGGCAAAAGGAAAGACAAGTGTATGCGTTTTTCCTAATCTCCAGCTACCTTCACACCCTCACCAGGAGTCAGAGACAGTGCATGGCTGGGTTGAGCCCAAGCTTCTTGTCTTCTCTTGGGCAGAGGCAGAACCTCATCCCTGAGACGCCTGTTGTGACAACACACCCAGCAGCTGCCATTCATGCCACAGAGCTGTTTGTGGTGGTACGTACAGGAGGAAAAGCGTTAACCCGCTTGTTTTTCATGAGGAAGGGCAAGGGCACCTGTCTCCAGCCCGCCAGCTGAAGCAGAGACACATCCCTGCAGCCTCGGGGCCGCCGGGGAAGGGGAGGGTTGGGCAGTGCCCCAGGGTCTTGCACCCCTTCCATTCCACAGCCCAGCCCCTCCGCTGCTCCCAGCCCCGCTGCTCTGCCCAGCCTCCATTAACGAACCGGGCTCCGTTAATGCCTGTCTTAGCCCTGGCGAGGCTCCAAATGGATCAGCCCAGGAGTGCTAGCCAGAAGCTAATTGCTGCTGTAAGCCCCACAGTCATTAGCGAGAGGGGTGAATGGAAGTGCTGGTGTCACCAGCAGCCAAAGGTGCTTGCCCAGGGGCTTCGCTGTAGCTGCTGGGAGCGAAGTAGAAGAGCAGCTCCTGGTGACACATGTGCCTTGCGCAGTGCCGGCATCCCTATGCGTCCCCGGGGCTGGCTGCTGCTCCAGAGCCTGGCTGGGAGGAGACCAACTGCCAAAGCACCAGCGATGGCTGGGTGGCTCTGACATCCAGCTGGGCCTCATGGCTAGCGCTTTCCCTGAGCGGCCACCAAGCTAATTTGTGACTGCCATTACCAATGCTCAGCAGTGCTTCATGGCTGCTCTCCACGTCTCTCAGTTCCCAGGGAAATGAAAACCTTGGGACCAAACCCTTCCACCAGAGCAGGGGCCAGGGCTGGCCGGGGACAAGATCTCGCTCCAGCAGACACAATCATCAGCTCTCCCCAAGAACGTGCTCCCACATGGGTCCCTGGAAATCCCTGATATCACAGCAGCCACCTGCAATCCAGGACTGTATCAATGCCTGGCAGCTCCTACTCCTGAGGCATCTGTCTGGGCAGGATGGGTTTTCTAGGAGGCTCAACACCTTATAGGTAAGTAAAGTAACCTTAAGCGTTCCTATCACACACAAATATCTCTCAGCATGCAGCTTCTCATTAAACCMCTGACTCTCCCGCATTCAGGCATCCCATGGTGGATTACAAACACTGCTTGTCTTCAGCTCTGCTGCAGAGAGGACATGTCCTTACACGCTCCTGTATGCGTGTGCCAGGATCCATCCACGCACAGTGAGTTGGGTGCCCAGCACTGGCTCTGCAGCACCCCTGGGCACACCCCACCTCAGCATCACCGATCCCCGCCTGCGCCCAGGACCAGGAGCATCAGGCACAGGTCTGCCACCAGCGACCACGGGGAGCACTGGCTATCAACCAGCAGAGAAGTCACACTTGAGACAAGGAAAGTAATTTTCCCTAGCTCAATTTGCTGTTGCAAAACCGGACATCATCTAAAGCAAAAACCTGTTGAAAAGAAGCTCTTCCTGGAAAATACATTTGCAGGTCTTTGCCAGCTGTTGCTGGAAAAAAAGTACAGACTTTTGATGATATTCTAGTTGTTTTTTTTCATGGTAGGTTGCTGAGTTTTTGACAAAAAAGATCGGTAAGAATGACACAGGGAAGTGTAAAACCTTCCCAGCCAGCTGAGCAGGATGTGTCCCAGGGTGCTGCTGCCAGGCAATGCAGAAGAGCGCAGGGCCAGCCACACGCTCCTCTGCACCACGGCTCTGCTGTGCTGCAAACAGCCATCACAGGAGAATAAATCAGACCCTCCCCAAGGGACTGGCTCCAGTCCGGCTCTTGTCCCCACGATCCCTCGGCTGACGGCTTGGGGATCTCGTCCCAGTGAGCTACCCCCACCCTGGACATTCATCTCACAGTGAGGACACTAGCTAAGACCCTCATGCACTGCCAAACCTCCAGTCCCATTGTAGGCTCAGAAAACCCGACTCTTCTGCAAAGCCTGAGAAGAGTCCAGCCCAGGGCCATGCCCCATACGCTGGCACAGGTGGACAGTGTAAAAAGGTGTCTGCCATGTGCTGGAGATGGGGCCAAAAGGATCTTGGCTGGAGAGACCCGGGTGTAGGAACAGCCAGCTGGGTCAGTGTCACCTCTTGTCCATGTCCCACATTGGACAAACCTGGCCAGCCCCACGCCAGCCTCTGACTGACCATGGCTCTCCAGGAGCCCTGGCTGGGTGCAGGTGAGGGGAGGGAGCTTGGAGGAGCCTCCTTCTCAATTATTCATGGTGAGATCTCAGCTGATGGAGCTGGGGCTTTCAGAGGCTGGTTCCTAATGGAGCCTGCTGACGTGTCTGGCCAGTAAGCACTCCTGGGCCCTGTGCAATTCCCACTTCTCCCATCTCTGTGCCATAAAAAATCCCACCTTTTCCTACTAATGATGCATTATGCAGCCATTACTCAGGGTTCATAACCCTGCTGCCATCATGCAAAGATCTTGAGCTGTTAGTGTGGGAAGGGCAGTGTGTGCTCTCCAGCCAGGGAGATCGCACATGCTGGGATCTTCCAGGGGTCCTGCCTGTGCTGGAGGCTGACGGAGGGATGACAGGCCATGCGAGATCAGCTTGCACAAGGAGGAGAAGAGGTACCAGTGAGACAACAGGCATAGCTAGAGCATAGCATGACCTGCAGCCATCCCACCCCAGGTCTTTTAGGCAGAGGAAAGGAAGGACATGACAGAGGACACTTGGGGCTGCATCAGCTGGCACCCCAGGTGCTGCAGACCTCTTAGCAATATATGCTGATTGCCTGCAAGACATCTCCACCTGCAGAGTCAAACGATGCCATGGATGATGGGTGGAGGCAGTGGTGGAAGATGACTCAGGAATGGCAAAGTTAATGGTTGGATGTTGTGCAGCAGAACGTATTAAATACTACATCAGGAAAGTCTGCCAGCCTCTTGGCTGTTCTGGCTCTGTCCCTTTGCAACGCTGGCCAGGGTTKCCTGGGACTTTCACCCACTCCTGTCCATGTTTCCATCCCACACCAGCTGGGCAGGGCTGGAAACACAACCCTGGTGTATGCACAGCTCAGGGTGCCACATAACCAAAGAGGGGGTTCATGAGGGCCACAGTATCATGACAAGGCTTAGGTCACCTTGCATAGTCCTGTGTATCATCCCCATGCCCACTTTATTGACTGTCCATCCCACATGGAGAGCTGTGGAAGTCCACCCATCTATCCATTCATCCCCACAGCCTTTTATCCTCACACAGGCATACCTCCATCTAATACCCATTCTCATACTGACCTGACACTCCATCTGTCCATCCATCTATTCATCTCCATGCACWCATCACCCAACTATTATTCTAGCTCAAACCAGTGCTCCACCCAGTGAATACTCATCTCTGAGTAGTTGGGAGAAATGGCTCAAACCTGGGGCGGTTCTGGTGCCCTCTCCAAAAAAGAGAGTATTAAACCCTTGTGCTCATGGTGTGGACTAGTGTTCCAGCAGGGGCTACAGGAGTGCAGGAGACCTCTCTTTCAGGAAGGCAGAGGACATGTTGATGGGAAGGACCTGTACTCCCTTCTTCTTGTGAGAGGAGAACTATCCTCAGAAGCATCCTCAGAAAGATCCTCAGAAGGCTCTGCATGGGCAGACAGTTGCCATGCCCACGTCCTCCTTCAACAGGCTCCCAAACCTGTAGCAAGTGATACAAGCTTGCTCCAGATAGCCGTGTTTATAAAATCACAGAGCTGGCAGAGACATCCCAACCCCTTTTCCAGCCAAGTGGCACCCAGGGAAGGTCCCCAAGCCAGCCTGCCTGGCTGAGCAGCTGCGATGCCCAGCATTACACACCCAAGTGCCCTTCCTGCAGCACGCAATGCCCAAGAGCCGGGAGGCTGGACACTGGTTTGGGATCACATAGCACGGTGGATCCCATTGCCTGGGACCCCTGGGACCTGCCAGGGGGTGAGTGGAAAGGGATGCTTTTGGGGACACAACATGACGCCTCCAGCATGGAGGAGGGGAGATGTCCATGGTAGGAGATGGTGCCTGCTGCAAGTGGGTTAAGGGCCGGAGTCAGTAGCATAATCAGTGTTGGAGAATACAGGCAATTATCCCAAGAGCAGTGACCTGCCCATCCTGCCAGTCGAGTTAGGAGCCACATGTCTGCACTTATCTAGCCTGTGGCCAAACTGCAGGGCTCCTGGGAAGAGACATGGCCTGGAGACCTCTCCTGCCACAGCAAAGGGGAAAACGCCTCTCACACCCTGGGGCCTGGGATCCTCTGGCACCTCACCCTTATGTCCCTACCTGGGACTGGGCTGCCCCCACTGAGCACCCCAGGATGGAGGACAGCTCCAGCCCCATCATGATGGAAGAGATGAAGATGTGGGCACTACAGAGTTCAGAGGGATGGGACATCCCCAAACTGACCCATGCAGAGAGGGGCAGTGGAGAGAGGACTTTCATTTGCTTTAAAAGCAGTCCACAAAGAGGGTCCACAGAGTGGCTGTGCTGGCCAGCAGGAGATCAGTTCATCAGCTCCCTCCATGGGGACAACTGGTGCTGCAGTCCCAAGACCATGCTGGTGGGGTGGAAGATGCCTGGTTGCTCACTTCGGCTTAAGATTCTCTTTGGATAGTGCTCGCTGAAGCACACACATGCATTGGCAGCTGCTTGAAATAAAATATGGGGGCATAAAAACATGCATGGAAACACGTGCACCAACAGTCATACACATCCCCCCATGCACACAGCCAGCTGCTTGCTGGGCGTAAGGGCACATGGACACACAGGCAAATACACACACACACATGCTCTCAGGGCCACACTCTACCCCTACACACAAGCACCCACCCACAGCCCAGACTGGGCTTTATTTCTTGCCATGTGCTTGCAGAGCAGTCCCAAACCAACACTGGAGCTCCSGGCATCTTGCCCCATTACTGAAAGCCCTTTGTCCTCAGCACTGTGTCCTACTAAGTCCCTGTCCACCAGGGACGTGTCCCCTCCTTCAGAGCTGTCTGGAGAATGTGTCTCTGGCCCTTTAGCTATGCTGATGCCATTAGCTGACCCTTAATTTTGTGTGCACGCATGCTGGCTGCCTTTATCTGCAGGAGAGAGCCATTAGCTTCCTCCCCACTCACCCATTAGGAAATAATTGCCCTAATGGGCTCTGCCCGCCACCCGGCCCATGCACTCCGCAGGTTACTGCCTTGGGCGGCCTGTGGCGGCTCGTAAACAGAGCCTGGCCACGGGGCTCGTGCCTGCAGGCAGGGGGACATGGCTCCAGCATCACTGGGGCCTCCCGTGGGACAGGGGATGGGAGACCCCAGCCCTCTCCAGTGATGGAAAGGGCAGAGGGGGAGCAGGGCTGGGCCAGGTCAGTAGTGTGGAGGGGATGCTGATGTGAGCCACGGGGTGGCCAAGGGGGGGGGCATTTGGGATGCGATACCAGTGACATACAGGCGCGATGGAGCCAGGGCACTCAGGGCATCGCCAGCAATTGCTGGCAGCTCCCAGCTCAAATCACAAGYACTAGCCATGTGCCAGGAGCCTACAGCTGAGGGTAAGTGTGCAAGATGCTGCATGGGGCTGTTCACCAGCAAACTTGGCTGTGAGTGAGCAACCGCCTGACCACAGCCCCATGCTGGCATCTCTGCTGACGGACGTGGCAGGGTCAAAGCAGGACTATGTGAGTGTCCCTGCCACTCAGGGATGTTTGCAGAGAACACAACCATCCAATATATGTCCCAGAGCTGCAGGTATGAGTTATCCTTGSGATATTAGGACACCATGATAAACCAAAGCACTGAGTTACTCAGGACTGAGCTGGAAATGGCCCCAATATCCTCTAATGAACACATGCCCGGTGGGAGGACAACCTGTACAGCATCAGGGGGCTCTGGTTTGCTGGAGACCTGAAACTCTTCCCTGGGGACCATCAGCAGGAGAGGGCTCAGGACGGTCTGGCTCCAGCCATCAGCTTTAATAACAAGAAAATAGGATGATGGTAGCTTTTCCATCTGCACAGGAAGGGTCTGGGAACATCTCTCCCAGATGCAGGCAGACTCTGACCTAAAACAGACAGCCGTGCCTCCAAGAGCACCAAACCCAGGCCCCGCTGCCTGGACATGAGGTGGCTCTGGTGAGGACATGGGGATGGTGGGCTATCAGCTGGCCCTAAGCAGCAGACATGACTGCAGGCTGATGCAGCAGGTGCCGGTGCAAACGGGCCCTGGCTCGTGCCCACAGGCGCAGGACCGTGCCACCCCCAGCAGCACTGGTGGATGCTCAGTGCAGGATTTCCCRGGGAATCTCCAACCTCTTGCTGCCTGATCCTCACCCATGAAAGACAGGGGCTGGAGGCCCAGCGTCCCATTCCCCAAGGCTTGTCCTGCCACTGTGCCAGCCCTGAAGCCATCCCTGGCCAAGCAGTGCCACCCTGTGGCAAACACCMTCCTTGCCTCCGAAGGGGGTGATGCCCCTGGATCCCCACCCCAGACCTCCAGGCCCACGGCACTGGCTGCCCCTGCTGATAGCACCCCCAGCCTTGGTCCCCTCTCCGCTGGTCCTGCTGGAGCCCATCAGCCAGACACAGCACAAGATATCCCATCTCATCCCAGTGCTGCCACTGAAGCTCTTTCCTGTCCCCGTTGCCTTGCCCAAATATCTCCAGGGCTCCAGCAACAGCAGCCAAAAGTGGGTTCCTCCAGCCCCTGCTGGGGTGCAGATGAAGGGCGGGGCCCACTGCCACCTCCCAGCAGCCCTCTGCCAAGGGGCTGGTTCCCTGGCACCTAACATTGATTACCCAGACAGACTAATAATAAGGTTTATTATTAAACAATGAGGCATGGACGTGTCATTATCAGGCAATAATTTCTTATGAAATAGGATTTCCATTCCAGTGCGGTGTCTCAAGCACTTTTCCCCAGGTGATCTCCCAGTGCTTCATGCAGGGGTCAGTGTCATGGCACCCTGGGTGYGGGTGGGAAAACTGAGGCATGGGGTGGGGGAGTGCAGTAACAGCCAGGGAGAAGCCAGGCAGCTGGCAACCATGCCCTGGTTGTAACTGCAGAGGAAGGGGTGGGATGCCATCAGCTCCTCTACCTCAGACTGCTCACCCCTTTCCAGCCCCAAGCAGTTCTTACTTCTTCCCCTGAAATGTTCTGGCTGATCCCAAAGCTCCCTCGGTGGCACTGATGGCTGTGTTTGTCCTACCTGATGCTCAGCTAGCAGCAGGAATCTCACTTCAGGGGCATGGGAACGGTGCACCAGCCCTCCACCCTGCTGTCACCTCCTGCGGGCGCTGGTGAGGCACGTCCTACTTCTGCTCCCGGACACATTGGGGTGCTCGTGAAAGCACCACAACCCTCAGGTCACATTCCTGAGTGACAGGGCCGAGAGCAGCACCCACGGGGCCAGGGACTGGGTCAGGAGGACAAAGGTGGCGGCGAGGGTGCAGATGCTGCATTGGGGTGCAACACTGGGGAAAAACACAATGGGGGGGCCCCAGCACCAGCGGGCAGGTCTGACATGAGGGTGACCAGCAGCCCCCACTCCCACCTCCCCTGAGAGCAGGCACAGAGGGTCCCAAATCTCAACTGTGCTTCTCAGATGTCCATGCCCCTCCCAAACCACGGCCCCTGGGATGAGGGGCTGAGACTCCCCTGGGTGGGACGAGTCCCAGAGAGGTCAAAGCCAGGAGGCATGCGGGGCTGAGCAGTGCCTAACCTGTTTGGCACAGGTGAAAATGAGCCACCGGGTGTTAACCCTCAGGTGCTGGATATAGGGATGAGGAAACATCACTCTGCCGAGGCACAGGGCTCTAGCAAGGAGAGCAGGGATCCCAAATCTGCGCCCTTATATAGTCCAGACTTTGGTTTAGCTCCCTGTCCCACACCCCACTGCCTGTCCCTGGATCCCCAGGGCAGGAGGGATGCCTGTGACACCGTGAGGATGGCCACAACCCTGGGGAGCTCAGAGAGAGAGGTGAGGGAGGGCAAGGCTGGGACTGCCTGGGGGATGAGCTGGCGTCCCCTCCCACCCCATCACTCTGCAGGGAGGGGAGCGTTGGCTGACGGAGGGGAAGGTGAGCTAGTGGAGGCCAGGATTGATCTCTCCATCCTCTGGTTTCTCTGCCCTAGCTGTCCAGTAGCTAAAGGTTCACATCTTTGGGATGGAAAACCATGAGTTTCTGCTCCAGGGTGGCTGCACCATGTACCCCGATGACCTTGACAGCCAGCCAGGAGCCTGGGGACCTCCAAAAGCCCCACAGCCTGGCAGCATGACCCTCCGATGCATAGAGCCCTTGGCTGTCCCCCGGCTCTGAGTTCCTGGGTGCCGTGGTCACAGCCCCCCAGGAGCTGTGATGGAGGGGAGGGACCAGCACGGCCCCACCACTCCCTTCACACACTGTCACAGGGTGTGGGAGGAGCAACCACCCTCTCTGCTAAGACACTGGAGGAACCCACTAGCAGGGTTTGACCTGCCATATTTTAACCAAAAGAGGCAGAAAATGCCAGACACTGTGAGTGCCTGGAGATCTGCAGAAAGGTCTGAAAGTCCATTTAGTCCCTGGCCAGATGAGAGAGCTTCACCTGGAGCTGCTTCTGGACTTTCCCATGGGATCTTTCAAGAGAGGTCCCGGCCCTAGCTCTGTTCCAGCATAAGTGATACCTCTCCACTATCTGAGCTGATCCCATCCCTGCTACGAGTCCCTCTTCACCAGCAGCAGCCAAGGGAGCACAGCGGCCAGCATGGCCACAGTCAAGATGAGGAGGACGGCGAGAGCGATGGGTGACTGGCAGCATTTCACCCCCAGGGCCGAGCTGGATGACACTGAGCTCCGTGTTTCTGCTCTGCTTCTTCTCCCCAGCGAGCCGCAGTCGACGTCCACCAGTGGCATCCCATGGTTGCTGATGACAAAGATGTGGGCTTCCCGCGCCAGCTCTCCTGGGACCGCTGGCGAGTCCATGGGGCTGTTCCCCGTGCTGCAGCACCGGTCGAAGCTCTGCACCGGCATCACAAAATGGCTGGGCACCACCAAGGCGTTGCTGGCCTCCGTTTTGGTCAGATAGGACAAGGAGGAAGGTGACAGAGGCATCTCCAGTGTCCGGGGATTGGTGCCTGACTTGGGCGGCCATAGAGCCTTCTTCTTGCTGAGGAAAGTCACGTAGCGGCAGACGGGGCAGATGATGCTGCTCTGGACCTGGCCGTCAAGCTTGGCAGAGAGCAAGCATTTCACCAGGCAGTCGTGGCAGAAGGTGTGCCCGCAGCTGAGCTTGCGGTGCTTGGCCTCCAGCGGGTGAAACTTCTCGTAGCACACGGGGCACTCAGCCAGGGGACCCTCCTTGCTGGATGAGGTCTCAGACATCCTTGCTCTGTCAGCCACAGGCACTCCCCAGCTGCAACAAAAAGGCGCGATGGGTTAATAAGGCTCTCAGTTGCAATGATTAGCATGATCCATCTCTTCATCTCTCCTCCTCCCTGCTCTCTYGCCTTTGCCGTCTTGCCCCTAACAGATGCAGTGGATGGCTACTAGGCATGGTCTCAACAAGGCAGGGCATTTTCAGGAGCATTAAGCCTCTCAATGTGGCCCTTGGGGCAAGAGAGAGATGATGGAAGGACCTCAGCTCCAGAGCAACCAGGGGCAACAATCCCTGGCTGCAAAATCACATAGAAAAAGGCATGAGCCCCTAGATGGAGCTGTGTCTACCTGCTCAGMACCTGGTACAGATAAAGCAGGTTCAGCTTGTGTCACGAGTGCCTCCGTGCTCTGCTGCCAGCTGCAGGTGCGCGGGGGTRGGAACTCCCATCCCACAAAGAAACCTGCCAAGGAAAGGGAGATGCTCCCATCCCAGGGGACACAGAGGGGCCAGGAGGAGCAGGGAGAGGCCAGGTCAGTGGGGCAGGTGGGAGCACAGGACCCCAYGGGGATGGAAAAGGAGCATGCCGCACCCAGGGCAAGCAGTGAGCACCCATACCAGGCTCCTTCCAGGCTGCTGGAGGACATCCCAGGCTGGTGGCCAAGCCAACACCATCTGCATGCCGTGCTCCTCACTAGCGCTGGAGCACAGTGCGGGCAGCAAGCCCTGGAGACCAGCGTCTCCTGTTAGTCATAGCGGGTAGGGCAGAGCCCAGCTGGCTCGCCTGGCCGCCGCCCTGGCCCGGGGTGCGAGGGGGAGTGCAGGGTCGCTGTGATCCCCAGACTTACCTCTGGGCTGGGTCTGAAGCACTCCCATGTGTCTCCCAGTGCAGGGACCATAGCAGCTTCAGGGAAGGGAGAGGGGAAGGGGAGGAACGGAGATGGGAGAGAAGAGAGGGGACAAGGGAGAAGGGAGAGGGAGAAGGGAGAAGGGGGAAGGAAGAGAGGAGAGGAGAAACGGGAGAGGCGGGGAGTGATGCTCAACTCAGCTCCCTTCTCTTAGACTAGTTCAGGAACTGGAGCTTCATAAAACCTACAGGTTTGTCCAGACCTTGTAGCATTTTCAGACCTGACCCAACCTGCACTCCTTTTCTCATGCATGAATGTGCCCATGGGCATTCTCACAGCTGTTTCTGGAGGTTTTGCCATCCTCTCTTTTGGCTGCCCTCCTCTTGCACGGGAGCCACCCCCTGCACTGGGATGGCCACAAGAACACAAYGAACCATCCCCTTCCCATGCAAGAGAAGAAAGACCCAGGCTCCTGCTCTGGTTTAGGAGGGATCAGGGACTTGATGCTCCCCCAAAGCACTGCAGATGGAGACCTTATCCCCTTGCACCTGCTCCTCCATGCCCCAAAGCCCCCTTACCTGCTGCAGGGCACCACGGCAGGAGCCCCCCCATGCACTCCACCGCTGTCTCCAGAAGCGGGGCTGGCCGTGCCCCAGTCCCAGCACCGAGCACCAGCTGGGGAGAGGACCAGGACACCTGTGTAACACGGAGGTGTTGGCTGCGCGTTTCATGCGGGTGCGTTGCGCAAAAGCTGGAGCAGGGACAGGGGCAGCTCCCGGGGAGTGAATGCGGACGAACTCGTTCAGGTTTTAAAGGCCTGATATTCACCTGGTTGGCCAGGGAGTGGGCGAGGAGCCGGCGTCAGGCGTCGGAGGGCAGGGACAGGAGGCACAATCTTGCCTGCTTTCCCTCATGTAAAGGGAAGCYGTAGCTGCGCTCGTCCTTGGAGTCAAACCCCAATGAAACAGGCTAAAGGGGATGCCGGGACCCGAAACCCCTCTGTTGCTGCAAAGCAGGGTGAGCTGCAGCATCCTGCACTGGGGCTGGACTCCTGCCAAACACTTCTTGCCCCCACCCACCACTGCTCYCCATCCCTCACCCTGGCCGTGCCTTTGTCCCCGTGTCCCCTCCCCTCCTCATTACCCAAATGCTCATTCCCTCAGCCCTGCACTCCCTGTCCTACATTGTTGGACGTTCACCAGAGCCCTGGTGTCACGGTGCACGGCCCAACAAACTCACAGCGAGCAGGTACGGGGATCACCGCCACCTTGTACCTGCCCTGGGGAGGGTTTCCAGCATCTCTGGGAACTGTGGTCCAAGCAGCCATAGGAGYCTTTCAGGCTCAGGGCAGGCAGGATCCCCATGCTTGACCGTCTCAGCAGCTGTGGGTGGCTCATGAGTCAATTTGGCCRTGTGTGGGCTGGAAACCCACATAGAGAAGGTTCCCTGTGGCCTTACCCGTGTCCCAGGGTGCTGCCTGTCCCTCACCTGACCCCCAGGCAAGAAGCCGAGAGGCACTTTCCCTGCAAAACCTTGCAAAAACTGCCAGCAGGGTGGATTGCTCCTGCCGCTATCTCGACTCTTTCCACTCTTTTCCAGACACTCTTGCCACCCCTCAGCCTGGCCAGTGGCCAGGGGGCTGCRAGCCCACACTCAAGCTTGCTGAGTGGCTCCTCAGGGATCTGAGCACCACTCGCCGCATCCAGAGRAGGTCCCCAGAGCAGACCCAGTGACCCCAAGGCACCCTACCTGCACGCCTTCCCCGGCTCTGGCTGTGGCAGTGCACCTGCGGGACCTGGATTTGCATTGTCAAGGGGCCTGAATGCCCTGGAGGGCCTGGGGTCTCCATCATCGAAAGCCTTCAGGAGAAACCTGGACATACAAGAGGGTCTCGTCTTGGGGCAGAGAGATGCTCTGCAGCATCTGGAGCATCTGGAGCCCTGTGYTCCTCCAGCTTCAAGAAAGTGTCAGGGCTCTGCAGGGTCTATTGGGCAGGCAGAAGAGGAGATGCACCCCTGGCACCCAAAACCCCATGAGATGGGCCCTGGAGTCCCTTCGTGGGCAGGAGGGGTGGTTTCATGCAGCCCGGTGCTGCAGCAGGGCGCAGGACTGCAGGCGTGGGCAGCAGTATCAGTCGCTCGTGGGTGCAGCGGTTGCAGTGGTTACAACATGGGGCTGGTTTCTCTGGAAGGAGAAGGGTGGGTGCAGCCCCGCCGGGATGCCCCGTGCGCTGGGGCAGCTGCCAAAATGCATCTGCTCTCTGCAGAGAGCACCCGTGGTGGGAGGCTTGTGCCCCAGGGCGGACATCTCGAGCCATGAAGGCCTGTCCCTCGCTGAAAGGAGACCTGGAGCCCATCAACACCATCCTCTGCTTAAGATTGGGGACCAAGCCACTCCTCTCGTTACCCCWATTTTCTTGGGATGGTCAGAAATTGAGGCTGAAACCTCTCCAGACAGATTGTGCCAGGGCTGAGGTTGCATAGTCACCCCTGGGGTAAGCGTCCCCATCSCCTGGCCCCTCCTTGAAGCTGCTGGAGGCACCAGGTCTGCTTGCACCCACCAAGATCTCCATTGCTGGACAAGTGATCTGGGCCAGTGAGAGCAGATTTGGGGCAGCCGAGCATCTCCCTAGCTTCAGTTTGCTCTCTGCTGGCACCAAGGCGGGGTGGAAATTCCTGTTTCCCATACTTTGAATGCTCTCCGCAGTCGGAAACTATGCGCTCACAGCTCTATACATAGGCACTGGAAAAACTAGTCTGCCTCCCTTTGCTGCTTTGACCACGCCAAAATCAAAGGGATTTTGGCATATCAGGGCCCCGACTCTGTCAGCAGTTTCGCTCTTTCCTGGGCATGGCTTTTCTCGGTGCCTTTGCCCCACTTTCACGTGCAACAGCATCTTTCCTGAGTGACAGGATTRAGTCTGCTGGTGCCTGAAGGTCAAGAAACCAGGTTCAGGGGCAAAGCAAGTCCCTAAATGCTGCCTGTATTTTTTTCTTGRGCTTTAAGAAATGCAGCTCATGGCCAGTGTTTCAGCCTTCTTGAACCCAATGCAGGGCCAAGGGCTCCAGGATCCTTTTATCCAAGCAAGAAGGTGGCACCAGGCTCAGCTTCTCTCCAGAAACTTTCTCTGCTCTGGGGTCGGTCGCTTCAGTGAACAAGGGACATTTCTGACCCAGAAGAGGACACAGCCCTYTCTGCAGGGTCGAGGTGGCCAGGGTCCCTTCCCTGCAACCGTGACGGTTTTTGGGCAGAGCTTTGCAGCCTTTTGCAAGGACAAGAGGATGCTGCAGACAGCCCTTGTCTTCCACAGCATTACCGAAACTTTCCACTCTCAGCAACCAGGTGAGGAGGAGGGAAAATGTTATTATATATAGTTATGTGAAAGTGTTTATTTTCAAAGCACATTTAAAGCCAGAATATAGATCTAGATGTGAGCCTGATGCCAGGTAAATATTCAGTATAGGTCTCACCATTTCCATATCAAATCCATGCTGCATTTCTCCAAATTGTAACAGATGAAGCAGGGACATTTCCAATGAGCAGAGATGTGTCCCCCATTCCTCCACTCAGCTGGGGCCAGGATCCTGGTGAGAAAAATCCCAGATTTATTCTTGATGGCAAGATGCACGTAGGGAGCTTTGCCAYGCAGCCACAACCCATCCACGGGGCCTGTGGCTGCTGGAAAGGCTCAGCTGGGTGAAGTCTCTGGCTTGGGAAATCTGTAAACGAGTGATTGCCAAAAGCTGCAAGAGGGATCACTGYGCCCATGTCTATATGCTCCTCTCTTGGTGCCATGAGTGATCCACGAAATGGTGGCTGTGATGGCCGGTGTCCTTGCCCAGTGGTCTCGGCATGTCCCTGGTGAAGCTGCAGGGCAGGTCCGGTTGCAGTGCAGTGGGGATGCTGCCCCTTGTGCCTCTCCTCCAGCTCCTTTCCATGCTGGGCTCGTTACACCATTTGCACCTTTTCCCCATCACCCTGGGGCCAGAGTGCCTGCCCCATCCCTCCCAGGGCACAGCCAGTCCTCCCAAACTCCCCCAGRTTTTCCCTTAGCAATGCTTAGCCTGCAAATCTGAGGCTTTATAGGAGTTTTTGCTTGGCCCATTCTCCTCCCACCTCTTCCCAGCTCTGGCTTAAACAGGGTGAGTAGTTGGCATTGGTGGGAACAAGGTGAAAGGAAGGGGCAGAAAAAGTAAATCCATGTTTGACCTTAGCCYGGGGAGATATTCCCAGCTGGGGAAGAAGCTTAGTGAAGCAAAATTACTTTCCCAGGACTCCACCGTGCTGGTGGTGGGTTCAAGGGTCCTGGCCTCTGTCTGAGTTATATCCAGTCCCACGCTGTCAAAATAAACTCACATAGCTGGAAAAGATGGACGAGCTCAGGGGCACCCAAACCCCCTTAAGGGGGGGGTGCTTTGCTTGAATTTGGAGTGGGAAAATCAGAGTCTTTTCCTTCTGGGCATCTCCATCCTGCCTGTCAAGCACCTGACAGGATGGAGACCCACCATCAAGATGCTGATTTAGCCAAGACTGCCCAAAACACTCTAGCAGAAGCTCTTCCTTCAGCTTTCTCCTCAGTGCTTTTTGTCATGCCCAGGAGGTGGTGCTCTCGGATGTGCTTTGGCCACCCTAAAAAAAGAAAAGTCCAGGGTGCACTGAAATAAAGGCCTGAGCCTGCCTCTGCAGAGCTGCCACGGCCTGGAGCTGGTGGTCCCCACCAGCTGGGATGCTGCCTCTTCTCCACCAGGACAGATGGGATCTGCTTGTCCTCCTGACGATAAAAAATTTAGGTCTGGTCATTTGAYGTGATAAATACTAATCAAACACCAAGGAACAACTAGGTACATCCCCAAACCCCTCTCCGATCTCTGTTTTCCCACGAGATGCTRCGGGCTTTGTGAAGGGACCTGCATGGTACCTGGGAATCACAGCTCCGACCTGCCCCTGCCTCCCTGCTGCTGGCAACAAACCCTCYCAGGAATGACCCTCAGCCTGGCACGAGCCCTTGGAGCCTTATTCTGATATCAAATGTTGGGATTTGTCCCATCCAGTCCATGCGGAGACACACAGCCCCATGGTGCRTGGGGTTTTCCCACCCCTGGGAGGGCAACTGCAGTCTCCAGGGGCTCCTTCAATGCTTTTTCCCCCCAAAGATACCCTCCACCAYGCAGGGCATCAGCTCATCGCAGGAGCTGCCTCGAGTGAGTCTAGGGGCAGCCTAAATGCAATYGCCTGAGATGACGAGCAAGACCAGGGCTGCATGAACCCCCCTGGATGTGGTGGCAAGATCCAGCCCACATCCCCCTCCCCTGGCCCAGGGCTGCCTCCCCACATGCCTCCCAATCTCCCTGGCCCTGGTCCCACCTCACCTCCCACCCCRGCCCCTCTGGGATGCTGGTTGACAGCGGGGGGGAGTTGCCGCAATGGTAATCCGCAGCATCATGTGTGCAATGGAGAAACAATACGGCTTTGAAGCGAGCGGGCAGATGCTCGGGGGAGTAGAAGGCGTCTATTCAGCAGTGGCAGCCGCGGTGGGCAGCTGCCCGCTTGCCTGCGCGGAGCCTCGTGCCGCCTGGGCTGCACTCACCCAGGGCTCACTTTGGGGGTCCTGCCAGCCCGGCGGCTCAGCAGACCCTTCCTGGGGACAGGGCCAGGATGGGGAGCAGAATATCAAAACCCAGGAAGGACCCATCATCAAACCCTGCCATCAAATGTGGCCAAAAAATGGCAGATTGTCCCCTTGCTTGTCCACCTGCCCCGATGTCCACACCAGCACCTCAGGGGAAGCACACAAACCCGATGTAGACTCGCCACGGTCCCCGTGACCCATCTCTGGCGTGCCACAAGCCATGCGTCCCCCAAGACATTTTATCATCAGTGTCCCCTGCAGCAGAGGGTATTGCCTGGCTCTTTTACGCCAACCCTCTGGCTGCCTTTTTACCAGGCAGCTCCCTCGAGCCTTATTCTGGGGGACATGGCACAGAAACCCTGCAATGATAGCAGAAAAGGCCACTGGGGTTAGRGATTTGGGGCCCTTTTACCAAAATGGGATGTTCCCCATGGTTTTAGCTGCCAGGCTGTGTTGCAGTTTAGGTTTTGTCTCCAAGACCCGGCTCCTGGAGGGCTTAGATTGCAGAGGGGTTGCTGCCTTTAATGGCAAAAAGTGCAGGTCAGCTTCTAGCCCTGCAACAACACATGTCCTGGAGCAGCACGGAAAGGAAAGGCTCAATAAAAGGAGCACTAAATACTTGATTTGGGTTCATTTAATGATTTTTCTAGGGTCCTACAACCACSCAGTCGGCATGGTGCTGTGAGTGGAGGGTTTGCAGGCAGAGTTGCTCCACCTCCTGGGACCACTCASTGGGTCACCGACCAGAGAAACCCAAGTGAGTTATTGAGAGGAGGATGCTCAGCACAAAGTCCATCTGCCCAGGGCTGTCCTCCCTGTCCCACCATCCTGTGGCATCTGCAGTCCCCRTAGTCAAAACAAGGGAAGGATATCCCCAGCCCTCCCTTCCAGCTGGCGTCAGCTGGAAAACACACAAAGGTCCTGACAACCCTCCAACCCACGGTGTCCCATGGGGAACAGGGCCTGTGGTGCCTGGGTGTCCCCTTCTGCATCCTGGGGGGACGATGGGTCCAGCACAAAGACAGGCTCTCGAGCCGGCATCAGGGCTGTGGCTGCTGTCACAGSAGTTTCCTGCATCTCCTGGGCCTTCCACGTCCATCCTTAGGGACCCCCAGGAAAATGGGCACAAGCASATTCAGGGTGCCTAAGGGGTCACCCCTGCAGCCCGTGAGCAGCCAGGCAATAATCAAGAAAATCAGCGTTTCAGGGTGGCTCTGCTTTTGATAGGCAAGTTGAGCTGCAAACAAGTATTTTCAGGAATTGCTGGCAAAGTCTGTTGAAGGAAGCAATTTGGCAAATATTGGCCAGGCGCCAAAGGCGGCACTCAGATTAGTCAATAAAAATAGGTACATTTATCGAAAAAAGTCTCCAAGTGGATGGATACAGCCAGCTCGGCGGGGGACTTTGGGTGCAGGATAAAGAGAGGATAAATGAAGTGAACCCGTTGTTGAGTACAACAGAAGTTTTTGCTGCCTTCATGCTAGAAGAAATACCCTGTGAAGTGTCAGCCCTTCCCATGGCCCTGGATCCGGCCATCCCTGTGGTCCCGGCACCGAGGTCTCGCCCCGGGTTGACCTGCAGAGGATGGGAGTCCTTCATCYGCCGGCGGGCGGTGGTATGTGGCTGCTGGCTGCTGGCAGCCGCTGCCCTAATGAAGCTCCTCGTTCTGAAGCTTTCACCTGACCTGCCTTTGCCTGGGCTGTCTGGGTAGCAATCCCGCTGGGCCATCTGGATACGTCCCAGGAGAGCACTGGGTATCGGTGACACATGGCTGTTGGTCGAGCAGTCAGCCCCCAACCTCCTCCCTCCCTGAAAATCAGCCCCAGGCTGCTGCAGGCATTGCAAGAGCAGGAGCCGTGGCCGTGCACTGCAYTCGGCTTCATCCAGACCCGCTTAATCCTGGGGGGGAGAGTCCCCCTGGCCATGCCGCAGMGCGGCGGCGTGGCACCGAGTGGCTTTGCTTTCCCGGCTGTTGCATCATCCTGGCAGGCTGCCGGGACATGGCACGTGTCGGGCAAGCCGAGTCTCGGCCAGCCCCACTGCCAGCACTGCCAGAGGTTGGGGGACACGCCAGCACAGAGCCATCGGGGCCCCCGGCCCAGAGCAGAGCCATGGGGTGTCCCCATCTGCAAAGCCTTGCTGCAGGGGCTGGGCAGGGAGCACTGARGGGCTCTGCCTGGGCCAGTCGTCCCCTCCCAGAGCCATTGCTCTGCCACATCCCCTCAGAGCTGTTGCCCATGGACCCCCACTCCCCAAAGCCCTCCTAGACCCTGGCCTCTCCGTACACTTCCCACAGCATTGCCCTGCCACGTCCTTCACAGACCTGCACTCCCTGCATCACCCTCAGTCCTGTCGCCCCCTGTCCTATCCAACCCACATCCCTCCCAGTCCCACCTCTCCCCACATCCCTCCCAGTTCCAATCCACCCCACATCCCTACCAGCCCCATCTTTCCCTATACCTCCCCCAGCCCCATCCTTCCCTGCACGGCCTCCCATAACCCTCCCAGACCCAGCCCTACACCCTCCCCAAACCTATCCATCCCAGTCCTACACCTCCTTACATCTCCTCCAGCCCCATCCCTCCCTGCATCCCCCCTAGTCCCATCCCTCCCCACACCCTTACTGGGGGCACACAGAGCCTCAAGGGAGCCACATCTCGAGGGCTCCACACAGCCATGATCCAGCCCATTGGGTTACAAGGATGAAATATTGCTGTCACTGTTTTCGGCGATGGGGACCAYGGGTAGGTGTGAGCAGCAAATCTTGCGTGCAGATGGCAAGTCCTGCTCCAAACGCTGCCCTCAGCCAGCCAGGGAAGGAGTCAGTGGGGTGGGAGTACAAGATCATGGCTYTTTGGAGGCAAACATCAGTCTGGGCAGGGGTTTGATATACCCCAGCACCTGCCAGCGCTGAGATCGGCAGACTCRTGACATGGGGGGTCCTCAGTGGGAGCTGTGCGAGGCTGAAGGCTGAAGATCTGGGGTCACCTTTCCCAAGCCCTGCAGTGGCCAGGCTCGTCCAGTTCAAGCCCCATAAAGCTCCTGAGGTGCAATGAGTTGACAGTTCTCAGACCACATCCCACAGGCATCGCTCACAGCTCCAGAGCCACAAACAGATCTGGATGCTGCCACCCAGCACAGACCAGTGTCCAGCTCCCCAGGCTGTCTCCCACTCCATTCCAGYTTCTCTTTCACTCAAAGCCACCTTTCCTCCATCCCTGGGGCTGCTGCTGGCCCTGGAGCCCTGCCAGGTCCCCCCGCCACGGCCGGGGCAGCTCAGGCACTGCTTTGCCTTGCCAACAAGCAAATCCTTCACCAGGTAGCTGAGAGGCTCCGTGCAGCATCCAGCTCTCCCTTGTCTGCTTCAGCTGGTTGAAGCGTACGGGCAGATAGGATTAGTGCTGCCTGAGTCGGAGAGATGTGGGGGGASACGCCAGCGGCCCCATGTGTCCCACTGGGGATGTGTCCCCTCCCTGGCTGGGCTGCTCTCAGCTCCGTCCCCCCAGCCTGGATGGTCCTGGAGTCTGCAAGACACCCCTCCAAGGCAGGGATTAGGGAGAAAACCCCTGCCCTTCTCAAAAAAACAGTCCTAGGAGCTATTTCTCCCTCTTGCACCTTTGCCAGCATCTCCCCAAAGGGATGCCCAGGAGTACCTGCACGTTGTGGGGCCCCACGTCTGGGCYAATAATTCCCAGCCCATAACTGATCCCCCAGGGGCCCATGCCCACCCTGTACCCCACCCTTTGGGGCTGTACCCACCATTGATCTCCCTGCACCTTGCAAATATATAACCTATCCTGCCCCTGTGTCCCCCTGCTCACCCCACACTGAAACCACCTCCGGCAGCCCCATGCCTGGACCGTGGGACAGTCCCAGCTCCTGCCCGCGCCGGGTCCCCCCGCCCCCGTGAGATACCCCCCTTCACTTGAATCCATTACGGCTGCCTTGTCTCTCCCCAGCCTTTCAGCGGAGGGGCTTTTGCTGGCGAAACACAGACCTGGCTCGGCTGGCGGGAGACACGGCCGCATTGTGCGGTCGCTAATGCTAAGTGACTGCTCCTTTGTGCGGCTGGAAGCGCCGAGCCCCTCGGCGAATGCATGGGAACAGCTCCAGCTTACAATGGGGTGCAGCCGGGAGCGACCTCAAAGCAAACATTGACTTAAAAATCAGTGTTAACCAGGCAGGCACGCCAGACCTCTTGGGAAATACAGCCCCCGCCAGCACTACGCCTTTGTCGCTGGAGGCAAAGCCCTGCCGGGCTGGGACAGAGGTGGTTGGTAAAGGCGACTTTGATGGAGCTGGTGGCATCCATCCCTGGTCCTAGAGATGCTGTGCTGATGTCAGCGGGACATCGGCTGGGACAGAGGTGCCACTGGGTGCAGGGACAGGCAAAGGGTATTTCATTAACCTAAGCACCCAGCCCAGGAAAGAGGGAYTGGGGGGCTCAGGTTGCGATTTAAAGGATCCTACCGGAGAAAAAGAGACCGGGRTGTGCCACTCCACAGATTCCCCTGGGGAAATTCATTTAGGGTTGTGTACATACACCCTTGGCACTTTTATGAAGGAGACACCCCACCCCGGCCCACACAGCTYGTTTCCAGGGGCCTCCCAAGTTGTCATGGATCTGTGTGGATCCGTGTGTGGACAGAGATCTGTCATCTCTGTGACAATTGTAGCGAGGTTGCAGATCCATGCTTGGGTTATCCGGCACAGCGAGGTACCCCCAAGCAGCCTGGGTGTTGGTGCGCAGACTGGAGCCAGGAGTGACCCTTGCCTCCTGCAGACAGACGTACAGAGGTGCGGACAGACGTACAGAGAGCCCTTGCACCACCACAGGTCCCCAGCAAGAGCTCAGCTCGTATCCTTGCAGATGACTGTACTGCACCTTTGTCACCTTGGCAGGGCCACTCCGTAAGTGAAGAGTGAGGGAAAAAAATGCACCAGGACCATGTAGGATGCATGATGCAAACAGTGCAGGGCATTTCCTCACAGCTTCTGAACTGCAATGAGAAAACTGGGCACCCAGCCTGCTTCAGAGCACAAGGATGGGCTCCAACCTGCTCCAGAACATAATGATGGGCACCCAGCTAGCTCCAGAATGCAATGGTGAGCGCCCAACCTGCTCCAGAGCACAAGAATGGGCACCCAACCTGCTCCAGATCATGGTGATGGGCACCCAGTCTGCTCCAGAGCATGATGGTGGGCACCTGACCAGAGCTGGGCTGTGCACACACTCAGCACCGCCAGCTCTGGCTGCTCCCAGCTTGGAGCAACACAGGGCTGGATGCTGGGAAAGGAGATGTTCTACCAGCCAGGCCTCCAGCCTCTGCACAGCCACCTCGATCTCCCGCTCTGCCCTCCAGAGAGGGTTTCAGAGAGCCAAGGAGGGGGTCAGCTGAAGTGAGAAGGTGGGAGGTGGATGGGGTGGACCAGGGCTATGAACATCACCTGCATCAGCCAGGCGCAGCCAGGCACAGGGGATACAGTTGAAGGTGCACAGATACACACTAGGAAAAGGCTCCATTCCCCAGAGGGATGAGACAGCTCCAAGGGCAACTTGCCACTGGGACGACTTCCCACAGGACGCTGTGGCTTCCCCACCTCTTGCAGCCTCTAATTCAGGTGCAGCATGTGGCTCAGAGCCGCGCTCTGCTGCACGTCCCAGGCTCAGCACTGACGCTGCTGAGCAGCATTTGTGGCTGTGTGTAATACTCAGGTCACGCAGGGTGACCCGGATAGTCCAGCGCAGGCGTCGGGGGACGTCCACGGCGCTGGCTGGATGCCCAGCTTGGGAGGGAGCAGTGCGTGCTCTCCATCCTCAKGTTGTCCGCAACCACCCGTCCCATCCGCCGTGGGAAAAGGTGGAAAAGCACCAGAGCATCAGCCCTGGATAACCCCGCGTATGGGTGGACGGGACATGGCAGAGGAGATGCTGTCGGGACAGATGTGGGGACAGAGGTGGTCTTGGTAGCACCATGCCCATGGAGGACACAGGCTGTCCCGATGGGAGCAGCTGGCACGGCCGTGGTTTCGGCACGGCCACCGCCACGCCACATTGCTGTCAGCGTCGGCCCACAGCAAGGGAAGCACGAGGGCATCCCAACAGCACCGCCTGCTGCTAATGACAGGCTGGCCAGCTAATTACAGAGGGCAGGAAATTAAGTATGCAAACAAACTTAAGTATTAGGTTAGCAAGAGGGAGCCGGGAGGTCGGCTGCAGGGCAGGTCCCATCCGGGAGGCACCATGGAGGCACCCTGCCCTTCCCTGCCTGTGGCCCCGGGGGGCTGCAGAGGCACGTGCGGAGGGCACGAGGGCAGCAACGTGGGGCAGCGGGCAAGCCACCCGCCAGCGGGGAAATGCTGCCAGGAAAGCAGGGAATGAAAAAGCCAGGGTGGACAAGGATGGTCTCGGAGGCCATTGGCTGCCCTAAGCCTGGCTCAGGGCCAGTGGGGTCTCTAGGGGTTTCAAAAGCTTCTCCCCACGAGTTTCCCTGCTCTACGGGCTGTTTTGGAGCCGAAAAGCYGTGCAGGGAACAAGGTAGCAGCTGCAAGGATGGGGGTGAGAAAGGAGGGCGTCTTGGTGGCGGGGGCCGTGCTGCGGTGSCTGCCCGCTCCCCTCTCCACTGCTCGACTTTAGGGATGGATGTTCAGGGGCCCAGGTCTGCAGTCCCGGTGCCTGGGTCTGCCCCTCCCGGGGGCACCGGGGCATAGAGCCGTGGGACACAAGGAGGGGGCAGCTCCCAAATGCGGTAGGAAGGCAGAAGGGCAGGACGGGCGACAGGTTGTCCCCGGGGGCGGCCGGCGGGACGGGGGGGGGGCAGCTGGGGGACCCGCACGCCGTGCTGGGGCAGAGTGCCGGAGGGACGTCGGCGTGTCCCAGGATGGGACGGGAAGCACAAGCCGGCCCCGGCGGGCACCCGCAGGCCAGGCGCCCGCCGCCCCCGCCCCACGTGGAGGCCGCCCCGGCGGCGCGGCCCGGGGAGCCCCCGCCCCTCGCCCCGCCCCTCGCCCCGCCCCTCGCCTTGTGAGCAGCGGTGTCCCCGCCCCCCGCCCTGCCGTGGCATCACGGACGCGGCCCCACCCCCCGGAGTACCCGGATGAGGCAGACCCGGCGCCGGCGGGCGATGCTGCGGCTGTGACAGGGGATGCGCCCCGGTGAGTGGCGGCGGCTGCGGGAGGCGGAGGCCGGGGATCCCCGCGGCGGCCGTCAGCCGGCCCGGCGCGGCGAGAGGGGGGCACGGGGAGGACGGGAGGAGGAGGCGGCCGCGTCGGGTGGGGGCGCCCGTCGCGGTGCCGGGGGCTGCGGGCCCCGCACCCCTCCGCCGATTGGCTGCAAACTGACAACGGGGCAGATCCCGCCCTCCCCCGCGCACAGTTGGCTGGCGGCGCAGCCCGCCGCCTCCCATTGGCGGAAGCGAGTGCCTGTCACTGGCCAGCCCAGCTCGGCCCTGCCCGCCTAGCCACCGCCCTGCGCGAGCCGGTTCCCCACCCCCCTCCGTCGGCTGCCGAGGGGCCGGCGGGCAGCCCGGGGCCGGCCGCCGCTGAGGCCGCGGCAGCGCGGGGTGGGGGTACGCGGTGTCCGGGCACCCCTTCCCGCTGGGGCCGGCCGTGTCTGCCCGGGAGCAGCGGCCTGCGGGGGAAAACCCCCTTTTTAAAGGTATTTTCAGTTGAGCGCGAGGGAAGGAGCCATGTCTGGTGTGGAGCTGCCTTCCCGCGGGCAGGCGCGGCGGCGGAGCGCGGGTTTGCCTTAAAGCTCCTGGTTTTGGGCCCCGAGCTGCCCGCTCTCCCGTGGGCACTGCCGGTGCCCGGGCTGTGGGCGCCTGCTGCCGCCGGGCCCGTAGGAAGGAAACGCGTTTTCTTACTGCACCGTCGCGTCTCGCTTCCCCTCGTCACGCCTCRTCGCAGGGGCGGACCGGCCTGTGARCACGTCGGCCTGTGGCGAGCCCGGGTCAGGGTATCTAGTGGCTGACGGGGAGGGAGGGTGGCTGGGGGGGTTACAGCAGCCCAATGGTGCACTTCTGTGGCAAGGGTCAGGGTGAAATTGCAGAATTTGGATGGGTTRAGCCAAAACTGCCCAACCTACAGARCCCGTCCAGCTCCCGAGCTATTCCTGGCTGCCCTCTGGCCTGCAGGCAGGGGCGGGAGAGGTGACTCACCCCCAGGTCTCGCCTTCCCCGGGGCTGTGGCAATCGCTCCCTGATGCGATGTGTGATAGGAGAGGACACTTTTTTTCCTTGCTTTCTGCTTAAATGTGTTGGGCTGTGCTCCCTGTCGGTCCCTGCGCTGCCCCAGGGAGCAGGGCAGCTAGGACGGCTTTGATGGTGGCGAATTGCTTTTGGCTTCACTCCTTCCTCGGCGCGATTTCCGAATGCAAAGGGACTTAACCCTGTGTGTGTGCAGAAACATGTGGCAGAGTAAGTTCGGTGACTTTCCTGGCTGTCATCGGGAAGCACGGCTGCTCCCTTTACAGTCACTGTGCCTCCTATGTCGGTGGCTTTGTCCCAGAACGTGTTTATTTTCCCGTCATCCGTCCCCAGTCACGGAGAGGGAACTGGACATATGATTTGCCTGCGTTCTTATAAAATACTTGGTAGATCAGATGCCTAGGGTACATATCTATCAAATATTTTTCAGTAATTCTGTGCGGGTTTTTCTCCGAGGTTTTTATTGCCTCCCTCTCAGCTTAGCRAGTCCTGTTGTATTTCATATAAACATGACCAAACTCAAACAGTCACTGCCTCATACTCCCAGTTTGATGAAGTTGACCCGAATTGCAGCAGACATGCCGTAAAGGATGAACACATCCGACACAAGAGGAAATACATTACTAGAGTTAGACTTCCAGTTAAGTGTCTTCTCATTAATGCATCTCACTCTCCTTCCTAGGGAGGAGGAGAGCTGTCCTCACCCACCCACAGCCCAGCTTCATTGCTCTCGACCAGTTTGCACTGGGACCAGTTTGTGCTGGGAGTATTCGGTGACTCAGGGCTTCTCTCTTCCCTCTGAAACTACCTTGACTGGGTCACAAGTGCGCAGAGGCAGAGGGCACTTTTGGGGGCCTATGGTGTTTATTGCCCTGACAGGTGATTAAGAATGTGAAACCACAGTAGAAGAGTTCTTTGGATATTTGAGCAATTTTTTTTTCTTTTTTTCTTTTTCCAGAAACAGTTCCTGGGCACTGCAGAGCATAGGTGGCCTTGTTAAAATCAGTGGGTTTTTAGAGGTGTTAGTAACTGTAAGAGGAAGGAGCTGTCCTGGGGCAGAAAAGTGACTAGGAAGCTTTTATATTTATTTATTTATATTTAAATTTGATGTGTCAGCAATCTGACTGCACAGGCATGCTGGTGGATGGTGCCAGTTAACTGCAGTTGTACAGGATATGACAGATGGGGGTAAGTAGTGCATTTTTTGGATTAATAGTGTTAGGTCTGCCCTGGAAGAGATCCTCTGTCTTGCTTTCAGACCCAGACCTGGCTGGGCTATGTATTCATGTTGTATACGTGGAGGCAGAGCCCAGGCATTCTCCTTTTGGTTCACACATGTGAAGATTTGATCCTACTTGTCATTGGGAGTTACAGAGGTGAAAGTATGTGTTCAGAGGCATAGTGATTTAATTTCCTTCC
>JASVER010000061.1:1363710-1495424 GCA_030449065.1 Oceanodroma leucorhoa
CTCCCCCCCCCTGACTCTTTAGAGGTTGCAGACATGTGAGATAATTCCTCATTTGGTGGAGAAGGAAAGAGAAGAGAAAGGAAGAGAGAAAGTGGAGAGAAAATGCAAGACTGATGATGTCTGTGACCTTGGTGCCACAAGGATTCTTGTCTCTGGAGGCATGTCTGGGAGTAGACTACCAAAAAGTACAGCAACAAAGTACTATTTATTCCCTCAGTCTATTACAGTTATTTTTGAGAAGCAGAGAAAGTCATACTACAGAAAGGAAATGGTCTTTTTACAGTCATTCTTGACGTTTGTGACACCACAAACATAATCAAGATAAACTATGAAGTGTGTTCAAGCAAACTGTCTTTTCACTACTGTACTGCAGTCATCCATGGGCAAAACGAGACATACCCATCAAAGCATATTTTTCTTGATATGATTGTGTCCCTCAAGGGCTCTTCTGTCGATACAGCTCAGTAGCAGATTGTGCTGCTACACTCTCCTGATCAATGTAGAGTTTGGGGATTTATTTTTAACTCTCATCTTGTTAAGTGCTTACTGAAGAGACCTCAGGCCCTCTCTRCTGATGGCTGGCTTATGACTAGCTTTTGGGTAGTATTTTTCAAAACCTTTTTCCCCTCCCTGGCACTGGTAGAACTTCAGAGATGTAAAAGCAACAGAATTCACTCCTCTTGGAAGAAACCTGTGCTAAGTGCTTTTCCCTTTAAGTTTCCTGGTCACTTGTCATTCTGCAGTGTCCAGAAGCATCTTAGCCCTCTGGCCACCACCTTTCCAGGGAATGTCGTCATCGGGATGTTATTAATTGCTGAGATAATAGGGAGGCCCAAGGGACCTGTGTGCTGACATTTGTATCTAGCTCTTTGTTGTGCATGTCATAAGCTCTCAGATAAATTCATTGCTTCTGGGTAGGATGCTATGTAGTTTTTCGAGGTTTAAAGAGAAACCAGGCAACCGTGAGTTTGAGAAGGTGCAAGCTGGGTGGATAATCTCCAGAGGTGGTGGGGGGGTGGGCAGGCACGTGGCAGCTTGTGCCAGCGGTCAGCCTCCGTTATAGAGTCGGGATCAGTGCTCCTGATGCTCATCATATCTCACTGACTTTACTAAGAGGTGGTTTTCCAGAGAGCAGAGACTGAGGCAGGGRGAAGCATGTCCTTTTCACACCCTTAATTTCCTTCTCAGTTTGCAGTTTACTCCGCACYCTTCTGCATGGATTCATCCCTCTGGGTTTCCCGGGTATGGAGCTGGGAGCAAATTGTTCTCGTGGTCAGGCCCAGGTTGTTCTGGGACATGCATGTCTCCAGGGGCCTTTTCTTCTTCTCTGCAGATACTGAACCTGCATCAGGAGCACCAGCCTCTTCAGATTTTCCTTTTTAAGGTGCTTCAGTGGTGTTACTTTGGAACAAATGGAAGTTGGATGTCTTAAACTTCCCATGTTTGTGAAAGGGATAAATGTTTTCTGATACCAAATTCTGATGCCTTTGGTAGTTGTAGATTGATTTCTGAAAAGAGGCTTCTTGCATCAGTACCTTTCTTCTGGTTTCAAGGCTTGCATCCCAGTGCTGGCTAACTCATCAGGGGTTTTTGCCCCACTGGATATCCTATATTCACAAGGTGTGTGACTCTTGGCCATGTGGTGTAAAGCATACCTGTTTTATTTGATTAATAAGGCCAATTCCACAAGAGGCTGTTGAGATAACAAGGCTTTACTGTATGGTGTTTGGTTATCTTAAAGGCTTTTAGCCTGAAYCTGGCACAGAGTTTCTGCAGGTGGAATTTGGTTGTCTTCTGCCTCCTGTGCTGTCCAAATTGGAAATGCAGGATTTATTATTACAGCAGAGRAAGGAGTGTTGTGCTGATGCTGTGCTCTGTGACTTTCTTTTTTTCCTGAAAGCTCATATGCTGCTGTTGTAAGAAGCAAGRAGACATTTGTTGTGGTTTACCAGAGAACATTCAGTTCAAAAATAGTATTGCAGGAAAAGACAGAGGTTTGCTTTCCGAAGCAGTGATGGAAGCAGGCAGCCTTCCAAAAGGCATATGAAAATGCCTCCAGCTCCTATTTCAGGATGAGAAAAACAAGCACAAATTGATTGGTGAAATCTAATCCATGGCTTTTGTTTGTTTGTTTTCCATATTCTAATAAGTGAGAGACAATGCAGATTTGCTTTGATTTTTGGCTGGAGTGCTCATGTTCCTTAGCTTCGAATCCTGACTGGGTTTTGGAAAAAAATCCAGAGCTTCAGGGGTTTGGGGGTTACCTGTTGGTTCTCGTGGTTTGAAAAGGTGAAGAATTGTGGAAACAGGATTTCTTCTGCTTTTCTGTCTGTGAATCAGCATAAAATGGGAAGAGGAAGAAGACCTGATTGCTGACAGTCTTTCCTGCTCTTCATGGCAGCTCTGGACAGTGCCAGCACTCAACGGCAGGGTCATTCCTTGCAAGGAGATGACTGCAGCAATTACGTGGCAGTTTTGGGGACTCTGATAGCCAGAATGCGTTGTTATCTCGAGAACTGAAGGCCAGATGTGAGCTTGGCAGAATTTCTTTATCAAGTCCTATTTTAGGTAGTTACTTGTTTAATTCCAAAGGTCAGTGGGCATTTGCATTGCCTTCGGTGGTGAGGTAGCAAAGTGCAGAYGGGGGAGTCTTAGCACTGTGGCTTGTCGCACTCAAGTGGCCTTGCTTTGCTTAATTCTTCATGTTTGGTGTCTGAAAATATTGGGCAAACAGGATTGTGAAGAAGAAAGCCGGTGGCCTATGTGCAGAAAAGTAACCTGTTCATGAATATTAAATAATATTCATTCACTTTATATGGCAAATATTTATAAGCTAGTTTTAAATGGGAGAATGTGGGGTGATTAAAATCAGGAAGAATGATTTATCCAGCCACTTGAGATGCTGCAGATACGTCCTGGGTGAATTGCAGGTGCCTCCAAGCAGTACTCAAAATCATTTTGGACATGCTTCTATAGCTCATCCTTACCGTGATGCGTCAGTGAATTGAGTTGAATTTGAGAGTGGGGAGGAGTGGATTCCTGACTGCGGATAGGGGTGGGTAAAAGTCGAAGTGTTGTGTTATATTTCAAGCTTAGCGTTTTGATCTGATATTTGATCCAAACCCTAGCAGCAGCCTCCAGTCACATGGAGAGCCTGGGAAGCTTTTTTAAGGCACTGTCTTATACTTCAGGCTGTGTTTGTGTTTTCATGACTTAGCTGAAAGGTGGCTCCGTAAAGATTTCAGTTTGGCCTTGAATGCAAGATTCCTTAAGCTACTTGAAAAATACTGTCTGCATGTTGGTTTAGTTACTTCTGCCACACGTTGGATTCAGCCTTTGGTTCTTGCCAGAGGATACTGAGCATCTCACTTGTAAGGAGGCTTTTGGAGGTAGGAAACCAGATTTGTCTTGTACAAAACCCCCTGGATTTAGAGAAGTTCTTAATCTACAAGCTGCATTTTTTAGAGTGATCACAGTGTGGAAAAGCTGTTCCATTTTAACAGTGGAGAGTTACTCTGTCCCACTGACTGTGTAAGGGGGGGCTTGAAAGAAGCCACCGTGTTTTGAACGTAGTTCTTGTTTGAGAGCTGCTTTGGATCCTGGAGGTATGCCCACATAGCTGAGTTTTCCCAGGGCGCTGCGTGAATGCTAAGCTGTGTTGTAATGAATTTCGAGTGGGCAGCAGCATAAGTCTGCTCTCTTTTCCCTGGAAGACGCTGCTGCATTGTCTTGTCTGTRTCCTGAAAGCCTCAGTGTTGTTTGTCAAAGGCTTGATTCTGCAAGTGCCACGTATGCAAAGAAGCCCCTGAATAGGAAGGACTTGSCGTGCTGGTTCTCACATAATGCTCAGAGCTGGGACAACCGGCAACAAGCTGAAGCAAAGCAGTTTTTGTTAAACTCTTGGTATTCCATAGGCATCCGCTCTCCCACACGTGAGATGTTTAAAATTGTCTAGTTATGTTCTGATAAAGCCTAGGAGTTGATTTCTGCCAGGCATATGTATGTGCTTAGACAGGCCTGAATTTCTATGCTGTAAATAGAGGGAATGGGCAAAGGTTGGCAGAAGTGAATTGATTTACTTACAGCCACATGTGTGCTGGTGGCAGGTTTGGAAGCTGTCTGCATCTCCCAACTCTCAGACTAGTATTTTGGCCATGAACCACCTTGTYTGCAGAGTGTGTATATGTGCTTTTATCTCTTTCTCTTGTCCCTCATGCATACGAGGGAAGACAAGTGATGTGTACAAAAMCTGGGATATGGATGATGGAGCACGCTGGATGATGATGATGGATGATGATGATGGATGGCTGGATGATGTATTGCACGCTGGCATTAGCATCTGATGTAGRTGTTTATGCAGTGCAGTTAGCAGATCAAAAATTTGTGCTGATAGCGTTAGACATGATGGTAGGCATGGGGCGTGGGTAATCATAAACTATCAGTGGCTTAACCAAGGCCGGGCAAGGGATGGTAGACTTGGAAAAGGCCAGCTTGCTCCTGCTGGGTGGGTTTGGGAAGGAAGAGTTGCTGCCGCGGGGCCTGAGGTACCGCACGGCTGAATCTCCTCCCTCTGGTGTCTAAAAGGAAAGGGTCTTTTGACAAGGAAGGGGGGGGGGGGAAATCTCCTGCATCAGCAGTTGGTGACTCTGTAAGTACTTGTGGGTCCCAGAAAGCCCTTCCCGCTTCTCATGCAGACTGCCGAGTTTTGCAGGGATTCCTCGGATGTTTGTTTCCAAGGGAGTGCCCCGTGTGAGCAGACAGGAAGGAGTCTTGGGCCCAGACGTACCTTATCCCGGCTACTTCTAGGAAATGATGTAAGATGCTTCCTTGTACAAACTTTTTTCGTAACCACATCCTGAATTTTCTGATGGGTGGCTTCCTGGATGTTTACCTTTTGAGATCAGCTCCTCTGGAGCTGTGGGAGCTGACCCTGTTCTCTGCTACGCCTCATTTATTTTGGGGAGAATGTGTTTCTTGCTGATCTAAGCCTCTCAGAGTGTGCCGGTTTAGAGCTGAGTGCCTTAGAGGGAAAGGTCAGAAGRCTTTTACTGAAGCGGTTTCAGCGAGATCAGTGCAGGACTGGTGTTACGGACAGCACGCAGCGGTAGCTGAGCTGAGCTGTTCACCTCTTCCTGGCAATCTGAATCGCAGTTCAGGAGCTGCCTGACACRTGCCTGAGCCACAGCAGATGTCTGCTCGCCTTAATGTGCCCGGCTGCGAAACTGTGACAGTTTGGGAGGTGATTCATGGGCTCTACCTCCACTGTAAACAGTCTTTTGCATAGGACTTACGATTTGTCCCTGTGTTGTGATTAAGCTGCCTTGGTAACAGGTGCAACAACTGAAGCAAATACACCCCAAGCAATTTTTATCTGAAGAGGTACAGCAGGACTGAAAATGTATGTGCTGGGGGAATTATGATGGCTCCACATGTATGTTTTATTTTCTTAGTACAAGGCAATGCAGAAAAGGAGACACCGTCAGTTCTCTTGGGCAGCATGGAGACCTCATTCATGATAAACTTGCTTCTACAATAAAGCTGTAAAGTTAAATAAACACCGTGCAAGAGTTGGGGTGTTTTTGAGATCCTTAGCACCCTCTGGATAAATTTGATCTTGTGTCCTTGGATTGTGGCAGCTGCAGTCTCAGCTGAAGAACAAATGTGCCAGTTCTGCCTTGCTTTATTTGTGAGATCAGTGCCAGTCTCTGAAATGAGCCTGTCTGCCCTCTGATGAAAGCATGGGATTGTTTTGTCCCACTTTTAGGTGTCTAAAATGTGGGTCACTGAGATGCAGGACATATTGGTGCGACAATTTTAGGCCTGAAGGGACAGTGTTGGCTATTGATGCCTGTTAGAGTGTGAAAGTCAGGACTTCTAGGTCAGCTATTGCTGATTGATGAGCTTGGTGCAAGCGTTGTTTAAAGCCTCTGCTTTAAACAGAGAAGAGGTTGGTTTCAGCTTATTCTTTTCTGGATGTTAATAACAGAATTTAAGTCTTGGCTTTTGGGGAGGAAAAAAGATGCCTACTCATAAAAGAGTTGCGGGACTGCTTGGGGAGAGCTCAGAAATGGTACACGGTATGGTGCATCTCCTGGCTTCGTAGGGAACTTGTGCCTATCTGAACACTTCTCTTGGTCCTGCTGTGCATGGCAGGACCATGACCACCACTTTGTCACCTTCAGTCAGGTTCTGAGACCTGGCGTGTGTCAAGGCCTCAAATGTCTTGTGTTCCTTTGGACTGTGTTATTGCTCCATTACTGGGCAGCAGTATAAAAACTATATGTTGGGTTGCGTTTCTTATGCTGGCTAATAGTGGAGCAGCGACGCAAATGGCATCCAGTGGTCCAAGCAGCTGAAGAAAGGAGGTCCTCATCCAGAGAACATGGTCCCCCTACCTTGGCGTGATAAACTGGTCCTCTGAGCACCTCCAGGCTGGAAGCGCTGTTGTATGACGTGACCATCTAATTCTGTGAGAGAGGCTGTTCTTTCTTGTGTCTGTTTGAGAGGACAGAGGGAGCAAAACTACGTGGATAACTTCTGTTACCTGCATGTTTTACACAAAAGCGGGAATTAGCTAGGACTCAGTGTAGGAAGAATAAATTGAATTTTAATCTCCACAGCACAGGGTGTTAGTGGTTGACCTCAGAGTGTTTGTCCTCATTCATTACATGCCTTTGCAGCTGTAATAGGAGTCGTAGTGTGCATCGCTGTGTTGGCGACAGGAGGCAAAATCTCTTTAAGAACATTTTATGAACAAAAGTGGAAACTGTGATAGCTGTAAATTTTAATATCCTTATCAACTGTGGTCCTAAGTGAGCTTGTGGCGTTAGCTGCTGTTTCAGTGGCAGGTACAAAATACAGCCAAAATTTCTGGTCTTATTTCAGGCTGCCGCACGAGCATTTCCAGAAGCTGGGTAAAATTATGTTGCTTGTTGCGGCAGGTCTCTGTGCTGAATGACGCTTGTTAGGGATCGTTAACATCCCGCTTGCGGGTGCCAAGTCTGGATGCCGCTGTCAGAAGGGCCGTGGTGATGAAGCCCAGTACTTAGCAGCAGTTTCGAAGGCGGTCTGCCTGTCTATTTATCCTGAGTATATTCTTATGTTTGTATCCCGCAGGTCGTATTGATCATGGACAGTGAAGAAATCCCAACTTTTTCAAGTCCAAAGGAGGAAACTGCGTATTGGAAAGAGCTTTCCTTGAAGTACAAACAAAGGTACTGTTGTAGATTTGTAGGCTGGATTTGGTTCTTAATGACCAGAACATTGTTTAATCTATTTCTCTGCAAGGCTACACCAAGGTGGGTGTTAGATATTTTAGAAAGAATATCTGCATTTCCAGCTTTAAATCCAGCTTTAAAATTTCCAGCCTTGTGGGAGCTGAGTGTTTCTTGCACAGTGTACCATGCCATGAACTCCAGGCTATGTTTCGAGCATGTTTGAGCAAGAGCAGAGCCCTTTTGCGATCATGTGCATCTTCGTATAATTAAAGTGCTGCCTTAAGTAGTATCTTGACGCTTTATCATAAGAAGGCACCTTTGGGCTTGCCTTATGTCATTACTGTTCCCTCGAGCTTCTTGCAGTTGAATTACTGGTATGAAAAGTGGCTGATTTGGTATCTGCTGCAATTTACTGAAGTGTATTGTACCTCATAGTCCAGCCTGTACCAGTGGTATGCATCTTTTAGGGGGTGCAGGGCTTTTTGGTTACCGAAAAGAACAAGAGAGGTTGCTGTCTTGAGTAATGCTGTGCTTCTTGTGAGGGTGGGGTGTGGTTTGTTCGGGGTTTTTTTGGAGTGGGGGCCATTGGAGGCTCCCCCGTTTATTTTCTTTGGAAAGCTTTCTTTGCATTCAGTGTTACTCATGTGCGATTGAGGTGAAGCCAGTTAAACCTCTCTCAAGCCAAAAGAGCCCAAGGTGCAAGTTGCTTCTTTGTTTGGTTTTGGATTTTTTTGGGGGGGAAGGTGTTGGGCATGTGGAGGGGCCTGTCCATGCGGAGAACCCTAAGCTGTTCTTGGGTGTCAGAAAATTCTGTCTTAGACACGAACGGATCTGTTGTTTCCTAAAGCCTTGTTAGTTTTCTCTGCTGCTTGCTAAGAGCTGACCTATTACGTATGGTAAAGATGCAAATTTAATAAGCAAAGTATGTGGAGTGGCTGCTTCTACAATTTAATAACTTGCAGTGGTATGAGATAGGTATGTGCTGGCTTCCTGCCAAAGTGCTCAGTAACCCTAAGATTCAAACCTTCACGCTTTTCAAGAACCTTAAATTTCCAGGTAGTGCAGAGATCCAGAAACTGTTGTTCTCTCTTCCAGTTTTTGACGAAAATCAGGTTAAATGCTTGCTTAATTCATTGACTCTATCAAGTCTGCTAGCAGTGAAAGCTAATGGAGTACAAAGTGGTTTTCAGACTCCCATGAATCCTGTCAGATAGCCTTGATACAGGTTTGTATTCACACATGCATTTAATGTAGCTGTTTGTTTTGATGTAAGAGAATTAATTTCATTTTATCGCTAAGCTTAATGTAATTTCTCTGTTTCCCCATTTTTCTTTTTCCCCTTAGACATCTATGGATGACTTAAGTAGTTTAAAACTCCTGTTTTTTCAGCTTATTATTTTAGAAGAGCAGTGGATTTTGTTTTAACTTGGGAGATGCTGGATTTTCAACTGATGAAATCCTCTCCTTACAGCTTCCAGGAAGCTCGTGAAGAGCTGGCTGAATTTCAGGAGGGAAGCAGAGAATTAGAAGCTGAGTTGGAGGCACAGCTAGTGCAAGCTGAGCAGAGGAACAGAGATTTGCAAGCAGATAACCAAAGACTGAAGTATGAAGTGGAAACATTAAAGGTAGGTCTGTTCTGTAATAGCATTGCCTCTTCTTACAGATATGTCTTGGATCTCATTTTAGATTGTCTGGTCTGGTCTTGGTCACTGAATATCCAAATGAAGTAAAGGAGTTGTCTGTTTAAGATCCAGACTGAAGTACGGCACATACTCCAAATAAGGCCAGCAAGGGCTTACCGGGGAAATTTCTGGCGGAATTTTTCTTGTTTACGTCATGAAACTCTTGTCATGGAGTTTGTGCTCGTTTATTTGAATTCTCTAGGCTTTGTCAAGTAGTAGCTTTATTAGTTACACAGGCAACATCATCATAGCAACAGGGTGGACAACACAAGTATGTTTTGTCAGATCACTGCGTTGTCATCTTTCTTTGCAAACTATTTTTTTTGCCCAGAAGGTCTCTCTTTCTTCTTCTTAAAGAAAGCTGAAGATGGGCGATTTGTGCACATCTTTCAGAGAAAATCTCCTAATTAATTCTTAACAGCTGTGTTTGTGGAGACAGGAATTGCGTAAGGCTCTGCATGTGCAGAAGGTAACTTTTAATTGATGCCTCTGTGTTAACAAGTTCTTGCCTCTTTTGGAATCTTGAAAAAGCATCATTTTTGGTAGTCTTGGATTATTTTAGTGAAGGCAAAGCTTGGAAACTTACCCAGTGGAAGTAAAGTTTATGGGATTACTTGTTCGCGTATCCAGTCCCAGCTGGATATATGCAATATCAGTGTGTTTTTTATAAAGTCAGTAGTTTTCCCATAAGCCCCTATCTGTACCCTCAGAGCTGGTGAGAGCGTGTTTGGGAGTGAATTCTTTCAGTCTCTCAAAGATGAGCCTGTGGACCTGGAGGTTTTGTAACAGATTTCAGTGGCTCTCATTTTTGCTAATGGAGATGTCAGACAATTTCTGGTAACAGTGTGGCTATTGTCAAGGGAGAGGCACTGAAGGGGAGGCTGTGCAGTTAGATTTCTCTCTCGCTTCCTAGATGTTTGAGGCTTCAGAGCAGCTGTCAGTGCAGGCTGTTGGGAACAGATGCAGGGATGCATCTCTGAGCAGCCAGCTGTGTCGTGGCGAGACGTCTGTGCACAATGCAGCATTTGTGATTTTATACTGTGTCCAGCTCTGATGTTCAGAGCATGTTCTTTCTACCTCTCTGATTTTTGCTCTGTACTATCAGCAATCCCAAATCASCAGACTGCAGCGAGTATGTTACTTTCTTTGTCCCATTTTACTACTGATGATTTGGAGAGTGTATGTGACTGATATTTATCTCACTACTTCTTTCTTTCAGGAGAAACTGGAGCACCAATATGCACAAAGTTACAAGCAAGTGTCGTTGTTAGAGGATGACCTGAGCCAGACACGGGCCATTAAAGATCAACTGCATAAGTATGTGAGGGAGCTGGAGCAGGCCAATGATGACTTGGAACGTGCAAAGAGGTGAAGACTGCAAAACTCTTCTTTCCTTTAAGTTTTCACTAGGTCTTCTCTTTGCTACTCAGATTGATCATTTTATTATTCCTTAAAAGGGAAAATGATACACATTGAAAAAAAACCCAAACAAACTCCAAGACATTTGATTCTTTGAACAGTGCAGTTCACCTCCATCAGCTGGTAGCATTATGTTACAGCAAGGCAGGGGGACAAAAGTGCTTCGTGTTCCTGTGAGAAACAAGCAGTGCAAGCAGGCTCAGAGCGAGCCAGGCCAGTGCACTGCTTTTGATACTACCAGCTAGGTGACTCTTATAATATATTTGTGATCCTCATAGCTCAAAGCCCCTTTGAAGTAAGAAGCTAATGCTTTACATAGTCCCTTTTAAAGAAAACAGGCCAAAGGAGTCTCCTCTTCCCTTGCATAACAGCTTAATGACTGTAGGGAACAAATGTGTCCTTTATAAATACATAAAATGAACAGGCTGCTGTTAGAAACGCCCAGTTTTGGAGTAGGTCATGCTTCCGTTTTGCTGAATGGGAATTTTGCCATTGATTCAATGGGACCAGGAATGAGCCTCTGGCTATCTGGCAAAAAGATCTGAGAGCTGAGGCCCTGTTTCCACAAGGCTCTTAACCTCATGACTAACTTTTGACACACATGAGTTATCCCACTGAAATCATGGAACGAATTGGGTCTTAGGTGATATCCCAGTGCCCTGCTTTCTGCAGTCTGTGGGCTGTTGCCTGTCCAGAGCATTGGAGAGTACAGCACCACCTGAGCTAATGCACTGATTAAATGTATGGCTTTGGAGCATGGCATGGGAAAAATGGAGATGGGTGTGCTGGACTGGCTCTTTCCCAGCTCTTTGGTACATACATGAGAGCCAGATGCTATCACGTTCTTTTCATCTTATTCCCTGCTTCTTTGGAGTTTATTAGTCCTTTCGAAGAAGCATTTCCATAGCTTTCAAATGACTAACTTGAATGTAGACCCTGCTAACATTTTTCTTCTATTATGTTTTTGAATACGCTTTTATGTTGTCTGAGCTGAAGAACCTAATATTCTGGATTTTGTTTCTAGGGCAACAATAGTTTCATTGGAAGACTTTGAACAAAGACTGAACCAAGCTATTGAGAGAAATGCATTTTTAGAAAGTGAACTGGATGACAAGGAATCGTTGCTAGTTTCTGTACAGAGATTAAAGGATGAAGCGAGAGGTATGGCTTGCTTGATTAGTTCTGTGTCTTGGTACATTGTTGGCTTGTTAAGAGAGACGTGTAGCAACCAAAGCTCATGTTTATAGAAAGCCTTGCATAATGAGACTTGAACTGGATGCGTAATGTAAGCGTTAGGTATTACTAACAGTATGTTCTCTATTCTTTGTATGTCCAGTGTAGCTAAGAGGAAAAATTTCCTCATGTAGGGCAAAATTAATATCAGATTCATTCAGGGTTTTTAACAYAGGTGAGTACAAAAATACTATGTTCCACAGATGTAATAGAATTGAGGAAGTGTGCTTCAAAAGTTCCCACTCGCTGTGGTTTTATGCCATACTTGTATAGGAAGGGAAAACACAGGAAATTACAGGGAAATACATGATAAATGGTTTAAATAACTTTCTTTAAAAATCCTGTGTCCTGTGTTCCTTCTAAACCTCTTGGAAATTGCCTGGTTTGTTTAAGATATTCCAGTAAAGACTGTTTAGACCTGTGGGATTAGAGATGTTTTGAGATAGTGTTCTGGGATATGATCAGGAGTTGGGAATTCCCCAATGGATTTCACATTGAGGATGCTGGGGAAGCATTTTTTTAATGGTTTGTGTCTAATAGTGGGGATGATCTGCTTATAAGCCTATGCCTGCCGTTAATGTAGCTTAGAGATCAGTGGTTTTCAACTTTGTCTCCCAAGAGAAGCTTTCTAAAATAATTCCTCAGTTATGGCCTCGGTCTGAATGTAAGACAACACACCTGACAGCAGGTTGGGATTTTTTGTTGTTGTTCTCCTTCGTGAACCTCTTTGAACCAAGTTTGTGCCCCACAAATTGAAAGCCTCTATTGGAAGCACGGGGTTTTTTTATAATAAATGTGAAAAGGGAGATTTAAGTATTTTCTGAGGAAATACATGTATTGTAATTTGGGGTTAGGGCAATAATACTGTAAAAAAACCAGCAAAACGTAGGGACTGTTCTTGATAACAGTGGAATAATTGGTAAAAAAGACATTTCTTGGATAAGTCATTTGGAAATTTTTAGCATTTGTTAGGGTAGCAAAGCTACATGTTATTCCCCCTGACAGCAAGCAGGAACACTACCCCCTAAAAGGACTGATATGGTGTCAAACTCAAATGTAACACTTCTGTTTGAACAGCCACAATTCTTCTTCTGGGAGCCCAAACAGATTTTTCATTTCAGCAATGCTGTTTACTTAAAATCGGTTCTAAATATTTATGATAGATTAAAAGCCGTAATGTACAACTAATTTTGCTCTTGCGCCTTATACTAGATTTAGACAAGGAATAAGAGGTCTGTAAAAGATTAAGTTGCTCTACCCAAAAAGGAACAACCCCCTTGTAATGTATTGTTTATTTGCATCTASTCCCTTCTAAGGATTTTGTAGATTCATTGCTGAGCTGTGCTGGATACTCTTTGTAGCAAATACATGTGGAAATGGGAGGGGACAAGGTAGAGGTAAGCAGCAGTCTGGAGAGGAGGTGAAAATAAAACACGGGCTTTCTAACCTCCAGTCTCTTTCCCTGTCGTTTGGACTACCCAGCCTCTCCAGTCTGCTCTTYTACTTGTCGAGGTATCAAAAAAATGGATACAACCCTTCGGCTAGTGTGGAGTCCTGTGGGTTATTAACTGGAAGAATAACATGGGGAATTGGAAACACAAGAATAGGCCATTCCTCCCTTTTTCCAAGCTCTATTTGAGCAGGAGCTGAATGTAGTTCAGTAGGCATTTGTGACCAGCTACAGTTTTTGTAACATTTTTCCATGGAACTCACACTACAGATGGAGAAAAATACTGAGGCTAAGTCACCATCCGTGCTCACTGGGACCGCGCAGCTCTCTGGTCCAGGGAGGGCTCTGTTTGCAGCCTCTCTACTCCCAGCTGTATCGGGAAGTGGTGGCATTGGGCTGTGACTGCTCTGAGGTGGGGGTCCTTGCTGCTGTAGAAAGCCGGCAGCAGGCAATTAATATAGGGTTGTTGGAAAGTGTCTCCTCCTCCTTTCTCACAAATGAATAGAATGTTTGTTAGAGAAATCAGTCAGCAGTATGTGTGGTTTTTTTTCTTCTTTCAACCCTCAGATTTACGGCAAGAGCTAGCAGTACGGGAGAGGCAACAAGAAGTCACCCGAAAGTCAGCGCCCAGTTCTCCAACTCTAGACTGTGAAAAGATGGATTCGGCTGTCCAGGCATCTCTCTCCTTGCCAGCTACGCCCGTTGGAAAAGGATCAGAAAATAGTTTTCCTTCCCCAAAAGGTATAATTCATAGAAATTGTGTCTAGTTGTTTGGCAGTATGTTCAGCTTATTAACAAGCAATTTCAGACCAGGTGCTTGTTAGTGAACTTGAAGTAAATGTAGGTACATGTGGATCCCACATGCATTGTGTAAGATGTGTTTAAATCCTGGGGCAGCATCAGGTGCATTCAAGGAGTGTAATGAGTAAATACCACAGAAAAGGAGGACAGTGAAGCTTAGATACCACTTTTGGGGGGGTGGGTGGCTGCACTCTGCAGTAGATGCCTGCAGTAGAGCACTGAAGACATTTGGGATTGCAGGGAAGTGCAGTGACTGATACTTCTGCTTAGATGTAGAGTAGCAGTGGTGAGTAAAAACTATACTTTTCGGGGGTCCTGTCTTCTCTGTGAGGCAGCAGCGTGTTAGTCCAGTCCCCTTCCCCATCTGGAAGGCTCTGGACAATCACAAGGATTAATATATTATTTTTCAAATTAGAAAGAGTAGATTCCAGAGGAAGCTCTGGCTGGATTAGGTGAATTGCGGGCAATAGCCTTGCAGATGGAGAGTGCATGAACTCTGTGTGTAGATCTAACGGGAAAGAGGGAAGTGGACAGGAATTAAGCTTTTTTGTTTTTTTCATGGCTAGTGATCGTGTAGTCTGTGTGTTATTGTGGAGTAATGGTATGCATAGTCTATAGTAGGATTTTAGATTTACCTTTTTATGTAGAAGTTGATTTATTTAAACTAAAAAAAAAAAAAAAAAAAAAAAAAGAACCGTGGAGGAATGGAGTATGTAATAAAATGTGTCTGTGTTTGCAGCTATACCAAATGGGTTTGGTGCCAGCCCCCTTACTCCTTCAGCTAGAATATCTGCACTCAACATTGTGGGAGATCTGTTACGGAAAGTGGGGGTGAGTGCTCTGAACTGAAGTATTCCCAGCTCTGTGCTGCTGTCACTGAGCTTTCATCCTTATGCGCAATTACAGCAAGGCCTTGACCCATGCTGAATACATGCTGTAGTTTCCAAATCATCCACATTCAGTATTTAGTATGTGATAATGGTTTTTTTTGTTTTTTTCTTTTTGTTTTTTTTAATTATCTTGATTTGGAAAGCATGTTACTAAGGTTCTGATGCCAATTTTGGGTGCCGAAATTCATATTTGGAGTAAAAAGTTTCTCTAGCACTTTGGTATATGGGGTTAGACACCGTCAGCCACTTGTTCTTACTTTAAATGGGGCTTGCAGATTCCTCTATAATGAGACCAAGATGCAGAGCTGGACCTCGGACTCTGGGTGCCTGCTGCACAGTAACTGTATGTCATGGGAGGGGAGCCGAGATCACACTGACAGTGTCTCCTCATGTGCCTGGGGAGATCTGCAACAGGTGCTGAAAATGGAAGAAAATTTAGAAACCTTTGATAAGAAAGTGAGAAAATAAATCAGGAGAAAGCCAAATGTTCCCATCTGTAGTTGATGGAGAAGTGAAATGCGTGAGCCTTTAAAGGGATTACCACTATAAGCAGGGAAGAAGTGGTTTAAACATCTGTTACAGTGTTGTTTAGGATGCCAGGCTTTCCAGCTGAACAAAGCTGACTTTTGAGTTACAAGAAGCTTGTTGATGTGCCTCAGTAGTTAGTGTTTTGAGTGGAAGCATGGATAGCCTTGGTGTCTAGCCTCTGGTGCTGGCTTTCCTCTGTCTTTTGTGGTTAACACTGAGAACAGCAATAGCTGCAGTAGGGACAGTTGTTTTAGCTTGAAATTAAAAATTACCTTGTTGCTCGCATTTGGAGTCAGTGAGCTCGTAGTTGGTTTGAAAGGGCAGCAGGACGACTCGGGGTTCCGGAGTGACATGTTTAAAACGGGATCATTGTGAGTAAGAGTCTGCAGGGGATTTAGGGAGCTTAATCACAATCCCGTGTGATTACTCTGCAAGGGCAGGAAATGCCAAATAAGCATGCTTCTTTCCCAGCCTGCTCTAGACACGCTCTGCCACTGAGACAAAATTCCAGCTCATGCATTTGTTTACTAACAATTATAGGATGTTCAGGATTTCTTTGAGTTTGGCTACTCATAGGATGCCTCATCCCAAGCTTTAGAATCCCTTTCCCTGCAAGAAGGTTTCCCTCAGCCTTCTTGCTTGCGGCTGGGACAGTGAGTCACTTGGCACAGATCACACTGGCTATTTCCAGCTGATAGGTGCTTTGAGACTAAGAGATAGGTCAATATCTATATCCTCCTATATAGTCACTAAAGAAGCTTATGTGGTTTTCTAGCAGAAGACTGTATAGTGTTTGGTTACTTTTGATAGCATGTCAGTACCTTATTAATGGAATATTTTCCTATGTGGAACAGGACCAAGCCTCATGTTTGGCGAGATGAGTTTTTGTCTCCAGTGCATACGTCTGCAAGTGTGTGAATGCCCCCATGCACAGGGTGGATATAACAAATAGATTTTCTGCTGGACCAGATGGATATTCATTAAGTTAAGCTTCAGTTTGTGATAGATGATGGAAAGGGCAGGTGATGAAGTGAAGGAGAGAATCAGGATTTTGGAATCCTTCATGCCAGGAGTCATTGGATGAGGCAGAGACTGTCACCTGTATAGAGGAAAAAGATCTCACCAGGCTTGCTTGGAAGTAGTAGAGATGAGGTACAGACCACGGAGATAGGCTTAGCTGCTGCCTTTGATTCCTCCTTCTGATGCTGTGGCTGTAGCACCTCTTGTTCTGAAGCATATCTGTGGGGCTTAAGAAACTGGCAAGGTTTTGCAGGCTGAGATTAAGAAAGAAGTGCTAGAAGGCATTGTCCTGGGGAAAAATCCAACTTTCCAAATACACAGTCCCTCCCAAAACTTGAGGATTCTACTTTAGGCTTTCTCTTAGCCTTGTGATTAGCTTATGCCAGCCCCGCTCCAGCTGCTGAAGCAAAAGGTTTTGGTAACTTCTGCTAAGAATTCGTTTCCTTTTTGTAGGTAATTAATAGTTGATATGTTCTAAAAATCTGAGCCCTAATGGAACTGAGTCGTGCCTGGCAGTCTGCGTCAGCATCTCATTGCGTGGGCTTCCTTTGTGGCTGGGTGACAGAGAAAATGACAGCTTTGTTCCCATTAGATCAGTTTTTGCCAAAGGTGATCACACTGGGGTCCTGATCATGGTGATCTTGGAGTCATGACAAAGCCTGAACTCGAGCCACAAAATACTTTCTCTTAATGATACTACTTTTTTGACATTATTTTTTCCTCCCCTTCACAGGCCTTAGAATCCAAATTAGCTGCTTGCAGAAATTTTGCAAAGGACCAGGCATCACGGAAATCCTACATTTCAGGGAATGTTAACAGCGGCATGATGAACAGCAATGGCACAAAGTACCCTCATCCAGGGCATACTTCTTTCTTTGACAAAGGGTAAGTTGGGATATCTTTTTGCCCTAAAGGGGACTGCATTTCAGGATGCTACTTGGAGCAGAAGTTTTTCTTGGCTTGTTTTTAGCCCACCACAGCTTTCATCCTACAGGACAAATAATTTGTGGAGCCAAAGTCTCAAGGGGACAGGGAAGGCGACAGTACTGATTTCTGTAAAGCAAGGAGAAAAGCAAGCGTGATTGTCTCTTAGCTGGTAGGATGTCAGTGCCTGTTCTGTCCCTCTGCTGCCTAATCTCTAGGCAGCTGCATCTCAGGTAATACAAAAACCCCAGGCAGCAAACCCGCTAGTGAAGTGAACGTGCCCTTTTGAAAGGATCTCAAGTAAGCAGTGGTGGAGTTGCCATAGCTACTGGTGCGTTCATGTGTGGGGAAGTACGTTAACCGCAAATCTGGAGATCCCCTTGGTAAGAATAGCTGAGTACAGGCAGCAAATCCTCACTTGGAGGGTGGTGCCCTGTTTGCTCTACTTCCCCCTCTATTAGGGGAAAAGAAAACCTCATTAACAGCGTAGTTCTGGCTCATTGAGGGGGCAACTGCCTCCATACTGGCTGTGCTGTGCGTCAGCCCTGAAGCCAGAAACTGCTTTCACAGGAAAAACTACCCCATGTGTCTCCTGTGACTCGCCCGTGGTCAGAGCTTCCTCTCAGATATTGGGAAGTGGTTCAGCGGGAGGATTTTTCCACAGCCCCTCATAGCACAGGGCCCAGAGGTTGTATGAGGAGCCCTGAGGAGCGAGGCAAAAAGCACAGCACTCCTCCAGTGTTAGCACGGTGGTATTGCGAGCTTTGCTTAGTATCACTGGGCAAAACACCTTCCGTGCTCCCTGCACAGTAGTCTTCCATGCTAAACCTCAAGCCAGTGCAATTTAATGCTAATATTCAGCACATCCTCAATTCAGAATTTATTTTAGAGAATTAAATGAGCTGTTACCAACCTAAAGAGTGCCATGTACAGAGCAGACAAACTGAGCTTCCTACAATCATCCTCATTTGAGGTGAATCGCGTTGCTATGTGGGTAGCAGGGCAAGCTACATCTTAGAAACTGGCGTTCAGAGTTTTTAGAGCCACTGTTGTTTGGTGCTTTTGGAAAGGAAGAGTTCAGAGACTGAACAAAGTCGGTGTCAGATGCAAATCGGACAGTCTTGTGGGATGTCTGCATAATGCAAGGCCGATGGGGGTCCATGCATCACCACAGCAGCGCTCACACCTGCAGTGCACAGGCTGCATTTCAGGTGCAAGCTGTCAGGGTAGTTGCTAGGGAGAGATTATAGCTGTTCTTAGGAGGCAGCATGGCTATATTGAGTTGTGGTGTGACGAATAAGCTGATTGCTATGTGGGGTGGGGGTCACTTTTAATTAGCCAGATTGTCATCACACTTGTTATCTGGGCTGGCTGCCTGGAGTTAGGAGCAGTTTGTAGCTGAAAAAGGCTTAGAAACTCAGCCTCCTGATAGATAACTTCTACAACAGAGTTGGAGGATGTTTGTGGGCTAGATAAGGGGGTGGAAGTGACTGATATGCTTATCTGCAAGTTGTTAGAGATCCCTGCATGGCCCTGCTGTCTTGTCCTTCTCTTCTGCACGCCTGACTGCTGCTCACCTCTCCCCTTACATCAGCTCCCACTCCRCCTTCCTGCCCCTGTCGAGGTCTGTGCACGCTGGGGTGATGGCAGTGTCTGTGCTGCGTACACATCTCCATGGCTGCTATGTAAAACCCGTGTAATTTTGTCTGCACACGTAAGCTAAACCAAGCTGTTACCCAAATGAGGTCAGCCCCATCGTGCCCGCATRCTGCAGCAGCCGCCGAGCTCCCAGCCGTGCTGGCACGCGTCGCTGGCAGACGTCGGATCCAGAGCACGCTGTGGTGGCTGGGCATAAGGGGCTGAGTCAAGGCATGCCCTTTCTTCTCCCCTCTCCTCCTCTCTCTCCAGCCCCTGTTCTCTTCTCCCTGCCCCTAATAGTTGCTGGAGCCTGAAACAGCCACGTGTGGTTGTAGATCGGATCCAATCTACAGTTGCTGGCTAAAGAACAGCCGGTTATTGGGTGGTGGGATTGGGACAGAGGTAACTCAGCCATATCATCACAGTTCTGTTTACTTTCCTTCCTCTGCCATATTGTTGGATAAAATGTTTGATGAGTCTCCAGCTCCCATCAAATACCCGCTCTTTGCTTGCTGGGTGGAGCTGAGCAGGCAGCTGAAGACAGTGATAGGCAGGAACTGGCATAGGGGAGCAAGGGTAGGAGAAATTACCTGAGCATCACTTTAGGGGAAGCCTGGAGGACAGCTTTGCTGGAGAATTGGAAGAGTCAGGACTTACCTACTTGTTTGGTTTTTTTAAAGCTCAACAGAGTCTGGTGTAAGATTAGTTTCCTGCAGACTTGTTCCTTCAGGAACATGATGTTTCTGTCTAGATGCCAGGGCATGGCAGAACAGCACCTGAGGATGTTCTCAGATAGATACTTATTTTTTGCTGTTGTAATTGTTCTTAATTGGTTATTAACTTCGATCCAGTTGGGTAACAAAATGGCTCTGACCTTGATGGGCTCCACAGAGTCTTGGCACTTGAACAGCAGAGCTGAGACAGCATGTGAGCCAACATTGGGTGTTTGTTCCTTGGGGCGTTAACTCCTTGTTCACTGCTCCCCCGCTCCACTCACTGCTTTCTTGAATGTCAAAGTCCTTGTAGTTGATGTTTATTCTTGGGTTATTTTTGTGAATCTGTTGGACTTTGTTTTAATAAAACAAGTTAAAGTTTGAATGTGAGAAGTGCCTCTGCTTGCCCACTTCTAGCAGTCCCGGGAAGCATGTAGGCATATTTACACAGTGGACACTGTTGTTCACAACCCTGATTGTAATACATCAGGCTGCGAAATCAGGGCCTTCTTTCTGTTCCCGAGTCTACCTTATAAAACAGTTACCCACAGTTCCCTCTTTTCCAGGGAAACTCAGATGCAGGTGAGTAATCCCATGTCCTGTAATGTGCTTTGCAATGCTTTAGGCTTCTATCTGGGTCATTGGCTTGTAGCAGTGCAGCGTGGTGGGAGTGCTGGTTGTTGCGGAAATAGGACCCCTCGCCTGCCCGTGGAGAGCAGTCTCATTACGCAGAGGTCAAAGGGGAGAGGTCTGGTGAGGTTTAGTTTAACACCTTTGCTTTGCCCCATTTCTTGCATCCAGGGTTATGCCCAAGAATGTCTTTATTGTGTGCATAACCTGTTTCAATTTTTCTCCACTAGGCGTGAAAAGGTCATATTCCCCACCTTGGTCATGGGTAAATGAATTCATTTGCAACGATAAGCTGCATGCATTTTAACTTGGTGCTTGGAGGTGCAGAGTTGGTGGTTATGCTAACTGCATGAAGTAGTTCTCTTAGCATTACAAACTAATAGTCCATGATCAAAGCCTCAGGCTATAATCTCTCTCTTCTTACTTCAGATAAACTTCTCTGGTGCTGTGACCTGTTGCAACCATAGGATTGAGTGCTGCTTGCTTTCTTGATCTAATTAATATTTCTTCAAATACATGCATGTTACTGATTGAATCGGTCAAATCGGAGATACAGGTTGAAGTATCGCTGCTGTTAATGTAGTTAATTTGGAAAGTTGGTTTGCCCTTTGGTCGTGTTTTTCCTTCGACGTTTTGCTGGCTATTGGCTTGCCGATGCTCAGTTGCCATGGTTCTGGCTAATGGGAAAGCAAGCAAAGGCACAGAGGTGCCAGGAGGCAGCCGGGGTTACAGAGCAGGGTGAGAGGACAGCGTGGTCTGAAGCACGTGGCTAGAGGCTGTGGTGCTCCTGCTCGGTGCCGCCGTCCCTGCCTGGCACAGCCGTGCCAGCTGGAAGCATCCGGGGTGGCATGGTTGTGCCAGCAAGGCTGCGCAGGTACCGGGATCGTGGGCCCTGTGGGGGGGGTCCTGCGGCACAGGGGCTCAGGGCGGGCACGGCAGTGCAGGCAGTCGCCTGCAGCGACTAAGGGTCTCATTTACCTGCGTCTCGGGAGCGTGGAGAGTTCCCTGCAGTCTCAAAAGGTGCAGGTCCCTGCTAGCCTAATCTGCCACAGCCTTGTCCCCATCCTCCTCCTCACATCTCCGTGCTGGGTGTTCCTCTACCTCCTTGTGCTGTTACTGTTGCGTGGGAAAGTAAGTGGCCTGTTTTAAAGCACTGACCTGCCTGAAAACTCACCTTTCCTCTTGTTTTTTGCGGGGCCGGTCTCCAAGTATGCTTTGACCACATCCATTTACTCTTCAGGCTGGGCTATTCAGCTACAAGAGAATCTTCTACTGAGGTTTTGTTGGATACTTAGAGTTGAGGAAGTCTTGAAGATAAGGTGCTAAGTATAAAATACAGCTTGAGGTAAAGATAAATGAGTAAAAAACTATTTTTAGCGATCACAGGACAGAGAGAGCAGTTGGAAATGGGCACAAAGTCCATGCCACTGGTGTAGGGAGAGGCAGTCAGAAACATCCATCAGAAACCACTCCAGGGGACTTTTCCAGCAGGGACTGGTGCTTTTGGCTCCCTTTGAAGCACCCTGGAGCCCAGTTTCTTAGGAAGCCCAGAGCAAGGGCACAGCGCAGGCCCCACAGAGCATGTTGGGTCGGGTCCGAGGGATGGGGAAACGAGGCAGAAGCAGGAGGCACGTGATCTGGCTGGGATTAATCACTGCAAGCAGGTTTCCGGGCCGTTGCGCTGTGTCAGCTCCATGCAGCAGCCCCACACATGGGCCAGGCCTGGGCAGAGTGGCTGAAGGCTGGAGCGATGCGAGTGCTCCTCCTGGCGCTCTCTGAGACYGTGGAGACCGAGCACAAGGACTTCTCTTCCCAGCTCTCTTCTGGGAGGTTAGGCAGGAGTCATCCAGCACATTTTTTTTGTTATTTTTTACAGTTGCTCTGTTTAATGTATTTTATTTTCCTKTAACGCTGTTTCTAACTGCAGTAATGCTCACTTCTTTCCCTTTATTTGTGCATTTTCATGTTACCAACAGAAATCCATGGCTGGGTAAGACTTCAGTAAGCTCAGCCATAATGTCAGCTTTCATTATCCCTCCCAGTTGCTGATACTACTTCCTGTGCCCCACTTACTGAACTGGCTTTCAGCAAATCAAAGCCGCTGCTTTATCTTTATTTCTGCACCAAGGGCAAGTTTGGGCTAGCAGGATGCTGTGAACGATGCAGGTAACTGACTCCAGGAGCTGATCCTGGGAGAAGTTGCCACAAACAAGCACTGTATGCTGCCTTCCTGCTCTCTTTTTTTTCAATTAGCAAACAATGGGGAAACCTCAAAAGGCTTCTAAACAGGGTTTCTATCTTTTCCATTTTCAGCAGAAAGCCTTCCCATGTCTTCCTTCTGCATCGTACATCCTTGTGAGCACTCCACATCTTGTGCTGGTTAACACTTGTAACACTTAACGCTTGTAGCACTCATCCTCTTGCTGCCCTGGCTCTGCCATGGGGCTTGGTCACCCTTCTTGTTTCGGGCATCACTGGATTATTTGTGACACGGATGATTTAGGCAGAGTCCTGTCATGTCCGTGTGGTATCTGTGCTGAGCATCTGATGGCTTCATGGCTTCTGGCCTTGTTCGTGTACCTCTGGGAGATGGAAGAGGGCACCCAAGCTGCTAAACATGCYTCTGAGCAGGAGTTGAGGAGGGTTAGAGATGTGTCGCTTCATTTAAAAGGAGGAGCTGCCTGTAGAGGCAGGTCCATCAGATGGTAACGGCTGCAGGGAGGCGTTCTCCCCACAGGCAGAGTTTGGGTGCTGGAAACCCAGTTTGGGAGCAGTTGGTGCCCCAGAAATAGTACARACTTCTCAAATACTGCTGCTTGGCCTGTCCCTGCTGTAGTGCCATGTGCTAAACGCCACGCGTTGGGTTTTGATTCAAATACATCCTGTCAGGGAGGCAGACAGGCGGCGGCGTGGAGGTGCCTGGTGGCGGGGAACGCAGCTGGCTTGGTGCAGAGGGGAATAATGTGCCAAGGATTGGGCACTGCGGGGACATGGCCCCTCCTGCCTGGCCTCGTGCAGTGCTGCAGGGGATCGCGGGGTTTCAAGGACAGGCTGCGTGGAGAGCGATGGCACTTGCTATGGGCTTGAAAGGGATCAGTTGCCCTCCCCAGCCTGCCTGTCCTSCCGTGCTGCACTGGAAGCAGCACGGCCGGGAGGTCCCGGTGGAGACTAGTGCTCGTTCAGCCGAGCTGCAGACATGGCCAGTCGGCCCAGGGTGCTGGCGCTGGCCAAGCCGCATCCTGCACGTGGCAGGGGCTGGGCGCCGTCCGTCGCAAAGAGCGGCTCTGAATTTAGTGAAGGAGACGTGACAAATTATCAAACACGAGCACTTCCAGGCTGCTGATGTTGAATGTCACTTATCTCTAACCCTTTCAAAAGGGAGCAAACTACCACATTTTAATCCTGTTTGGTCTTTTTTGTGTGTTTTTTTTGTTTTGTTTTGTCCCCTGTCCTACTTGGCAGAGGTGCTTTCTAGCTGATAACTAATTTGCAGAGTCATGTTGGGATCAGGCTGGCTTCATGCCCCTTCATCCAAATGTGAATAATGAAATACATCTGCCCCTAAGCCTCTTCCAGCAGCTCTTTATTACGTGCAGCCAGGGAGGAACTTGCCCTTTGAAATGTATCGAAGCAACACTCAAATGGGAGTTGAAGTTTCCAGCTTACAGGGAAGGAGGTGGGAAAGGTGGTTTCTCCCTGCTCTGACCCAGGCTGTGCTACTGTGGATGTTTAACAGCAAGATGGGGAAAGGAAACAGCCCGGCTCCCTGTGGCAGTGAGCTGCGTTACCATGGGAATCTGTCCTTGCTAGCAAGTGTTGAGATTTTTAGCTCTTCATCTGCTCTTCTGGAAGGCTTTTGWAACTGCCCAGTGCAACGGCAGCAGCCTTCTGGGTTTGCTGGCAGGGTTTTTGCATCCCTGATCCAGGAGGTGCAAGGTCACCAGTGAATATAGGCAGGGCAGGAACCAGTGTGAAAGGGAGTGTGGAAGCTGCACTGCTCTGTCCTGGGGACGCGGTTGTGAGCTGCTGGCTCTTTGGTCCCCCAGGCAGTGATGGCAGCGAGCGGGACGCGCTCCTCTCAGCGCTTGCACCGGGTGCAGACTGGGACACCAGAGCTGCCAGCTCCYGGGTTGGCTTTTTCCTCATTAGTAGAGCTCTCACACTTCTTTTTCTTCTTGCTTTTACTCACAGCAGCGCGCTGATCTAAGCAGCAAAGGCTGTCTCCTGAAGTGCCCCTTCTCACAAACGTAGCTCTGCCAGGAGACATCCGAATGGCATCTTCTGGGGTGCTGGTGGTTTGGGCAGAGCTGGTGAAGTGCTGCAGAGGCACTTCTTGGGAGCAGGTGGACATCGAGGCGGGGACCTGTCCTGCCTTGCAGGGGTGTGGGGGTTCTCCCCCCACCTTCAGTATTACAAACCYGACCGTGAGGGCAGGGTGCTGGTTCTGGGACAACAGTGGGGGTGGACATGCTGTCCTGATACAGAGACGTAATCGCTTCAGGTTGTCAAGKCTGTGGTGGTGGTGATCAGCAGATGGTGAGCCTGGGCAGATGCTGTGTGTTGAGCCTAATCACAGAARATCTGTCAAAGCCGTAACAGAGTAGAGGTGGAAAAGCTGTCAGACCCATGTGCTCCTCTCCCAACCCACCAGGAAGCCAGGTTCTCCACACCTTCACCTCTCCCAACAGCCTAGGGAAGGGTGGAACGCATGGATCCTGGGGGTGTGGAGGCACCCGGAGCCCCCGYTGCACCCCAGCAGGGTGTAGCATAGCATAGAGGCAACCCTGCTGTGCTTTAACATCTGCCTGCTCTCGCAGAGCCCCTGCACCGTTACCGTGTGTGTGTGTCCATCCCCATTACTGGACAGAGTTTGCGTGGCCACCCGTGAATGACCTGGGGACGCAGGTGCAGTCRGCCCCAGCCCTCTGCGCATGGTGCCGCAGCGCAGCGCGTTGCTCACAGGCATCTGCAAATGGCTGCTCCCGGGCAAATAGGCAGCGATTAAGAGGGAAGGGGAGCTGATGGTGGGGACCAAGCCTGCAGCGCTGCTGTGCCTGGCGCCTTCAGCTGCACAGACCTGATCGTGTAGCCCCAGCAGGCGCAGGGGCTGCGCAGGAGCCCCTTGTCCTCCCGGACTGGTCACCTCAGCCAGCACATGCCTGCAACGGGTTGAGCACCCACCTGCGCGTGTCCCTGGCTATGAGCGAGCACCGATCCTCGCAGCCGGAGGTGGGAGCCCTGTCGCCGTCATATGTTGGCCCCGCTCCCGCAGCCACTGTACAGTCGGGGTGATGGATGCAGTGAGGAGAGGGKTCTATCTTCCAGGTGCTGGTGTGGGGAGAGGTGAGCGGTGCCATCTCCTGGGGCTGCTTGTCACTTAATGGCCTGTCTCTTGTTGCTTCTCAGGGCAGTAAACGGCTTTGATCAAGGTCCCCCCGGACTGGGAGCATCCCGACCATCCTCAGCGCCTGGCATGCTCCCCCTGAGCGTATGAGCCCGCAGGAGGTCGTGTTCGGACTTGCGAATGCTTTTCTCAGCCCACTAAGATAAGAACTGCTCCCGATTCCTCCCCATTCCCGCCCCGCTGGAACACGACCCACACCGTGCTGCCAGAGGAGACCCTGTGCTCACGGCCCTTCATGTGATGTTAATACAGTTTATTTTCTCCTGTTGCTGTAGCGGACGTTCTCTGACTTGGCCCCAGGCCCTGTGCTGCACAAGCTGAGACACGCAGTGCTCTGTTTCAGGGGATGCAGGAGTCTTGCTCACCAAACCTCGGCCAGGCTCTCCTTGGCCCCTCGCTTTCTCTCTTCTCTAACTTAGGTTTGGCACGACACAAATGTTGGCCGCTCCTCTTAAAGGCTCCCCTTCTCCCTGCCTGCCTGCTCCAGCATCCTGCTGCTTAGGACGTGCAGCTGCCGTCCTCCCAGCACGGCTCCRATCTCTTGAAAGGGGCCCTGGCTGRGGCTGTGCGGTGGCACTTTGGACGCTTGCACCTGGGAATCAGGTCCAGGTACATGACCGAGTTACTGCAGCTTAATAAATTACTGCTGGGCAGGTGCGTGGCTGTCGCTGCTGGTGCGTGTCCGCCTCCTGCCTGGTGTTGGAGCGGGCAGGAGAGGATGAGCGTATCTGGCAGCCCTGCCTCCCGCTGGCGGAGGCGGCCGTGCCCATCAGCCCCAGGGCTCCTTGGGGCTGGGGCCGAGCAGGGGCAGGGAGGGAGCAATGGAGGTGGTGGGTGGCAGCGCACTGCGGGTGCCCATCACGGGCCCAGCGCACCTCGGTCACGACATCACATGCCTTAGTGCGAGCTGGCAGGGCTGAGCGTTGCTGAAGCGTTCTCCCTCGGCGCTCCTACACCCGTGCAGCTGCGGGGCAGTAATGATGTGTTTAGCTGCTGTAGCACACTCACGGTGCCCGTGTGCCTGTAGCCCAGTTTCCCAGCCCCGTTGTGCCCCGCCTTCAGCAGTCAAACTTCCATGCACCTCCACAACAGGGACTCTGCGAGAGCGTTAGGAAGCCACTCATCCAACTGGCCATACTGCCCATGAAACCCCCTCCCTGGACCCTGTGATCATCACMCCCATGTTCTGATCTGTGTAATATATGACTGGATTTTACAGCATCACCTATGGGCTTCTGTGACAGTTTTGGGCGACTGTGTACCTTGTGGGTCTTTCAAGCAACGTATTTGTGCGATTTCTCTGTCTATGTGCCTCAGAGTTGGTGGATTTTTAAAATGAACCAGCAAACCCAGCCGGGGTTTGATCTGCGGGTTTAGAAATCTTCATTCCGGGTCTGGTCCATCTCGTTCAGTTGGCTCTGCAGCTCCAAGTTGGTTTCTTTACAAGCGCTGAGAAAAACCATTGGCCCCAGCAGAARGGAGGTGGGAAGTCCCCCCCGCCTCGCCGTTAGGGTTTGTATGGTCCTCCTTTCCTGTGCATCCTCTGCTGCATTTGACTGTTTACATTTGTTTTATTGTACATAGGTTTGTAAACATAATATCTTTGCCTAAGATCTTTGTACATAACTTGGGCTTTGTAGCTTTATTTATTCAAAATCTATATGGCATGTTTCAATAGGACAGTGTACCATACCACCGTGGTGACACAGATCATGTTGTGGTTTAAAAAAACCAAACAAATAAGAGTAATCTTCCAAAAATAAAGTTCTTTTAATGTGGAATCAGTGGATTTTGCAGAAACAGTGGCAGTGGCTGTGTTTTGTCATGCAGTATTTGCTGCCAAGCCCTAGGGAGGGCTGGGTTTCAAGATTTGATTTGGAGAAGAGTCTGGGGAAGTCTTCGAGGCCTCCAGCTGCAGCCTCTGGGTCTTTTTTGCCTTCTCAGAGTAGCTGAAAGGCTTTTCCTCTGCCACAGCGTGGGGCTGGGGCCCTGCCCCTGTGCCTGGTGGGCTGTCGGGGCTGTGGCAGCCCCAGGGGCTCTCACCACGGCCGTGCCTGCCCCCAGCTCTGTCCCCCGCAGCACCGGCGGCATTTTGCCTGACGCGAAGGTCGGTGCTGCCTCTCACCGGCCGCCGGGCCCAGCTCCGGCCCAGGCGCTCCCGAGACGCCCTGCGAAGGCGAGCCGACCCCGGGGGCAGCTGTTCCAGCACCCGCCGGCCGACAGCCAGGGCTGTGGGACAGCCAGGGCTGTGGTGTCGGTGCTACAGACGCTCCCTCCCGCTGCTGGCCCTGCCCCACCTGCAGACACCTGGCAGCACCCGTCCCCCACGGGGATACACTCGCTCCAGCTCCTCCCAAAGCCCTGCCCCAAGGGGGAGGCCACGCACCCCACCTCTCACCAGCTCCCTCCTGGGGGTGCAGTGCTGCGGGGGGAGCAGGGTCACCCTCACTGCAGTCACCCCTCCTTGCCCCAGGTAGAACCCCCAGGTAACAGTAAGGGGTTCTTGCAGAGCCTTCCGCCCCTGCCCTGATGCGTGTCAGCCATGACAGCGCTAGGGAAAAGTCCTTCCACATCCCAGCGTGATCCCAGCTACAGGAGGAGCAGCAGCCACAGTGCTGAAGGAGGTCCTCTAGCAAAAGGCGTCCAGGACAGAGCAGGGTTCCAGGTGCTGGTGTCTGGCACCAGTGGGGGTCCCCAGCAGCTACTGGGGGAGGCTCCCAGAGCCCAGGCCAGGCAGCTGGAAGCAGAGGTACCCCTGAAAGGGTCAGAGCAGCTCCCACCTCCACCGTTTCCAGCTGCCCCACCAGCCACAACTCTCTGCCACCTGCCCTCTTTCCCCTCAGCACATTTTTAACCCAATCATCTTCCTAACTCCTATCACTCCCCTCCCGGTGTGGATGTAGGTCCAGCCTGGTCCTCATCTTCTGTGCAGACTCAAACAGCCTTCACCCAGTAGTGGAGTCAACCAGGCATCAGCCCCAGGGCACCGGTGCCTGCACCTTYCCTCTAGCCTCAGCCCTCCCAGACACTGTCACTACCTCCTCCCTGATGAGTGGAGCAGGTACTGCACAACAGGACACCCAGAACAGGAAATTCAACTGCTCAGAAAAAAGGCCAGRCCCTGTTACAGGCAGGAAGGGGGGCTGTGCCTGTGCCACGGTCCTGAAGGTCAGCATGAGGTTTCAGGGCTCCCTTTGTGCTCCAGCTATGCCTTGCCATTAAAGGTCAAAGGCAAAGCAGCCCTKGACCAGGCCATTTATGCTGTATTTAGGTCAAAACAAAAGGAAAAAAAAAACCCAAGTAAACAAAACAGTAAGAAGGGAAAAGGCAGCTTCCAGTCATATTCTCGTTTATTAAGGTCTATGCCAGCCTCAGGAGATAGCTCTTCCTGTAAGTAAACAGAGCAGGCGGCCACATCTATAATGAATAAATTTATTGTCTTACAAAAATCATTGTCTAGAAATATGGGTATACAAGAAAACAAGATATTTGCAGTCAGATGCCTGGTGGTCAACAGCCAGTTTGATTAAAAATATCCAAACACACACAACAAAACCTTTGCGACAGATGTTAAAGCTTTTAACCAAAAAAGGAAATCCATGTTTTCTGAGCATGTGGCAGAGGAAGTTTCCTAGTTAACACTGATTCATTGTCACTAATATCAATAATACCACTTGGACTAGAGAGGTACATGATATGAAGCACAGTCAAAATTAATACATTAAATCATTGTTATATAGGCAAATTATATATGTAACATTGTCTTAGTACTGTAGTGTCTAAGGCACTTTCTGTAATGTCAGTTTTTCAGCTATTTAAACAAGAACGCTAACTACTCGCTGTAATACTGTTCAAAATAAAAAAAACAAAACAAAACAAAACAAAAGGATTCACATCCACTGGCATGTTAACTCGTAGGCAGGCAACATCCATCGCTGAACCCTGTAACCACAGGCTCCACACGAGCCCCACACTGCACAGTACAGGCGGCCCTGCTGCTCCCGGCTGGCCAGTGGACCAGCTCCCTCAGTAACACCAGGCTGGCTGCTCACGTACCTCCTCAGCCTCCTCTCACAGTGCGGCCGCTCRCCTCCGTGTCCTGAAGACTAACTCAGCCATAAATGAATAAATTAATTTTGCCTGTGTTGTATGTTTATTTTCCACTGGTGTTCACATTATACTAGCCTTAATATATATACAGATCTGTTGGGCATGGTAATAGCAGGTCTCTACAAACGCAGAAGTACTGTACAGATGAGGAACGGTGATGCTATTTCAGTTTGCCTGTACTGCGGGAACACTAACTGATGAAGCAGGTGCTGAGAACACTTCAAAATGATATTGCAGGTTAAAAATGGACACTATTCATTCATCCCTACATTTCCCTCTAACACTTCCCAAGGCCTTTTCACAGTTCACTCGCTGATTGTGTGCTGATCACAACAATTAGGAGAAAAGAAAGATACAAGTGCAGTTTGGTCTTCAGTGATCCAACAGACTCAATACAGCCAAGGGCCATCTGAGCACAGAAAAAATGGAAGGATGTTGTCTGTACAACAAAGCATGCATAGTCATGACAATGGGTCTGTCCCAACCACCTACCCTCTGGGAATGAAGTTTCTGTRTTGATAAAAAAAGTTTCATCCTTCACATGATGCTTTATAAAATGGCTTTACAATGAGTATCTGGAAAATAGATGCACTGAACAGAGACGATCCCATTTTGTTTACTATATATAAAAAAGCAGTTGTACCTATATCTGAAGCAGGGTACAGTATGGTGAGGCTGGAGAGCCTTAAGACATAGTTGACCTATGATAAGTAACCTTGTAGCATGCCGACGTTTCGTAAGGCAGATTTACGGCCACAAGGCAGTTCGGTGGTCAGGAAAGTCCTCCTCCTCCTCCTGCCGACTATTGTGTAAGAGGTCTCTGCATGCAAATGGCGTGACGGGGCTTTACTCAGCAGGGGCCGGCTGCGCTTCGTTCACGTCGCTGCCTTTGCTCTCCGCGTCATCGTCCGAGAGCTCTAGAGAGGCCCCTTCGATGTGCAGCTGGCGTCTCCCAGATCGACTTGAGGAGAAGGTGATGGGGCCCCCCCTCCTGCCAACAACAAGCAGATAGCGATTGCTGACGGGTCACGTCTCGCTCACAGCCCAAGTCCCGGAGCTGGTGGCTGCCCCTGGAAGACCTCCCTGCTGAACCGTGGGGGAATGCAGCAGCTCAGCTCCAGGCCACCACGAGGCAAATTTCACATGACCAAGGGGTCAACACGCTGTGTGCAAACACGTTCTGGTACCCTGGTATTGCTGCTTAGTTTATACCATCACCTTAATTTGGCGAGTCCCAAGTAACTTAACATATTGTCTCTGTACAAGCACCAAGTGCAGAACAAGTACTAAACAGAGTGGGTTCTCTAAAAAAAAAAAAATAAAAAATAAATTTGACTGCTCATTTGTTAAGTGCTGCACTGCACCCCTCCTGCTGTTCCTACAAGCCCGCCAGCTCAGCTGCTCTTCCTGTCGAGATAGTTTTTGTTCTGCACCAGCCTCACCTTTACTGACTCCCCTCTGTACTTGATACAGACCTTGATCCCAAAGACCTTGGCAGCAAGGAAAGTGCTGAAACACTCCCACCAGAGTGGGTCAGCAAAAAAGGGATCAGAACCATCCACTGGAAAAGCACGACTGAGCTGTCTCCTCTGTCACGTTTACCTACGGCTGGATTGAACTGGCAACCCCAGGGAACCTGCCAATGTAAGCTCCAAAGAGCTCAGGCTCAAGAGTTGTCAGGAATAACCCTGTGGTCTGGCAGCTTCTTTGTTATCATCATCAGGCTCACTCAGCAGTTCTCAGCAGGCTCCAGTTCCACCCATCCCCTAACAGCAGCTCTGCTTCTGCAGTGCCACAGCTACATGCTCCCCAAGGATGCATTACGGAGACAGTCTGTGGGCACACAAGGGCTTAGATAAACCCATGCCCGCGGCTACCGGCACCACTTACCTTAGTCTGTTTTTCAGGGTGCTGACCTCCCGGCTCAGGCCCTCGTTAGCCTCTGTGGCATCGTCCAGCTCACGCTGAAGTTTACGTCGGGAAGCATTTGCACGTGTGGCTTCCTCTTCAGCCTCCTCCAGCTGGCGTTTGAGCTGCTTCATTCTGGCATTTGCCTTTTCCATCTAAAATACAAACCAGGTCATCAGGATCAAACTCAGCAGCTGCAACCCCACAATTTGGGAGGTCGGAAAGGTTAGCTAACGCCTTGTCCTCCCTGACCACCCCGGCTGGAGATGAACTATCAGCCTCACTGCAGACTCCAGTGTGGACTCCTGGAAACACTGCAGAGCTCCTAGGTCTGGGATGCCAGGGTGCACAATGGACCATCACACCAGAGCTAACACAGGGAGGCTTTGACTGCTGGGAGCAACTCTAGTAGTTTAGTGATCCAGATGAGGGTTCCCTCAAATGTTTTCATTAAAATGCTTCTTAACAAGCCCGTTCTACTCAAAGTATGGTTTTATTTGTGTTTTCTGAGAAACAGGCCTCAAAAGCTAAGCCCCTCCACCTACCTGCTCCTTGTACTGGTCTGCGTGTCGACGCTCATCCTCCACCTGCATGAAGACTTCTTTCAATTTCTTCTCTGTACGACGCACCAATTTGTTAGCAGCTGCTCTTTCCCTAGAATAATCAAAAGCTGTAATTTGTCCCAGTACTTGAAGTCTAGGAACACAAGGTCTGTCCTTTCCAAAAGGCTCTTGTCTCATTGTGTAACTGATTCTTGAGACCTCTTAACATACCTGCCACCATCAACAGAACTTGRTTTTAATATGTTGGAGGCTGGATGGGATGCAGTTTTGAAATAGTAAAGTATTAGCACTGGAGCAATATGAATACGGTATGCATGCTGAAGAGAGGGATAGGGAGGTGCTTCTTCACAATGAGATTCAACCAAGCAGCTTTAAAGTTATTGCTAACCAGTAACACAGTCCTCCCACAGAGCCCAAAGCACAAAAAGATTGGAGATGATGATAAGACRGTCCACCTTCAGTCTTTCTGGGAGGAACTAGCTAAAAAAAAAAAAATATTTGGAGGACTGAGATGGAAAGGACAGGCAGGAAGTGCTCACTGGAGAAAGCAGACTTCTGCAGAGCACAGAATTCATCTCAACTAACTAAAGCTGTCAAGCCTAAGCTGTTCAACTTGCTTCCTCTAACCAAAGAGACCAGGTGTCTCAAGGGGATGTTTTATCTTGTCTCAAGAAACTTCTGCAGCTCCTTGTGGATCCTGGGACTAACAGTCAACATATTCACCTGGTTAACTTCAAGAGTTAATTCAGCAGTTTCAGTTACGGAGCAAATAGATTCTGAAACTTTCCACCCCAGTCACTTTATAGCCGCCTTGTTAAAGTGTGTCCCTTAAACAGTAGGTTTCCAGATAATAAACCCTAATGCTTGTGCTGTAAGCTAGCATCTCAGCCTTAGAAAAAACTTAAGGCATAGAGATTTCAGACATTCAACTGACAGAGCAAACACAGGCAAACAGATTTTTTTCCTTACTTGGCTTCCTGCTCAAGCTGTTCTTCTAGCTGCACAATCTTGGCTTCTAGAGTAGAAATTGTTGCCTTGAACTTAGACTTCACAGATCCCTCTAGTTCCTGCAGCTTGGCTTTCAGCTCTTTGTTCTGCCTTTCCAGCTGCTGCCGTGCRTTTTCACTCTTCTGGGCAGCGCTCCGCTCCCCAGCTAGCTCAGAATTAAGTGTGTCAACCTTTCAGAGGAGAAGAATAGAAGATCGTTTGGTGCTATTCAGAGCCTCCACTTAACTGCACACTGAAACACATTGCCCCAACAGTATTGCCAACAACAGATTCACCTGCAGCGTAGTCTTTCGGAACCGCTCATTGAGAAGYTCCATGTTGCTCTGCTCTTCCTCGAGCTCTTCCTCCAGCTGTGCAATACGAGCTTCCAGCCGGCGCTTCTCATCCAGCAGTGCTGACCTAGAAAGGAAGTGTTTGGGTCAAGACACGTTCAGATCCGATACAAAGCAACCAGCTAGTTTGCTTCTGATACTTTAGGCACTGCAAATTGTCATGAGAAGCTACTGTGTCAGCAATTCTCTTCATAACAACAAGGAATTTTTATCATGAAGACAGGTCAATACAGAATTTGCAAGCAGACTACCGAGAACTACAGCTGCTGGTGCCTGGAGTTCTTCAGATGCACAATTAATACATTTCATGACTTACTTTCCTGAAGCACTGTTTGCAATCTCATCAGCCAACTCATCCCTTTCTTGCTCAGCATGACGACGGGCTCTTTCAGATGCAGCAAACTCCTGTGAAGGTTTAGGAAAAGATTCATTACAGCATTAAGAATCTCAAAACTTCTGCAAACAATTTAGCCTTCTAATAACTTCCAGAAGATGCTGTGAAGTGTAGTGTGATATCCCTGAGACCTTTTAATGCATAAGCAACAGTTGTAGAAGCTAGCAGGACCCGTCATCTTGCTATTTCCCCCCCTTAACTGCCATATGACTACAATGGATTTACTTCTCCCTGTCYCTGAAGTGTTCTTTGCACAAAGTTAAGGGAAAAAAAAAAACAACTGTGAAGATCAGTAACACGCAAGCCCTAAACAGCAGGAGAAAACCATTCTGTCACATGCTCTAATAAAGACATTCAGTGTAAAGTGGGCACTAAATTAGCAAATTTTTTAGGTTCTTACAGAGTACATAGCATGAATGCAAGCAAAGTATAGAAAATAAAATCTTTAGCACAATAGTATAAACAGCACTGAATCTCATATTATAAAACTGTATTAAGTGGTAGAAACACCCAGGCATTYGCTAAGAAGGAGAATTAAATGCACTGCAAGTGCAAGACAAGTTTAAAGTCCACAAAAGAATGACATAGAGAAGCTCTAGTAAGTCRTAGGTTATCTGTAAAGGCTCAAACGTAAGTGTAGTGAAATCTGAGYGATTGTTTYAAACTTTGGTYTGCAGCTAATACAGGACAAAAAAGAGGCAGTCTCTCACACAAGGCAATTCTGCTGATGYTTGACTTTATGGCAGACCAAGGCCATAATGGGAGATAAGTGATACGTAGCCAGACTTAAAGCTCTTACATAAATTGCCAACAATGAGGGAACACATGCCTGTAAGAGGGATGAGGACCTTAGAGGGCACAGTGATGAACCWCCACAGACTTAAATGGTCCACTGAGATACTAGAGAGATTGTTAGATTTTTATATATTTTCAATAATCAATTTTAGTACTGCCACTGCACTGCACCTTTCAGAGACTCTTGAACCACCTTGCAAATTTTAGTGAGGCCTCAAATCTGTTTAAGCAGTAGTAAAGCTTTCCTGCTACCCAGGCAAAGAMATGAAGTCCAGACTACTAGAACGATTCCTACAAAGCCGTAAGAAGTTCACTAATGATCTGGGGCAGGGGGGAAGAGAAAGTTCTCCTGGATCCCATTTCTCTGTTCAACTCACTAGACCACTTTTTACTTTTCTTACTCTCTGATTTTCGCCTTACTCTAGCAAGAAAAACAAATTTCTTGGATTTCAATCTCACCTCTTGRAGCTGGAGTATTTCTGCTTCAAGACCTTTGAGCTTCTTTTCACTCTCTTTGGACTGCGCAAAGATCTCATCTCTGGATGCACGGGCTTCTTCCAGCTCCCGCTGGTAGTCTTTCATTTGAGCCTGCAGTTGGAAAGCAGGGCAAAGAAAAAGCCATGTTGCATTAGCACAATCACAARATTTATTAGTAGCTCTGAAGCATTTTGGCCCTTAAGAGATAAGACCTTCCTCCCAAAGTGGCTTCATTCCACTTAAATGCATTTTCAGTTCTCATTTTCATAGTAAAACTTCATTTTCTCATCTTTCCATCACTCAATTCCTTGTCAGAAATATCACATAATAAGACTTCACCTCATATATCTGGTATATTTCTTGTAGGAAAACAACTCTAATGAAGAGCTGCTCAATTACATTTGTCATGAAACATATGGAAAGGTAAAGCTCATGGAAYGACTTGTAAAAAAATTTACTTAAATTGACTAAAAAACCCAAAACTTATTACAAGTATGTAAGGTAAGAAACTATTCTCAGTGCAGARGTAACACAATGCACCATTTTGCACACCTAGTAGCACACACTTATGCTTCCCTTAAGAAACACTGTTAACACAGACTGAGATCTGCACAAGCTTGACTTGAGAWGCTAAGAGTAAGAAAGTTGGAGAAACTGCACTGAAGTTGTACCTGCATCTTTAGAATACCACCAGTCAATGAGACCACTTACGTCWGGTGCTTGTATGAAAGTGTACAGAGACCAGGTATGAACTCTCTAGCTGTCCTGTCCTCTTGCAACAGAGAAGCAGGGTACTGCTACGTACCAGCATTTCTTGCTTTAACCTATGCTCCCTCTTCACCCAGAGCTCAGTTCCAGAATTGCCTTCATTCAGTTGAAGTAGGATTTGAAGTAGGATTGCCAAAGAATAAAATGGACAGGGCAGAAAGGCAATTTAATTTGCCATATGCTTTACATGATCTTGCCACGGCCTCATACTCCTGCAGCTTTGGGCCATGGCATTGAAAATTTTTGGCAAAAAATGAACTGTACCAAATGTTGAATCTTTTTCTGGGAATGGGAAATAAATCCTTCACAGAAGGACTGKTTTTTTTCTTGCCAAACTAAAAAGAATGGGCATCTTGGAGCTTTTTAAAAGCAACTAAAGTTTACTCCTTTTTCTCTGGAGCGTTTTTGGCTGAAAAYGCCTTAAGAAGTTCAACAATTTGAGGAAACAGCAGTCAGCAGGAGCTGAGCTCAAATCAGTAAATTCAAAGATACAAACAACCACAAATTTTAAAAATGCAGCCTAGAAAKCAATACTCAGTAAATCCTTATGCAAAGTGTTGAAATAAAGAAAAAGATGACTGCTGAATAGAAGTACATGGGGGACAATCTTAACTCCTTACCAACAAAAGGATGAGAGGAGTTTTGAGCAGGTGGTAAGTTCAGGCCAGATACTCTATGACATATGTCAGCATAGTCAAGTCTGATACTCCTTTTGCCTTCAGTGTATTTAATGAAAAACAACACCCTTGACAGACTGTCACCAAGAGAGAAAGCAGCTCAGTTGATTAGCTGTGCCTACCTGGAGCTTACGTAGCTGTTTGATTGCTTCATCTCGAGCCTTGTTTGCAGCTTCTATCTGACCTTCCAAGTCTTTCAGATCCATCTCCATTTTCTTCTTGGCTGCCACAGCAAGAGCCCTCTGTTTGCGCTCATCTTCCAGTTCTGCCTCCAGCTCTCGCACCTGTGAAATCGAGGCGTTTAACAGGCTCAGTTCCAGGAACGGAGCAAACAAAATCCTAGCAAAATGGTCAGTAACTCCAAAAGGTCTTTGCAGAGCAGAACATTACTCAGTTGGAAAAGACTACAGAATGCAAGCTACATGGGAATACACTGCAGATGGGAAAAACAAATCCACAAATTGGAAGCAGAGATCTCTGAACTGACAAAAAGGAAAACAAAGACAGTAACTCAGCATCTGAAGCATTTCCATTTCATCTGTTCAGCTACTTAGTGATCAGCTTCTGCCCAGCACATCTATCCACATTTAGGTATCACTCTAGGGCAGATGTCACTAACTCTGATTGAACCACTAAGAGGAAAATAAKAAGAAGAATCACATCATTTTCTCAAGAAAAAAAATGAAATCATTCCTTCTGAAACAGCTGTGCTACTAGCATGTATATACCAACAACTTTTTTTCAAAACAAAACAGAAAAGTACCTAAGCAGCAAACCAACATGAACTGAGCCAAACTTATGCAAAAATAAAACTGAGCCAGAAATGCCACAGGTTACCAACATGAAAGAATATATTTTGTTTTGAAGCAAGCCTCCCTCCTCATGCTAGGTCAAGAGCTCTTGTCCAATGCAAGATAATAGCAATTTTGCATTGCAGGGAACTTCAGAAGTCCTCCAAGGCCAAAGGCCATGTTTAWTTCTAAGAGATCTCTGTATTGGTGATTCTCAGTAATTGTACATTTTTGTTTATTGGGATAATCTTGAAAAATTGGGTGTTTTTTCCTCAAAGCTTAATGTTAACTTAGAACCGTCTTCTCTTACAAGCATGAAATTTTAAAGGCATTTCTTGAGTCTCTTCTGATCTGCTTTGCGTTACTAGAATTTTTAAGTCTGGCAAATCTGGAATCTTTGCCACGATTTTCATTTAGGAAACTGTTCACTTAATTACAGTCTTTCAGTCTATCTCAGCATCCATGGATTTGTTCCTGTACATCAAATAAGATGGGCCTGAAGAGTCCAAATAACATATGCCTGTCCTTGAAATACACCCACGCAGCAAYAGACAAACCTCTGCTTGCATGCTGAGTGTTTTTGGAGGACCATCAGTAGCAGCCTAACACTAACAGTTGACAGCAGCCGGTCCTCAACAAGACCTATTCTATTGTTTGTGAAGATCAGTGCTTGGGATTTCTATAGGATGGGATCTTTAAGTGAAGAGTTTTATTTTTATGGTAGCAAGTTATCACCGAAGCCACAGAGCTTTGGCAAAAGATCCTTACACCCTTCCCACYATGAAGTACAGTAAAATAAACATACTTGTTTAACCAGCATCCTCTTTTTCTCTTCATTCTGTTCATCTCTGGCTTGCAGATCTCTCTCAAACTGGGCTTTCATAGCTTGCATGTTCACCTCCAAACGAAGCTTAGCATCTTCTGTGGCCTGCAGTTCATCTTCCAGTTCCTCAAGCTGAGTCCTCATCTCTTCAACCTGTTGCTCTAAAGTTCTCTTTGACTTCTCCAGTTCATGGACCTAAGCCACAAATATTAATCAGACCCTCTCCTTCAGGTATCTCAACATCAGCAGTTATTAACAGCAAAATAAGACATTATATGAARTCAATACACTACATTTTGTGATGCTCTGAATTGGACAATGAATGAGAACAGGCAGCACAGCATCTCTAAGTCTGTATTACAGAACCCAACAAACATCTAGGCAGATGATTGGAGAGGTGAGCTGYGCAATGTCACAGAGAAAAAGCAGTAGTGAGACAAGCTCTTAAATCTAGCACAGGTGCCCKTAATCATTTGGCCAGCAACTTCTGCTCTCCATGTCTTCACATCTTTTGAAGAGGCCTGATGTTAATAAAGACCACCCCGTTATTCTGAGCATTAATTCCTTCAGAATTTTGGGTTATAAATCAGCTTCAAAAAAATTCTATTTTTGSGTCAAATATACTTCTCCAGCCAGGGAGTTTTCCTGTGTTGCCTATGCAGTATGTAACAACACAGGRTGCGGAAACGTACTTACATTTTTGCCCACATCATCTTTAGAGCTCATTAAGTCTTCCATATCTGCACGCAACTGTTTGTTCTGTCTTTCAAATTCTTCCTTAGCTTCCAGGGCTTCTTCCAAAGCCCGAGCCAGAGACAATGCTTTGGTTTCCTTCTCCCTTGCTTCTGCTTCAGCACGATCTCTTTCCTCTGCGTATCTGGCAGAAATGTTCTTTTCTTCTGCCAGCATCTGAACATAAGAAATAATTAATCCATCTCGTAAGTTCTATAATCAGGTCCTTCCTGCCTCAGGTGTTTTAGTCAATGAAGTGGTTAACACTCCAAGTTTAATTGGCCTTCAGAAGCYGTCTAGTCTCTCAATCTTGATCAAAGTGCTAGTAAGAAGACAGCTACAGCTACTCTGGGATGAGATGAGGAAAGTAAGCTAGTAATCAGGATTAAGTAAGTTTCATATTATTTTCATCTTTCAGTCTTCACATCCTTTCTCAGTCTATCTTGAGGGATTACAATAATACTCTTAAGTTTTTGTTCCAATATAATTTCCTTTTTGTACATAAAGAGCTTATTACTTGATCTAACAAGACTCAAAGCTGGCATTTAGCTCACTGAAATTATAAGTGACAAGTTACTCTKAACAAAGGCCAAACTGCTCACAAAAGATTTATCAATAACCACAGTACTCTTGTCAGACCCTTCTTTATACAAGGCTCATTTATGTAGTAACAACATAAACAAGATGCCATTTAAAAATCATAGAAAGCAGCAAGATGACAGGAGACTAGACTACCTGATCAAACTTCTTCTGCTTTTTCTCCAAGTTAGAAACAATCTGGCGCTGATGGTCTAGATCTACCATCAAGTCATCCAGCTCTTGCTGCAGGCGATTCTTTGTCTTTTCCAGTTTGTCATAAGCCAATGCCTTCTCCTCTAGGCGTTGGCTTAAGGACTCCATGTCCTTCAATAATTTCTTCTTATTTTCCTCCAAGCCTTCAATGGTTCCCAAGTCATCATCTACCTTTTTCTTAGCATCAGCCAACTGAAATTTAATAAAAGGAAATGATGTTCCTTAGTGCATCACGAGAAGGAAAGAAAGGCATCAGGTCCAAAATACAAAACTGAAATAGATGTTATTGCTAAAGTAACACAAAAATTGTAAGCTAGCAGGATACTAAGCAGGGGAAAGTCCTGCCCATTGCAGTAGGTTGTACTAGTCATTATTGCAATGGAGAAAGACCACAGGGAACTGTATTCCGAAATCTGGTCTAGCACGTGTGCAAGTTACATGACATTTTTCCGAGAGGTTTGGGACACCAATTYGTCTCACCTGGAATGTGTAGGCCTTACAGAAGTCCTGCCATTTACAACAGCTTACCTGTGACTGCAAGGCRAGCATCTGTTTCTCTAAGTTCTTTCTGGCCTCCTCTTCCTCTTCCTGCTGCTCTTGCAGGTTGTTCTTCTCCTCTTCCAGCTGCCTAATCCTACTGCTCAGGTTGAGTTTCTGGCGGGTTTCTTCCTGAAGCAGCTCCTGTTACACAAACAGGCATATTCAAAGTTCAGTTTGGTTCATAGCGTGTTAACTGTGGCCTTGGGCTACCACCCTCCATTACTCTACATGGAGTTTCAGGTTTGATTATTTTTCTCACAGCATTTTTGTACAAGGACATGCTTATGAAGGCATCTGTAATTTGGGTTTTCAAAAAGGCACTGCTCRTTCATTTTGGGCACACTTGAACCTTTATAAAGTGTATTTCTGATCATGGAATCCATGCCACACTGTTCTAGAAGTTAATGGATGATACTTTTCCATCTTTAATGGGACAAGCGCAGAAGTCACCTTCAAAATTTATGTTTCTTCTTTCTTCTTTCAGACAAGCATTTTAAACCACCTGGGAAGAATATATAGCAGTAAATCCTGCAATAGCAGCATGCTTCCAAGTTTTGCTGCATTGGTTAAATATAAAGGTCAGTTTAAAGATAGCTGTAATTTGGCAGTGGAAACTTCTGTCATAACGGAAACTAATAAAAGGTGTAACCACCATCCTCGCCCCCCCTCCTGTTCCTCACAGACCTCTCCAGTTATTCAAGTAGTCACCATTAGCATTTTTATACAGGGGAAAAAAAAAAAGAGTATATTTAAGTGATGAATAGATGCATAAAGCTGCATTATTTAACTCAAAAACAAACACTGGCAGTTTTAAGAACTTCAGCTGTCAGTAAAAGACAGGGTATTGTCCCTCATGCCTTTCATATACCCCAAGGATCTTATTTACATTAACATGCTACTTGGAAAGGTTTTTTTGACTTAATACTTATCTCCCACCGAGACTAAGAAATAAAAGAGAAACTGAAAGGCTACAGTCTATCAAGTAGTGAATCTTAGATAATGAAAAATTGGCTCCACACGTAGCTGAGCAGTCATTATACATCGCATTTCACTAGACGTCAAGAGAAAATACAGCTTCTACCCAAGGGACTTTCCAAACCATGAATGAAAATGTGTTTTCTGTTATGGAGTTAGCATTTCAATGAAAAACAAAGCTTCAGTGCAAAGTTCAAGCTTCACTGCACACACACCTGTGTATCCTGAAGCTGAGATTCCAAACTAGCCGCATCCTTGGCAAACTTAATGCCTTTCTTCTCTGCTTCCTCCAGGAGACTTGAGACATTATCCAACTCGTTCTGCAAAAAAAGCAGTCTAAAGGTAACAGCATGCAGCTGACTCACRGCAAAGCCTACATCCCACTGGGAGCTGGAACTACAGAACACAAAACCTCAACAAATTCCAGGTAGGGCAAGACAACAASAGATCCCAGTACAAAGATACAAGCTAAAAATACTGAAGTTTGGTTAGAAACTTGAAGTTGGATGTCAATCTTGAACTTAAGGGTATAACATAACAAGAGTTAGGCATGCTATTTAGCAGAGCATGTCATTCCGATATCTGCATTCATACTTAAATGCTATTTTTAATTATAGGACCATATATTTTACAGGACCATTAATTCAGGTATTATCAGGGTGGCAGCTATGTTTAAAGTATCACTGCAAAAAAAAAAAAACAAAAACAAAACATTACTGCCAGGTGCCAACTCTTGCTATGTTAGGCTATGCTACTTGTATATACAGTGAGACTGCCAGAAAGCTTCCCCTGAAAAGAACTGGGCCATTTCCTTTTGAAGCACTTTAGCTTAATTTACCTAAAGTACTCGTTGCTGTGGTTTAAAAGTCAGCCCTGACTGCATTTTGTCCATTTTCTCAATTTCCTAGAAGAATAGGCCTTTGTTTGCAATCCCTATCTGTCAAGCTCCCAACTTTGAAGCACAAAAGGAAACCTGTGGCTATCAYCAATCAGTACATTTTTGCTCACACCTACAAGTGAGCTCAGCCCAATCTACTCAATTCCATATCCAAGACAAAAACCTGCAGGCCAGCTGTCACTAGAGCCTCTTACAGGATTTGGTCTCCAGGATGGGAAGCCACGTACTTAGAAGCCACTATAATTCTYACATAACCCAAAAAGTTCAKCACTGATGTCATGGCTGCCCAGCTRTCTCCAYCTGAGGCACATCACCACTTTAAGGGTCCTGAAGTACCTGAGTGTATGATTGAGATCACCTCTCACATCAAACTACAGACCCAGTTCCTGTAGACCTAGCTCCATCTTTGAAAGTCATTTCTCCTAGCCATTTCTGCATATGGTTAAGGCTTTTACTTTCTTGCGTATTTGTCAGCAGTTTAGGACTTCCACACAGTCTTACCTGCAGCTTGTTAGCTTTCTCTGCCAGTTCCACCCTCAGTCTTTCTCCTTCTGTGACCTTAGCAGTTAGCTCTTGTACCTGAGCATCGAGCTTCTTCCTCTTATGTTCAGACTCTGCCTTGACCTGCTGCAGTACCTTCACTTCACAGGCTAATTCCTTGTTGTCAGACTCTAGACCTTGCTTGTTTTTTTCAAGGTTTGCTTTGAACTAGGAAAAACAGAAGGAAAGAAATTCAACACTTTGTTACATATCAATAGTTTTCTGCTAAAAATATTCAGTCCAGCAAATCAGGTTTACAAGTTCAAAGATAAACAAGTGCTCAGCAAGTTGTGTTTAAAATGCTGCCATGTAACATTCTGTGTATGTTAGCCAAAGACTAAGTTAATGCAAGTTATTCCACTCTCAGATATCACAGGTAACAGTGAGGACCAGAAGATACTTCTATGAATTCAACAAGATCTGGGATGTCAGTGCTGTAAAATGACTGTTTGAGTAGCACTGTAAGTAGGAAGGAATGTGCCCATTAACAGATCGGCATGGCTCATCTCACAGAAATAAAAGGAAAGATATCAACTAAAGCTGCCCTGATTTTAGTAGGCGTAGCAGCCTGGAATTGCATAACAAAGCATTTTTCACCACTGCACTGACATTTGTCAAAAACCTTTTTAAAAAAAGTAATTGGCATAAGGGATGTTTAAGGGCCATTCTGGTGATATAGTAAGAACTGACATCATCTTATCACAGGACCTTTGTTTAAGATTGCAGGGTATTTTTCCATCTTTTCATGCTCTTATTGAGACTATTTAATGAATAAGAAGCAAAAAATATGCATAAGATCTTCAGCTGAATAAACTATAATTTCCACCAGCTTTAACTGCTATGTTTCTCACTTAGTATTTTAAACTAAGGAAGCTTTTGAAGTATTCCCTACATAAAAATATTACTACAGTGTATGAACTGTCCACACATACATTTGTGAATGACCAGAACTGTAATTTCACAAACTAAAGATACCTTTTTTTTTTTGGTAGTGTTGGAATAATTCTACTTTTGAAGACAACACTCAAGCACACTAGTAGGAACCATGCTACCCAGGTGTGCCTCCTCCTGCCTGCTCTGGTGGTGGTTACCAGAGAACACAATACAGCTGTGCAAATTGGCAAGATACTCCACAGATATCTAGCACTGGAGGTCACAGTACAAGCATGAAGTTAAGAGTGGCTGGAAGAACTTACACTACCTGTACTCACAGTTCGTTATTTGTGAGTGCCAACATTACAGTTACCTTTTTTGGAAGCATTCTGCAGTTCACTCATGCAGAGAACTGCTTTTCACCAAATAAGCACRTGGGCTGCTGGAGAATTCCTACAGAAGTACTACATGAATTTATCTCTAGGTGCACTGTTTCCAAATCTAATGAACACTTTTCAGATASATGCCAAGACCGTCTAATAGTTGCAATATATTAAAACCAGCAGGATATATTTGATTCAATTGCAATTGTTATGCATGTATAGAGGACAACTTAGATCTGCAGATATCAGTGGAAGGGACCACAATACTTATGTTACTTATAAAAAGTCCTGAAGCAGAAAAATGTATTTCTGTAATTCATTTTCTTCTCACCCTTTTGGCCTGTTCAAGTTGTTCAGAGAGCTCTTCCAGCGCAGTAGCATGCCTCTGCCTGATTTCCTGGATCTGTGCTTCATGGTTTTTGGTTTCCTCTTCAATTGCTTTCTTCAGTTCAGCCACCTCCTGCTCTCGCTTTGTCCTAGAGGAAGCATCAATGGTTATCAAAATCAAACATTTTAGTCTTTTGTAAATTAAAGATGAATTTTAATGGTGCCTTCTTACACAGACATAYAATCTTACCTCAGCTCTTGCTGTGCTGCAGTGGTATCCAAGGTATCTTCCAGTTCAGTTTTTAAAGCCTCCAACTCTTCACTTAAATCTCTTTTCTGCTTTTCTGCCTTGTTGCGTGATGCCTTCTCAGATTCAAGATCCTCCTGGAGTTCTGCGATTTGAGCCTGCAACTCTCTTATCACTTTCAGTGCATTGTTTTTCTGAACTGCTTCTTCATCACCTCTGTTAAACAGAGGCACAACAGTTAATAGTATTTCGTAGCTTCAGATCTATTCTCGTAACAGTGTTATTTAAATTATGTACAYAAATAACTTAACTTTCCCACTAGAATAAAATAGACCTTCTAAAACTTCATAGATAGAAAACCACTACTGCACTGTTATTCTCAAGATCCCAACAAGYACAGTGCCCCAGGTACTACAGATGCACTACTAGAATGATCAAGCTTTCAAGTTTACATTCAAGTACTCCAGTTTTGTTTATCTCAACACTGTCCCAGAAATGCACCCTGTCTGTAGAATTTTCTCTTCCCACAAAATTATGGATCATTACTCAAAAAATACAAAAGGTGTTTAGTTTATAWTATAACGTGGCTGCAAGACTACCACACAATGATTGAGTAGGACATACATTATCAAGTACTTTGACCATTAAGAAGGTGCTCTGATAATTACATGGTTTTTTCCCCTCCTGAGGCTGAACTCTGGGAGATTAAAAAAGCTTCCAGAGCCCAAATGCTATTATACCCTGGTGAAACATTGTTTTTGGAGCTTTGTAGAGTAAGAACGCTGATAAAACACTGAATTCCTTTTTTGYCATGTCTACACACAGCACATAGGTGTCTAGAGATGCTCTAGTACAAATGTGAACTGGCTTCTGCTTTAACATTCCCCAGTTCTAACTGATAAGGTTGCAATCAGCTGAAATTCTGTCTGGGAAAGTAGGTTTCTACCACACTTCTGTAGTCATAAGCCCCATCATGCTCTGACCTAGCAAGAGCAGCCTGCAGTTCTTCCTCTTTCTTGGCCAGCTGGATCTTCAGTTCTTCAATCTGGGCTTGCAGCTCAGCTATTTGGTCCTGTAGGTCTGTTGTTTCACCATCAAGTTTTCTTTTAGCTTTTTCTAATTCTTGACGGGTCTTCTCCTCCTTTTTTAAGCGCTCTAAGGAAGCAAAGAATTATATTATAAGCAATTTTTTCTCTTGTCATCCTCAGAAGCTTCAGGGGCAGGGCAATGGGGTGGCAAGAAGGGCGGGAAGTTTAATATATGCTGTGTCAATTCTTTCTCCAGTCTGCAGCTGGAAGGGTGACTGGGAAAGATGGAATAGCAAAGTAGAACTGTATGATTTAGATAGGAAGTCAAGAAAAAGTCAATGACTGGAGAAAAAAGTTTAAAGTAAGGGAACAGAAACATAACCTCATCTTGATAGAAAATAAGGAATGGGATAAAGAGCAGTTTGAGCTGCTAGGCCAGATGATCACAGACATCAGGATTCAAAAATGAGGAACAACTACGGACTGGAAAAAATGATGGCTTGCACAGTTTTGGAAGGGCTAGGCTAGACTCCAAAAGGTCTACTGGAAAATAGTATAGCTGAAAGAAAACTTGGATAAACCATTTTTGCAAGTATCTGTGCCACTAACTCACATCCCATTGATATTTATCAAGACTTTGCAACCTGGTAGSTTCCAGTAATCTATTTGTGTAGCGAAGATACTCCTGCCCTAAGGTATTCCTTTGTGAAAACCATCCAGTTATCAGTGCCATAGCAATAAAATACATTTAGGTGATCTGCCTGTTGTCTGATTGTAACTGGCTGCATTGTTTACAGTTAGGTAATGACCAGGTATAYAATATATTTAAGTCACAGGAAAGTTTTGCTTAGCATAGCATTAGCACAATTCTACATGCATTAGCATAAATATAAGTTATTAGACCTGTTCAATACTTTGTGGGTCCTCAGTGCAGAGGTTTCTCTCACACCTTTCCTAAGCCTGCTACTGGATCAGGACATCATCTTCTACATGGAGAGGGAGACATGTTCAAGAATCATCAAGCCCCACCCAGGGCTATTTGGGATTTTCCAGACAATCTAAAGTAACACTGTTTTTCCCTAAACAGTTCCTCATTCAAAAAAAATAGCACTTTTCCCTCTGTTTTTACATCATATTTCTGGTGAGTGACAGTTAGAACAGTGTCATAAGACCCAGTTTTGTAATTGAGAAAGCTCACAGTCAACTGAATTAGGGTTTGGCTTTTGGTTGTTCTTTTTTGTTTTGTTTTGGTTGTGGTTTTTTTTTTTCCCCTTTTTTTTTTTTTTTCAAATTTCAGTACCTAGCAGTGCCAAGACCCTAGCAGAGAGACCTTAATGGCTTCTTGAATCATATCAAAGAGTAAATATCATTTTACTGTGCTTTACTAGCCAAGAAATTGCATACCATATATTTAAGCTTTAATTTCCATTTCTAAGGTCTTGGAACAGTACCATAACTAAACACATCTGTCAAGTCTCTTCAGAAACACTAGTGCTGATTTAAGCACACAACTACTCAAGCATTATTTTCCAGTGAGTAAAGCTTACTTATGCCCATCTTAAGGTCTCCGAATATGATTTTTAAAGAAAAGGTACATCAATCACCTGCTATCCCTATTAGTTCAATATCTTCCTATACAGGTAAGATTAAACTTTGGTATTTTTCCATGAGCACATCAGTYTTAAAATATGTAGCAAGACAGGCCATAATACAGCAAGTGAAAAAACTATTTCCAAATTAGGGCACAGAGAGCAACTTTGCCTTATATTTTGAAACTTTGACTTGGCAGTTTATTAATGTTGCACAATAGCTATTTACAGCCATAACTAATTAAAAACAAGAACACATAAAATGAAGGAAGGTTACATATAGGGCTAGTTTAGCCTGTGACAACACAGGCAAAACAATCAGAAATAAATGGCCAAAGAAATTGAACCATTTTAGATAAACAAAGCATTAAGAAAAATTCAGATTTGCTTATTCAAAAAATATTAAAGCCTAACGAATGGCTACTAACATTCTTCCAGAAATACATTGTTCTAATGTGTTATTATAGAAAAGTGTAGCCACYTCCCAAGAGACAGATGTTTTACCTTGTTACTAAGGGATGCATRTAACAACATGAATTTCTGAGTGTGTCTATAAATGAAACAGATTCTCAAAAATKAAAAACTAACACGGTAAGCATGAGAAAGACTGAGCAGCCAAATGCAACAAGTCTTGCAAGCAACACAAATTTCTTTCAAGATTTAAGTAAAAATAACAGCTATTAAGGTATCTACATATAAGGTTACACTTAACAGACTGGACCAGATACTGCATACATTGTAATAAGTGATCCATTCCTTTCTAGCATGATGTCCAAGCTGTTAATAGGCAAATGTAGTAAGAACAAACCTTCCAAATCGGTGATCATCATTTCCTGCTTGTTCTTGAGTTTGGCCAAGTTTTTGGCCTTTTCTTCTTCTTCAGCCAGCTGAGAAGTACATTCAGCAATTCGATCCTCCATCAGCTTCTTTTCCTAGTTAGGAGAAAGGGGAGAAAGAATAACTTCTAAAATACAATTTGAAGAGTCTCTAAGCAGCACAAATAACCGAATATACAAAATCCATGTAGAGGTCTTACACAGCATATATAATATGCTGTGTAAGATTTTATCTCAAGTGACTGATCTGTCAATATTAAGGATGAATTGGAATAGCATAGAAACATGAACACTTGTTTTCCAAGAAAGTGAGACTGGGAGTTTAACACAGGAAGGCTGGTTTTAGGACAGCCTTTGCTGTACACTTTTGGGAATCTGTTAGCAAAGAACAACGGTAGCTATGATAAACACCGTTTCCAGCTCTTAGATTTGGAAGACTCATGAAACTGGAAAGAATGCATGGCAAATACCTCCCTTTTAAAGGTCAGTTTAAAAGAAGCTCTAAGTGTTTCAGCTTGAACCTGTTCAAACCCCACAAGTCTTCAGGTGCAAGCTCTATAGATTACACAACAGCGGTCTCAAATGTTTTGAGAGGTATCTCTTGGTACTACTATTACTTATGTGCAGAATCTCCACCACGCATACTGGTCTCACCTTCAAAAATTTGGAATTTTGGTCCTCCAACAGTAGGATCTCTTCCTCCATCTTCTTGATCTTAGCTTCAGCTGTCACTTTTTCAAGCTGCAACTTCTGTCGAGCTCCCTCCTCCTCATCAAGCTGTTCYTCCAGGTCCTGGGAAGAAAGGCAATTGCATCTGTGCATTTTCTAGGCTACCCATGTGTTGATTTTTTTTTAAGTGGTAAAAAAATGCATTATTTTGAAAAGCCACCTGCCCTAACTAACATTAAAAATGCAYTCGCTTTTTGTTAGATTCATTTATATCAATGATCTGGCAATGAAATTAAGGCCCATGTGATACATATGGAATTTTTTATACTCTATTTCAGCTTTGGCTAAAATATGCTATCTAGGAAACATACACTCACTTCACCAGAGTATTTCAGCTTCTTAATTCTGAACATAAAATAATCTACTTAATGACAACCAAATCAGATCAGGTTTTATGTCAAATACTTCCTAGCATACTGCATCTGAATAGGGCAYCTGGTGTAAAAGTGCAAGTGTCTGGGAAGAGATGCCACAGGAAATGGATCTCCTGATTTCAGCATGAATCTAGATCTCAATATTACAGCTGAAATGGTTCCTTTATTGGCACAAATAAAGGAGAGAAAAAAGTTCAAATTGATTTTATTCCACACACGGTGCTAAGGAGCTAAATTCCTCTGTGCCATAGAGATGCTAAGGGAGCTTTCCCATCCTTAACTGTCCTGTTTGCGTGCTTTTCCATTTCCAGTTACCAAGAGGCATACCTGAATATGGCCCTGCATTTTCTTTTTCTCATTCTGCAATATTTGGTTTCTTTCCTCTTCCTCCTCAACCCTGGAYTCCAAATCATGGAGAATTTCTTCCAACTCTTGTTTTTTGGCTGCCAAGCGAGCCCTCATCTCCTCAGCTTCTGCAAAGAGCTCTGTCTCAGCCTGTAGCTGCTCTGCAAGAATGTTCTTCTCTTCTAGAAGCTGCAAATATACACAAAACGTAGTAAAGCAGTAAAAATGACATTTCAAAGTCTCTCATGAGAGACTRTATGTATGACAACTACAAAGTTACTTAAAGGCCAAGTTCTGCTCYAACTCCTGACTTGGTCTGACCAACCCTGGTCAATATCCAAAACCAAAGACTTTTAGCAGAGGGCTCTATCAGCAGCCCAGAAGACACCAGCAATATTCACTCACTTGTCCCTCCAGTTTAAGGAACAGATCCCACTGCACCTACCCCATGTGCCCTGTTCTACCAGCAGCAAAAAGATGAGGGAAGTGCCTGTTTCCTGGACTGTTCCTCGTGCTCATCCCTACATAGTGACAGAGAAGTGCCATGGGTACCTGGGCCGAAGCTGGCACCTGGAGTCACTGGAACAGAACTGGAACACATTTCTTCTTGCTACGTAAACTTGACAATAGAATAGAATAGTCCCAAGAGACCTGCGACAATAATCTATTCCAACTGCCTGACCACTTCAGGGCTGACCAAAAGTTAAAGCATATTATTAAGGGCATTGTCCAAATGCCTTTTAAACACTGACAAGCATGGGGCATCRMCCACCTCTCTAGKAAGCCTGTTCCAGTGTTTGACCACCCTCTTGGTAAAGAAATGTTTCCTAATACCYAGTCTGAACCTCCCCTGATGCAGCTTTGAACCATTCCCATGTGTCCTGTCACGGGATCCCAGGGAGAAGACATCAGCACCTCCTTCTCCACTTCCCCTCCTCAGGAAGCTGTAGAGAGCAATGAGGTCGCCCCTCAGTCTCCTTTTTTCCAAACTAAGACAAACCCAGCGTCCTTAGACACTCCTCACAGGCCATGCCTTCCAGCCCTTTCATCAATAGGAACTGATGCTTTGCCATTCTAGATATCCATCCCAGTTCTATCATGTCTCAAAATTACCATAGTGATAAATAATGTCTATCTTTACTGACACTCTTTCAGCTGTTCTTTAAATTGATATCAGGGTTACTTATCAGCAAAAATTCATTTCCAGTTTTGTCCAATAATTTTCATAATTGCTTCTCCATGTCTTAAACAGCATATGTACACGACAGAAGTATCCTACCCTGAAAATACATCTGAAAAGGAAAATGACACTGCTACTGAAATTCTCCTGTAAGCTTGGAAAGGCAAAAAAGTGTAGTTTCATTAACATGATGTTTCTGCATTCCTGGAGGAATAGCTCATGCTATAGCTTCCTATTCCAGATTTTAGCAGAGTGTAAAAGGAGTTAGCTCTCCTGATTCACAGTGCTTTTGCTCACAAGCTTTTGCTCTCCCTAACATGGCTCCCTCATGCAGGATATAGTGCAATATACATTCTACATATCAAAAGCTGATCTTGGACACAAACCTGTTGATGTTTCCTTTCCATTTCCTCAAGTTCTGCCTCCACTTTTGTCTGTTTTTCTTTCACCTTCATTAGCTCCTCGTCCTTGGCTTGAAGTTCTTCTTCTTGACGAGTGACCTGAAGAAGAGGCTTCACCTGCAAAGATTTGAAAGAACAAGTAAGAACCTGCATCTACTTATTTACAAAAGTCAAAGCAAGTGACAGAATGCAACAAACCTTYGTGAAGACTCTCCACCACTGCCAGTGCCTAAGCTTTAAATATGCAGCACAATTCCTCTGCAGGATTTTCAGTGCACTCAGTTGCTGTTGTTTCTTTGCAAAGGCCCTGAAGACAGAAAGAGCAAAACATTTCATGTTAAATACGGCTAAGCATCTGTCAGTGTTTTTAATTTTAGGTTACCCAACCCTAGAACACTTGCAGACCATAAATAAGCTTATTTTTAAGTTTCAGTGACTATACTGATTTATGAGTACTCATTCCTTATACGAAGAGGCAGAGCAAAAGCTGGATTCACCATTTTCAAAACAATTACAAATATTATTTGTTCTTGCTCTTAACAGACGTTTTTCTTAAAAAGATAAAATCAGGATGGATTAGATGCTGAACTGTCCTTTAATTTCAAAAAAGCAGCCTTCCAGAGTATCTTTAAGAACTTCCAGTGGAGCAGAGAGATTTTTTGCAGCCACTAGCTGTACCGTAAACAGCTGCATGTGTCACAAAGGRAAGATTAAGGAAAGGAGATACTGCTTTGGAATGAAGGTACAAATTTTTATTAGGTAAAAATTCACCTATTTACCCTGGATACAACTACACTTTATCAGGCAACACACTTTAAGAAAATCTCTCCTGAAATTGAAGTTTTAATGCATAGCTCCCTATCAAAGAGACTGAAGATGACCACGAGGAAATCAAACCGTAAGAGCACACATACTTCCTAGCCAGGTATCCTCTACAGACTGCCTGGAAGAAGATGATAATGTCTGTGATCTTCAGATCTCGTTCTTCTTCTAAGTGTGCCAAGACACCAGCTCGGAAAAAGATCTTGCTCTGTCCAATTCTGTATAAGTTGGGGTCCAGCTCTAATGCTCTGATCTAAATGGACAGGCAAACACATTGTTTTTACATCAAGGAAAAGATAATTTTTGTTTCAACTTTTCAATGTTTTAACAATATATAGGTATAAACACTTACCATACGCTCACAGGCTTGCTTACCATCCATAAAACCTTTTGGAATTGCATTGGGAGTAAGGATCTCATACCTTTAAGTCAAATGAAAAAACACCTTTACATTCAACAAGAAGGTACATTATTATAAACCCATAAAGCTATAGTCACTGAGTGCATGCCTAAGGAATTTCTCCAGAAAGTTTTTCCAGAAATCCATTTTAGATTGGTTTCCCCTTCCCTAGTGTTTTTAGAATAAACTTGTAATATTTAACTGCTTCAAGTTCAAGCCACTTCAAGACCTCACACATGGTTTTGGATTTTCTTCCACTTGGGTTGGGGGAGGAAGTGGGGGCATGAGGTGTCTTCAATTATTTAAACAAGGAACTTTATCTTATAAAATCTCAAAAGACTGTTCCTGCTGTTACCTCTGTCTAAATTCCTGGAACACTATCCTGTTTGGAAAACCTTGTCGACAAATCCTTATTCCTTCCAAAACACCRTTGCAACGAAGCTGATCTAGAACCAGATGTGGATCCAACTTTCCAGCCTGGACAAATAAAACAAGCATGATTTTTAGTCTTTTAATTTGTATTAATGAAAAACTCTAGTTTTTGTTTTTTTAGGCTACCCTCTACAAAGTCAACTGTCTAAATAAGGGGWTGTGTGGGGAATACTGAGAAGATATTTGATCAGTGTGAAAACTTTGTGAAACCTGGCTTCTGATTTCAAAAGTAAGACACAAATAGCATGCATAACTTAAAATGCATGTAAAGACTTTAATAAAGAGAAAGTATTAGAGAAGTGGTCTGTAGTACATACCCTCTTTTCATGATTTGGAATGATGCAGCGAACAAAATTGGGATTAGTGTTTCGGAGCGTTGCCATGAGCTTGGTGAGAGATTCTTTGTACAGTTGGCCAACAGTACGAAACATGCCCTTCTTGGTCTTGTATGCAGAGCCAAAAGCTGTCTCTGTTATTCCAGTGACCTGATCCAGACCCACAATACGATCCACTGGGAAGGACAAATGAAAATAATTAAGTGGACTTTAATATTCGTCAGGTATAAAGATAGGCAGAAAGAGGAGCAATAGTGCAGCAGCAGAAGCTTTGTGGAACAAATGACAGAAGATGCCATCAATAGGCAAGGCAGTCAGCATGTACTAGGGACGCTGTGCAGAAGCAGTGGAACCAAAAGCCACAAACTTATATAGCAGAATAGTGTAGCTTCAGTAGGTACAGACTAAAATATCCAGCTCTTTACTTGCAGTTCTACATGACCAGGAAAGACATTTTCTTTATTTTAAGTCAACTTTTAAGGGATAGAAAGTTGCCTGGAAACTGGCAATTATTTGAATTCTTACAATGCAAAATATTTCTGGGTTGAGTATTTGGAATTAGACATCCATGCATATTTGCTTAAAATGAAGAGTCACTTATGATAATTATATAGATTAAATCTGAGTTTCATTGAATATTCAAGCATGTTTTGAAAGCATAGCTATTTACAGAAGAGTTGGAAATAGTGTCATTTCAGTGACAAGAGGGGAAAAAAAAAAAAGTATCTGCCAAACTTCTGGTAGTCTGCTATGTTGAAGAATTCTTCCAAGTTTTATATACAATTGCAGAAGACCTCCCTAGCCAAAAGACAAGTTTCAAAACAGGAAAACTGCACACCAAAGCACTTCAAAGCTGCTATAAAGCATCAGAATAAAGAATTTTCTTTGATTTTTTGAACATTTTGGGTAAGGATCTCTATGGTTTCTTCTTCAGAAGCACAAATTAGAAATCTGACTGCCATCATTAAAACCTTTAGGCCAAAAACATGAACGTGATTCCATGTGCATGTCAACAATTATTTAAACAACTCACTAAAAAAACACACAGGTGGCTTAACACCTTAATAATTATAGTTGGCACTGAGCAAATACACAACATATATTGGTTCTCCATGAAATGCAAGCTGGCTAGCCAGAAACAAGCAACTATATGTAGGCTACAATTTAAATTTTGTAAAGTTATCTTCAAATTCATTCAAAGCAGATGGAATTATGCTTTGCTACCAGAATTAGCTTTTTATATGAGAAATAAGTGTCAATATTTTATTTCATACTCAACTGGTTTTCAAAGTTCTATAAAAAAAGGGAAAAYTAAAAGCAGAAAAATACAGGGCAACAACTTGGAATAATCACTTTTAACTCTTGCATGTAGTATAGAGGAGAGCCCAGATCCTCCACACAGTTTTGAACACAAGAATCTAAGCTGCTTATTAAGATTAGAAGAATAAGTAGGTGGTAAGTTGTTCATAAGATTATATCCCAAATATTTACTTTGAAGCAGAATTCAATTCTAAACAAGAAATGGGATAGACATTACTTGGAATCAGTCTCACAGAGGATGAACGTAACAGCTTGTAAATATTAGAAACATGCACCYACCAGACACCACTAATGACTGGACACCATTCAACTTCTGTTTGGCCACCTACTTTTTAAAATTCTGTAAATGTATCTGTTAATTGTGCATCTTTTGTTTTGCTCCCCCCTGTCCTCCAACTATAACATGGTTATTTATATTTCAATGAGGATTGTTAAAGTTAAATCTATGCCTTCCCTATAGGTTAAGAGCAGTCATTGAACAGCATGACTGGACAATCATCCACTGGCTAAAGCCTCTGAACTCAAGCCCTCTAGTAATTACTTTAGGAAACACCACTAGCTTCCTCAAGTATATAATGTATCATGAGGAGTGGAAGATAAACCCAAGTAAAGATCGAATGTCTGAAGGCACAACCTTCACATACACGTATTTCTAAACTTGGGGAGAAGAGTACGAGAAGGATGAGGAAGTGGTTGGATAAAATATCTAAAGCGTCTTCAAAAAGACATTCCAAATAACTGAATTTGTTCCTTTCTCGATACCTCAAAAAAACATGTCCAGAKTCTACAAAGGGGAATATTAAAATTAAGTGGTTTTTAAACAAAAGAACAATTCCAACAAGTCTGGAAGTTTATTTCACYTACTACCCCCACTACAACTGCAGCACTCATTCTGATACTTCAATAACATTCTTCAGCTCTCCTCCCAAAAAATACATCCACGTTCTAAAATGTGCCAGAGTTTTGTCAATGTTGGACTGCAGAAAGAAGCTTGATAGTGTTATAAAACTTATGCATTCTCTCAAATGCTTGGAGCTACCAGAATTATCACTTAAGAAGCAATTCTGCATCTCAACACGGAACTAGGAAGCAACAAACCTTTTTATCTGCAATGCTTAAATGCAATGCATAAAATATAGATGCTATATGTATGCAGCAGCGACTGAATAGGTATGCACTCAGAGACCATTTGCCTTATAGAGGTATACCTAAGTTTAGCATGAAATGAAAAGTTCATGCAAGCCTACGAGCAAAAATGGTTTTCCTATAGATACAACAGCCCTGCCTTTAGTAGGCCTATTGTTTTTATATCCATTCACCTGGTGGATCATGAAGACCAGTAATATTGTCATAGAAACAGGCTCTCTGAATATTCTGAATCTCTAAGGCAGAGAAACAGCAAAAACAGAAACACAGAAGAGCAGATACACAAGACACTTCAGTTAGTATACAGAACAGGTTTATCAATTGCAAACAGACTTAACTGTGCTACAAAAGCAATTAGGCCGTAACATATTCCATGCACATTTCAATTATTTGTGGAAGCAGGTTTTGCATATTTGGACCAAAACACTTTTGCTTCTGTGCGTGTACTCAAAAGGAAAGGAGCAGATCCCCAACCAAAAAGTTCCTTATATATTCATTAAAACTGCTCTCTGTAGCTGAACCAAGTAAGTATTCCTGAGAATAAGATGGAAACTCAGTATTAACCTACAGTATCATCTATATCACAAGACTAATTTCCTCCTGGAATAAGAAACAAGTTTTATATACTGTGGCACGTAAATATACTCTAATTAATATACTGTGATATTAAAAACTAGAACAGAAAAGTCCTTGTAAGTATTTATTTGGCTACTTCTGCTTCTTGGGGTATTTTGGTAAAAGTGTTGATAAATACTTTAAGCTGATGCACAGATAGACTAGCTAGACAGCAGTGTACAGTTAAAATAGGAAAATATTGCATTTGATTTTAATATGCAATATCTAAGCACTAGTATGGCTGTTAATGAATTTTATTTTAGGAGATGCATATTTCCAGGATATAACCCACCACTGCACAAGAAACAACTGTGCTGGTGCTCACATAAGACAACATTTTATTAACAGCAAGTACCACTACAGCTTTTTACATTCAGGACTTAACTGCAGCAATTCAAACTAAGAGTGTTGGACAAGATTCTGCAGATGAAGTTTGACACAGGGTAACAAGTAGTAAGTGAATATCACTTCAAATAATGAACATGAGAAGCAGCTATTCAGAAATGGTACATGTGCAAGGGACCACAGGTGCAACCCAGCTTCCTCGTTGTACTTTTGGCACTAAACAATAGAGAAAAGGCTGTAGATATTTACAACGTAGAGGTGGAGAGTGAGGAGGGAACAAGCAAAAAAAAAAAATAACTCATCCAGTAAGGTAAAATCACTAACAACTTGCGTACTCAGAGCATGATCTCTTACCATCCTTCCAAAGCTCTGCAACAAATTTGTCAGAAGACTGGTGCAAGAGTGTAGCCACATTGTCATTCAGGGGGTCCATATTCTTCATCAACCACTCATCTGCCTTGTAGTCTACCTGTAGAGTAGCCAAGTCGCACGTGATCAGATAGACTACCAGCTTTAGTTTTAAATTTAYCAGCATCAAAAAAAAGCTTTCAAAATAATACATTGATGTTTTCCTCCTATTCTCTTCTTGATGTTTGCTTGCTATGAGTTTGTTGTGCCTCCTTAGAACAGTCCAATGTCCCATTAAAAGTTATTATTCCTTTGAAAGAGTAAATGGGAGTTTTCTTAAAAATTCAGCAATCAGACTTTTTGCTTACTAATAGCTGGTATACACTTTCAGCCTAGCATTGTTGCCAAAATAAGGGTTCACTGTTCGCTGTGAAGATGTAGAAACAACTCCAGTATAGATCCTAATTACTTTATCTAAATTACTAGAGAGTAAATTAGGGACGTGCTGCAACATGATCTTTTTTTAATTTCACTACAGCAGTTATACTTAAACACTTTGTTCTATTAAGAAAACAAACAAAGCTCTTATCTTGAAAGAACCAATTCTGTGGTTTGCAATTRAACTATAGCTCAGCAGCTGAAAACTCAATGCTACCAGCATGGTTTCATCCCAAACCAAAAGAGCGCCCTAAAATTCCACAAATCCAACAAGACCTCTATGTAGACTAGCATGTTTTTGCTTCAAACAAACTGTGAGTTTTCTATTTTTAAGTAACGGCTTTGGAAGGAAAGCCACATTTGAATGCTTCCAGGATCCAAAAATCAAATCAGATCATCATCTTAGTAATTCTTGCAGTAAAAGCTATTTTACAAACGATTCTAGTTTTAAAGGAAATACACATTCTGATAGAAAATTGAAAAATGCCTTCTGTCAGASGAAGATATGCAATGCAGTGCCAGTATCCCAGAAATACCCACTCAGTTTGGCCTGAGTAAAACATTCTTCAGAACAATTACCTTCCAGTAGTCAGGCACCAAGCTGTTTTACTTTGTTTTGATTACCTAAAGGTAACCTTTTTTTTCACACTAATCTACTATTAACTGCAGTAACAGTGATGATTTCATTATTTCTAAGTTACTGTTTTAAATATTGATACAATAAAATTTTATTTCAATTTTTTCTACAATTACCTACTTGGCACCATTGACATCAAAGAATAGATAACAAAAAGCCATTAGTACTTTAAATGAAAATTAAAAGATGGCTCTTAATCATTTGCACAGTTTCTTTTAAATATCAGGGCAAAAACTGGTACTAGGATTAAGTTTTAACTATTTATGAAGCTAATTACATAGCTTGGCCCTATGGAGTAGACCTGGTGATCATGAAGGTTCCACAAAATGCTGACAAGAACTGCATAGTTATTTCATGGACCTGTTCACATTGCAGCTGAGCTCCGTTCCTCAACAGGAGAATAAAGATTGAACTAATAGTAAAAACAAAGATATCAGCTTACCTATAAAAGGGGATATACAGAGAATCTTATGTGAACTGAGGAGATAAAAGTRAAGAGGGTACTAACACAGCCCTGCTTCAAGCACTACTATCAACTTAGAGACATAGATATTCAGAAGAGATTCCTTTCAATACAAGTCCTGAAAAAACTCACCTGTAAGACCTGATAACAAAATTAAAGGAAACAGAAATATTTGCTTTATTTAATATTAATTTGTATTTTTCAGTTCTGCTGAATACGTTCATGAAAATGAAACAAGGCCACCCTCCTGCACAAGTATTTATAAATTTGGTAGCGATACCACACAGTACTTTCCCAAAACCAACATTTCTAACCAAGTATTTAACATTTAACCCTTACCTTCCCTGCATAGTGAATAATGCAGAAATCTGCTTTGTCCTTTAGCTGTCTTGGCTTTTGGAACTTGGAATGGGTTCCCTGCTCCTGGACCAATTTTTCCACAAACGTCTTGTCAGTAGCTTTAGGGAACCAGCATTCTTCATCCAGTAATGCTAACACACCGGGAGGATTTGCCTGAAATCCAGTTGGATTTAATCTGTGTTAATATTGAATATTTTTAATTTTTTTTTTAATTTTAATATTTAAAACACACCATTGAATGCCACAATAAGAAGTTGTCTAAACGGATTCAAATTTGATTTAAATTAAAACAAGCTGTGGGGGAGTCCAATTCAATGAATGACATTACAACTGGTTCAAACAAATTCATTCTAATGTATATTGGAGCCAGACATGAGCGACCTGATCTAGTGCTGATTAGAGCCTTGCTTTGAGCAGAGACTGGAATAGATGACCTCCAGAGTTACCTTCCAAACATTTCTGCAACATGTACATACACAGCAGCTCATCCACATCTCCACAGTAGTTAATGTCATGCTTTAATGTGGGCTAAACTGAAGACAATTATCCCTCCCAGCCACTCGATACTACTGTGGCAGCCACTGAGCCTCCTCTTGCCAAGCCCTGTGTTGATATCCAGTAGCAGCATCCGAAGAGATTCAGCAGGCTTAACTTGAGCAGCCAGCATAGTTTCATATACTCCCTCTCTCTCCATACAATTTAAGCACTCCATTTAAAGGTTTGTTTATTCTTAAAGTGAAGTAGGGAACAAACAATGTCTGTATTTTGCAGCTGTAGAATTGTCTGACAGGATCATTTTCCTCAGGGAAGACAGACTGATGTACACAGGAAGGCAATGGAAAAAGAGAGTTTACGGTAATTTATACTTCAGAAGTTTCTAGTGAATGTAAAGTTTACACATTTGAAGAGAGATGTTTCTATGTGCCCACTACATGGCATCACATTTACAGAACAATTACGAAGGTACTGACATTTGCTTTTCAAAAAGAAAAAGTAAAATCAAGTAATTTGATGCATTTTAGGATATTCACCTAAACATCTGCATACTGAAAGCATCCACACTTACTCCCTCAGGCTTTCTGGCAGAGATTTTATSTTCCAAGGAGGCAGAACTTTCTGAAGTTCCACACACAAAGTGCAAACCTTTGATAACTGAAGCCAGATTTCCCTTTTCCCTCTCTAAAGAAAAACAACAGTGTGACTTATGGGCTTTTCTGCTCTTCAGGATGCATAGCATCATTGGCAGTTTAAGTGTATTCTAGAATACACACACAAATGTAGAGTAGTAACTGCAGTGCCCTAGGTTTAATTTAAAAGGTCATGCAATAATTTTGACAGCATAGTTTGAGATGTGAACAACAACAACTTTCAGGAAGGATGATCTTTGCTCTCCCCCTTCCTCCGCCAACCCAACTACCCCTCCTGCTCTTTGAAGCCCTCTTCAAGTTTCCATATATTGAGCAACCACAACATCATGTTAAAAAGCACAGTGATTAAAAACACCTTTAAAGATACTGCTTTCCTACCTGCAAGGCAGATTTATGGGGAAAACTCTACCCTAAATGAAGTTTGAGAAATTTTGCTATTGATCTCAAATGAAAAAAAGTTTACCGTTAAGTCTTGAAGAGCTTTCTAACTGAGCCACCACTCTAAAGCTCCTATAACACAGTGGCATTTTTTAATATGAAAGTGACAAGACTAAAGACTTCATTAGTACTAGAGGGAAAAAAGTATAAAAATAGTAGCTTAATATCTTTAGCTCAGTGTTTTACCCTGACATTAGGGCAAAATCCCATAAGGATAAATCCTTTTACTAATACATGGTATTTGAGACTTTGCATTTCAGCCTTCAAGTTAATTCACTTTTTGTGACAGCTCCACAAGAAATCTCTGTACAGTCCTGCAATTTGCAGGCAGTAGAAGACAAACCCATAAATGGAACCTCTTCTCCTTAGAGCATTATTAATGCACAAACTTACAGGTCTTTCAATTAAGTCAATGCAAGGCTGCAGATCCAGTCCAAAGTCAATGAAATTCCACTCTATACCCTCTCGTTGGTACTCCTCTTGCTCCAGGATAAACATTGTGTGGTTAAATAACTGTTGAAGCTTCTCATTGGTGTAGTTAATGCAGAGTTGCTCAAAGGAGTTCAACTGCAAAAATAAATTAGTAAACAAGAATAATTCAGTGACAGGATTTATCACATATCTGGAAGTCAAAAATTTGACCTTACAAGAAAATTCCCCAAAACTCTGCAACATTCAAATATATGACAAAGAAAATTGGAAACGCATTATTCAAATCCCTTATGTTCCCTGTTACATGTTAATTAAATAATGTATAGTAAGAAAACCCATCACATATAAAAGAATGATTTCAGCTAAAGTATGAATTTAGCACTGTAATTTAGGGTTGTGAAAGCATTTGCACGCTACAAAACAAAACCTGCTGCAGCCTTGGAACATGCATGCATCAAGTAGCTCTACACTTAGTCCTGAAAGCACATTAACAGGGAAAAGAAAAATCTGATTAGCAGTGTTTTGAAGTACCTCGAAGATTTCAAATCCAGCAATATCCAGAATTCCAATAAAAGACGCTCCCTGTCGTTTGGTCCTGTCCAAAGCTTTATTAATGCGGTGAACAAGCCAGCGGAAGAGGCGTTCATAGGTGGCCTTTGCCAAAGCTTCCACTGCAAAGTCTGCCTGAAAATCCAAACAGGAAAATTTATTTGCCCGGGAGAAGTCATCAAAAGAACACGGACATGGATGTTATCACAAATAACTAAGAAACAGAAGTAGTTTAATGGAGTTAATACCACTGAGGAATGAAAGCAAGCAGTAGAAACAGTATGCAGTTTGATTAATGTTATGAAAAATTTGTTTTTAAACTGTTCCATAAAAAATCCCAAAAGCTCTCTGTGCATTTAAGACATACAACAATGACATTAAAGAATGAAACCAGCAGAAGGTCAAGGAAAGGGAAAGGTTTCTTCTATTCTACCATTGATTTTTACCATATAAGAACATTAAAGACAGTAAGCTTAAACAAAGTCAGTGGCAGTACACACTTAATTCCAATTTTCTTTATTAAGAGCTAATCAGGGTGAGGTACACTTTCATTTCATCTTTAAAGCACCAAAACTTACTTGTTCTTTGGTCTGGGCTTTCTGAACGTAGTCTCTGCCAACTTTGATGCGCGGTGTCAGTATGGCCCGGGTGAACTCCATTACGTTCATTCCCAGTAGATGGCAGAGTTTCTGTGCGACTGGAGATCAAAACAATAAATGGAAGAATTTAAATCCTCCACCCTCCACAGCAGCTAGCAACATCAGTGAAACAAGCTAATGACAAAGGCCATCATATGCCAGCTTAAAAATTGAACTGCCATTCGAAATAGCAGTCAGGGTGATGCACTTCTGTCCTGTGGACAGACCTACCCTATCACACAGCCCGCGGCTGCAGGGATTCCATCTCAAAGGCTGATGGAAGTCTCTACAGAAGTACACCACTGAATTTTGTTAGGGGAGTGCAGAAAACACTAGATATCATGAAATTGCAGGGAAGTCATGTAACAGTCCATAGCCCATGTACTAGCATTCATTTTGTTACTAGGGAACATTCATTTTCTCTTCTCCAGAAAAAAAAAGCACAGTATGAGGATATCACACATCAACTCCATCAGACTAAGGTTGCTTAAAAACTGTTTCAGTTTAGGCAGGTATGCCAGTGTAATCCTTATATTACAGACTACATCAAAATACATTGTTTAAACTATTTAAAACATGGGTTTGTAGTATTTTATATAGAATAACAACGTAAGCAGCAGCGGACTTTTCTTTAGACAGCATGAACTCTCCTGGTGTCATGTTCATTATCTGAAATAACATGTTACCCACACCATCGTTACATATTCTTGCTGCATCAATCCCTTTTTCGAAATAAATTTTTCAGTAGGTTAGGTGTTTATGATTCCATACTTCTAAAAATGAAAGTGACACTAAAGGTATTTTTAGGTCTGGGTAAGTGTTGCCCTTTAGCAGGAAGCCCTCCACACTATCCAGTAAGTACTTTAACCCTTTATCTTTGTAATCTGACAGCTTGTTGTTTTACTGTCAAAGTGAAAAAAGCTATTTTTACAAATCAGCACTGGAAAACAGATTTTAATACTAATATATGAGAGCTTCCTCTGCATTATTTTTTTTTTTGCTGGTATTAAAAACACTACTACTTGCTCTTAATGTTGAGATTCTCTGCCTGGCCATATATTCATTAGAAGGGTTCTTGAATCAACACACAACTTAATCAGTGAAATTACGATAGCATCACAAATTGAGCACTCGTTTCACTTTAGCTACATACAGGAGCATTTCTGTGCTTTGAGTATAAAAATACACATCAGCACATCAGATAAAACTTAAAACCTTAGGTGTCAAGTAGCAAGTGCTGTCACGATCTTTAAAAAAAAAAACCAACTTGAAAATATTAAGTAGCCATGAGCATCAGCTTGGTACTGTGGCATAATGCATACTATATACAGGATATTACAGTTTTTAAGGAAGCAGGGTTTTCCCCCCCATGCAGTACTCCAAACACTACACTCGGCTCCTCTTTCATGAACCTGTGACATGGAATTTATTGTCCCTACCTTTCCAGCTTGTAATAAACCATAGTTTAGGTAACAATAATAAAACATAACAGAGGTAATACTAAAAATCACATCCAATTCAGACACTGAAGGAAGYTGTAGCCAGCATTTCAGAGGTTTGAGTGAAGGAAACGGATCCATTTTCTAGTCAAAGCTCTATCACCTCTAAGGGTAGGACTGGTTCACACTATTTCAGCTTAATTAATCTTGCACTTTGAAAAAGCATAATTCATCTTGTTTGTTTATAACTGAGGAAGGTCCATTTAAAAGGTGCAGCTGTAGAAAGCCCTGACTATCCTGACTTGTGTTTTATTACTATTGGGTTTTGGATATAAAATTCTGAATTATTGTAAAGCAAAAATACTGAAAAGCTCATATCATAGTTGAAGCATAAACTTTATGAGGTTGCTTATGAACCTCTGCCCTTTCAGTAGAAAGGCTTCTTCCAAATCTGGTAAGCATGAAATGGTTCTCTAAATACAGCTTCTCCCTCCTCTTCATTCCATGAAGGCTTTATGGCTTTCTTGCCATCTCTTGTATCTATACTTGAAACCGATATTTGTTTATCTGTATTTATTATCTATAGGGTAGAATTTGCTTTCCATATTCTTTGAATAGGTTCGTATCTCCACTACCCACACAAATTCCTTCCCATCTATGGAAACAGTAACCTGACCTATTTCAGACACATGCCTCTAAATCAGATGAATCACTATCAAGACACACTTATTTCTCTGGAGGACACTAGGGAAATCCATTACAGTGAGATGTGACAATTCAGATTTCAAGAAGGGAGAGATCAGTTTCACTCAGTGTCTTCAGAAAGACACAATAACAAAGACCACACAACCAAATGAAGTAATTTTTAAATACAAGAGAACAGAAACATGCTTTAACTATGATCTGAGCTTTTCAGTATCTTTGCTTTATAATTCAGGATTTTGTATCCAGTATTATAAATATCTAATAGTATCAATATATTTATATCCAATATTGTAACTCAGAATTTATGTCCAAAAATCAATGGTAATACAACGAAAGTCAAGACAGTCAGGAAGTAAGAAGCACCCGTATCTTTCTACATCACACGTTCTAAATGGACAATGACTCAGTTGAGTTGTCTAAGTTGGCACTAAAAGCCCAAAAAACTAATCCCTCACCCTCACTTTTTTCTTCACTGCAAAACTCAAAGTGCCAACTGCCATCCAAATATCGAGTCAACAACTATTGACCTTTAATCCATACCTGCTTGCTGGAGCACTTTGGGCAGGAGGCCACCACCCTGAGAAATGACAAAGATTTTGGACATTGCAAGCAACCTACATGCCTACATGCCCATTAGCAATTTAGGACAATTACAAAATGAGATACAGACAAGAATTTGAGTTGTGCGTGTGCAGCGGGTCCTGTGAATGATGGTTCTTACTGCTCTTTCCACTGATGTCAATTCTCAAAGCTGACTTTCCATGAGAGCATTTAAAAGGCTGGTATTGAACTACTAAATTAAAAACCTGCAGCAGCTATCTTTTTTGTGAATAAATATACTCCTCAATATGCTGATCGCGTTGCAGGTACTAACTGATAAATTAAATCTTAGTCACACTGCCATGCCACTTCAGAAATCAGATTTTTCTTAATACAGCATTCTTATGTTCAGCCATTTCACTATGGAAGTTGTGCTTGGCTCCAGGGCTCTTATCATTGGCAAGAAAACTATGGTCAAGAACCAAAGAAAACAAACTGATTTAAGCATGCACTTTTTCCTAGTGCTTAAGTCTTTGTAGATAGCAATAAAAAAGACTACAACTGAAATACTTCTTCAAAGTTTAGAAGCAATGCAAACAGCATAGATTCTGTTGATGGATACTTAAATTTGTCCGCGTTACGAGAATGGAAGAGGAGAATTTTAATAATTGTCCGTTGGCTATTACCATAACAGTTATGGCCTCTCTTTGGCACAGAACGCTGTCAAGGAAGCTCAGAAGACTGCTCTGTACTTTTAAAGATATGTACTAAACAAACAGCAGGAAGAAAACTACAGCGCAAGTTAAAGGAAGCCATACAAATATGATCAACTTACCAGTATTCTCTGGCATAGAAGCTTGATCGGTATTTCTCTCCTTCTTAAAGGAAATATTTCCAAATTGTAGCACTGAAGACACCACTTTCAGCATTGCTGTGTTACCAAAAGACATATGCAACAGTTTAATTGGAGAAGAATTTTTCTCCTGTTACTTGTGTCACTTTCGTTCCAAATTCAAAGTATGAGTTCAGAAAGGAAATAAAGTTTGTACTGTACTTTTTGGGCAAATGGCTTTAATTCAACTCTAGCTCATGTTAAGCAAACATTTGCTGCAGGCTGTGAAGACACTGAAGCAACATTAAATTTGGTGACATTAAATTAGCAAGTGTGTGCGCAAGAGAAAAGTACACTTTAAAAATCCAAAAGGCTCAATAACTTACACAAGATCTCATCGTGCGAAAATCCCATGATATGCATGGCTTCCATAGTCTCCTGAAAGTTATCCTTGTCTTGTTGCCCAGGAATGGGGATGTAGCCATTAGATAAAAATCTGTAATTGTTAAATCCTTCAAGCAGCAAGTCAGCTGTATCAGGGGGAAGGGAAAGAGACAGAAAAATAAGCTAAAGAAATGCTGTTCACACCACCTGTACTCTGTTCTCACTAAATGCGCAAACTATGCTTTACGAAATCAGTTCCTCAAATATGGCTACAAGTCATTATACCAGCTTCTGAAACTCTAAAAATATGAGTGTACCTTAGAAGCTGAAGCCAGATTCCCAGAATCTCTATCTGTAGCAACCTATATTAGCTCTTTAATGCATTAAGCTTATAAACAGAACACTACCCAACTCAGATCTAGCATAATCTCAAATCCCTATTTGGAATATCCTAAAAGAAGTATCTCTATTGAAAGGTAACAGACACAGGCAGATATGGAGTTAGGTATTGATGATTACCACATCAAGGATGCTAAACACCAGTTTATCTAATACAGGAGGAGAAAGAGTATCAATTCTCTGAAGTCTGTACCTTCATATAGTTTCACTTATCACAACTTAACAGAAATTCCCAGTTACCAAGGGGCGGGGGTAGGGGGGAAGAGTAAAGATAATCAACATAGTACTGCAATAGCTGAAGAAAGCTGCAGGGTTTCATTATGTTTTGGTAAAATGGCTGCTTTTCTACCCAGTCTGAAGGCATGGTCCAGAATAGATACGGCTGTCACTGCTGACCAGGTTTGTTATTTATCAGCTGGAAGCACTGCAGTTTCAATCCAGTGATTCCCAGCCAGAGGCTGCCCAAACTGGACTTTGCCATGTAAGAGCCGTTTGCTTGAAATGCAACAGCTGCTTGACTGCATACTTGATAAAACACAGAATTTATTTCAAAACAAAGCTACCTGGCTTTTCATTCTTCTCTTAAAACTCACTGTTTCAAGACCAAAGAATAGTTCAAATGCAACTGTGTTAACACTGAAATAAGGAAGGTGGCATGCAGAAGCAACAGGTTTACAAAATGAGATGCTCAACTTACACTTTAGGTGTTCTCCTGCTCCAGCTAGTAGTTGATAGAAGATATGAAAGGTCCGCTCATCTTTAGCCTGACGAACAGCCCGAGACTTTTCCAACAAGTCTGATTATAGCTAGTCAAGGATCTTCTACAATTTTTGGTTAAAAACATCCAATGCAAACAAAACTTTCAAAGCAGGCTATATAATTACTTTAAGATCAAATAGAACTTTAATAGTAATGACAGGACTATGACCAATATGAACTTCAAGTAACTTTAAATAAGAGATTTCAAATTCTGACTGACAGAAGCCCACATTTAATTTCAGCAAACTCATTTCTTGGATGTTGACTTCATTTCCCTACTACAGGCAGCTGACAATTGTCTGTAATGGATCAGATGAAGCCTAAGTGAGAGGGGGAGCTGGCCATTCTTTTTCAATCACTTCTATTAAGGTCATAGCCTAACTCTTAATACCAAAACCCCAGCAGCTGCTGAACTCAAAAGTACTTTTATCTGAAGTGCATTTGACATTTCTTTCAAGCATTGGATTTTTACATACAATCTGCACTGCCTTTAAACAGCTCCCAAATTCAATTTGTGCAGCAGATAGCGTCTAATAGCTGCCGTAAGCTGTAATGCAAGTTTTTATTTCTTGATATTCCATGTCGTAAAACAAACGTGGGACAGGGATTTGAAATCACACAGGTTACGAGCAAGGATGAATCCTTGTGATAAAGAAAAAAATTCCGAGAGTTAAGTCGTCCTGTTTTCACAAAGCTCTAGGTGAAACAATTCATCTGAACTTTCATAAAAGCAAAATTCCTGTACTGTACTGAATGAAAAAATCATTTATGAGTAAAGCATATTTTGAATAACTATAGATCTTTCCCAGCCTTATTGGGAAATTATATTTTGTGACAGCTTCAAACATTCAATGCACTTAAAATTAAGCAGTTTAACTCACAGCAACAGAATGAAAGCTTAGCTGCAGCATTGTTTATGACTAATACTCACATGATATTGTTTACTAAGACTTCCGATTTCGTAATTTTATGATGACCCTATTGCTATCCCCCTAGAAAACTAAGGGGCTAAACAAACCAAAAAAAAATTACACACACATTATTTTTAGTATAAGGAAAACAACTTTAGAGAAGGGCTTTCAGTGCAGGTATTTTTACTTGTTCTTATGCAATCATAAATAAAAATGAACCTTAAAGATAAAACTGAATTAGGCTTCAGTATTAATTGCTAATAGGTCTCATGCTATTGAACCTACACTGGTATCTAGAAGACCTAAGAAAACAGAAGGTGCCCCAGCACTTCCAGCTCTATCACTTTATAATGAGCATCACCTCCTTCCAGGTGGAAAGCTGCTTCTGCAGTGCTCACAAGAGCAAAACCAAGCTTTTGGCACAATACAGTATCTCAGCTTCTGATTAGGAAGGCATTTTTTTTCTAGAAATGTTCATACAGCAAGCACTCCTTACATGGTTTCACCCTGTTTTTAAGGCTAGTCTGAAAATCCAGCAGATTTCAGAGTGCTAAATTTTGGAGTATCTGATTTCTAAGCATGAGTAAGCACACTGACTCTTGTGATATTTGATTGGCTATTTTGAAACAAAGGAAGAGATGGATGTTGTCAAAGGAATGTAGAAATGTGGTAACCTTTCACTGCATTCCAATGAATTCTAGGGTTAAAAGCAAAACAATCGGGAAACTTGCATTTTACAATGGTGTGGCAGGAAGTAGGATACATGTCTCAATGTTGGCCCCAACAATATAACCAGTAACATCAAAGTTAATCCTAATGAACTTGCCCTGCAAAGAAAAGAGATTTTTTTTTGTAATTACTGTTTTTTTTATTAAGACAACAATGCTGTCTATATACATATGACTACATAATCCTACTTGCATTCATATAACAAGCATTTCACACAAGTTCAAATGAAATCTTTTCCCTTCAATGTGCTCAGCCATCATTTCAATGGAACATGTTATGCTGCACACAAACACTTTCTAAAGATTAAAGAACTAGTATTCTAGATATGTTTGTAATCCAGACTTATGAAAAACTTTTCTGAAGGTAAAGCTCAATTTCTCACATTGACAAAACACGCTGTCTAAGGTTGAAAGCAATGTTGAGATTTTAAGTGCACATATTTCTACAGCAAACCTATTGGTGCCTAAAGGTGCGTTATCTGCAGCAATCCTGAATCTCAGTGCGCTGCCCAGCCCAGCTTATCACAATTCTACTTCCATTTCCAAAACTGGGATGGCTGCTACCTGCATGGCCTCTTTCTAGCGGTTGGTAAAGAACAGACTAAGAGAGAGACAATATACCCATTTCTTCCACATACATCTCCTTTTCTCCACAAAGGACCAAATAAAGAGCACACTCCCCACACATAGAACAGCTCTTGGAAAGAAAGTAGTTGCAAGTGGATATATTATACCAATCTTAAGCCACATCAGTTCCCCAATCTGATTTGTCACTTGGCTACAAACTTTCCCAACAGGACAACAGGCTGCAGCTTGGAGTTGGACCACTTAACAGAACCATTACTGTATTTCAGGTTTGCGCTCATGAAACTGTTAGGTATTCCCCTGGTTGCAACCATGTGAAGAAACCAGTGGGAATACCCAGTGACTACACTGGGCTCTCCATTTTCATTGCATCCAATTTCTGTAGTCCTCTGTCCACATACAAACAGGTTTTGGAGATCAGGGAACATCACAGCAGTTTGCTAACAACTGCCTAAATGCTTCTTTTGATGGTATCTGCACAAAGCCACCTACTATCATCTTTTGCAGAGGCCTTCTGAAAGTGGTCTCACAATCAGTATCCAAACCCTCACTTATCTCAAGTCTGACTGATTAGTCCTATTAGTATGTTAAAGTGAATTCCTGTTTGGCAGATCCATTCAGCTCAGGGACGTACCATTGATTTTCATATTAAATATTCTACTCTACAAGCTTGCAGAATATATGCATTCTAGCAATGGCCTGACCTAGTAAGTGTATATTGGGGCGTATATTGCCACGCTGCAGACTTACGCCTGAACAAGTTGCTGCAATCATGTGAGCTATTGCAACTTCTTACCAGAACACCCTACCCTTCTCAACTTCCCTGATAAAGCCCATTCATGTCAAAAAGATTTGTGTGCACAAGAGTGACCAAGTTTCTCCCCCAAACCACACCAGTGAATCCAGAGAAAGGTACAACCTACCTACCAGCCTTATCTTGACATAGTCTCAGAGCAAAGCAACTGCTCCATGACTGTGGTTGCACACAACTCAAAGTGATTTCTCCAAGTTTCAAGAAAACTGGTGGAATACTTTAAATTAGCTTCAATGGTTACTCCCTACTGCTTAATCTGCAGTTTGGCTGGAAAGCCAGTGGCACTAAAATGACCGCGCCAAGGAACAAGGCTTGTTTTCAAGCATGCCCTGTCAGGGACCAGCACTTGAACTCAGATTTCCGAGTATGAAGAAACAAAACACTCTAAGCTCAGCTTCTAACTGAAGCATTTATACTTTTTGCTCAGTAACAATTCCAGAAAGCTATATTTGTAACTGTTTCAAAGAATGAACTGACATTTTACTGAAATTCAGCCAATAGACTAGATATATAATGCATGTGTCAGCACTAGTATGTCAAGAATGGCAGCTGACAACTTTCTACCCAGAACAGGTACCACAGAGCCTTCTTAGAATGACATGGCTTGAATTTGCCATGTTACATGTGAAAACAAACATGAAGCATTACATAAGGTCTAGTCAGTGGCTTTTTCTGATACAATTCAGAACCACTTTACTCCATTTCACCCTTAAAAGTTATCTAATTTCTGCTGTCAAGTTACGAGTTCCATGAACAAAAATAATTCAGAGGAAACGCAGTCAGACGAGCTCACACATCAGAAGAGAGGACCCACTGCTCCCTGCTTCAAAGTTGTCATCACTGAAGTCTATAATAGAGAGGTCACTTATCTAGTTCATCTTCTTAAAAGCAAAATATTAATACATCCTTTTAGCTAGCACTGGCAAATCTTGCTATGAAATCTTTAATTTATCAGTTAGCGACAGTAATGGTGGTCATCTAACAACTGAATTCTGTTTACACTATCATTATAGCACTAAGTACACGGCTTTGTAAAAAACACATCAGAAGGAAGCATTTAGTTCTGCAATATGAACCCAGCAAGCCCACTCTCCTATCCACTGCAAACTAGAGACTTTACCGAAACACAAGAGAACACTGCCTTTGGTAGAAGAAGAGAAAAAAAAAAAGACTGATTTGACACTAGYCTTATTCCAGTCCTATCTGGTATTATCAGCAAGTAGGGAACAGGCTGGCATCCTCATACGACAGGGTGAAGACTGTCAAGCCTGTATGGGCTGAACAACAGCACTTCTCACTTTGTGGGAGGATATGTTTTTTTTAAGTCAGGTTTTAAAATGGTTGTTACTAAAGATTATTTTTTCTGCATGAGATGACACCATCTGGAGTGCATTATACTTGCTCCTCTATAAAAATAGAGCTGGAGCCATCTAAGTGATTATGTTCATGATGGCCGTGCAGACTTCAATGTAATACAAACCAGATGCTAACATCTTTTAGGAAAATGTATCCTCATTAAATTAGTCCAATCTTTGATTAATTCAAGACGTGTAACAAAGTAGAATTATTGCGCAGTGAAACCTGTTGATATTATAAATCCTATACCCAACATACATAAGCATCAAGCAATATTGTAAATAATGTGGCTATAAAATTATCAAAGTTGAATTTCTACAGTACTCTGCTCTCCATACAGTTTTCCAGAGTCCTTATCACTGGAGCCCAGTTCATACATTATAAATCCAAGCACTGTTGAAACATCAAGGCAGCCAAGAAATCTTTCATTTGTTCTGTAAATTTTAGTTCTGTTCTCGCAAGAAAGAAGATTTAATACCTCTTATACAGTTTTAAAGTTGTACTAAAAACATCTTTCCCCTGAAATAGGAGATAGCTTTTTTTCCCCCCCTCTTCAAAGGAAAGGAAGTTTTAAGAAGTGGTAAATAGCTATTCACCTTGAGTTCCACCACTATATTTAAAACAATGGAACACATCAAAAGTGGTTATCTGCTGCCAAAACAGTAYGTGGACAGAAGGCACTGACCCAACAAAAACATCAACCAGCTACAAGAGTGCCCAACACCTTGAATAAGTCATACTGTCTTTTTGACTTCCCTTCAGTAAATCATCCAGACACAGAAGGGCATGGAAATTTAGAGAGGTTTTTATATGTAAGTTTTGTGCTTTTTTAAAAATTGAGGATGTTCTCTCTAAACTAATTGATAAAGTCATAGCTATTGACGAGAAGGCTACATATTTAGTCAAATTCCATGTTGATGCCATACTCCTTTCATACTTTATAATAGTTCAGTATTTTGTTCACGCAAGCCACAGTTTAGCTCTACAGCATAGTTATATTTGTTACACTATGAACACTACTGTCAATTCAAGGATGGCTTAAGTTAGAAACTGGATAGAATTAAAGCAAGTTTTGCCAAGAGCCAGTGAGGATGCATCTTCAGTGACCCCAACACAATGCAGAAAGCATTGTAAGAGAACCTGAATTTGTGAAGGAAAGAGAACAAAGAAAGCTTCTGATACTAATTAGATAAATTCCTAAAAAGGGAATTTCTCCATAAACAGTAATCCAGATTTAGACTCTAAAGAGAAAAGAAGTAACTCACAAAGCGGGAGGAGTTGTCATTTTTCACTGTCTTTGCATTCCCGAAGGATTCCAGAATGGGATTTGCCTGAAGAAGCTGACGCTCCAGCTCCCCCTAAAAACCACACAAACAGAAAAATAAACAGACATAAGCACAGTGCACAGGCAATTAAGGGTTCCTATATTCTGCTTCTTCCTGACGCTCATTTTACCCAGGTTGTGGCAGTGGTATCACCTTCAGAAGGGGGTTATCATTTTTCCCCTCACTTCTAAATCCGCTGATAGTCTCCTCCATCCAGTGAAGAATGTGTTTTGTTTTTTTTGTTTTGGTTTTGTTTTTTTAAAAACACACACATATACACACAAACAGAGCAGTGATCGAATAGGACTTAATGGATGTTGAAAATCATTGAATGTGGAGAAGAAAATTCACATTTAGGGTTAATGAAATTAGGCAACAGACTTAGAGTGCTTAAGAGGAAAAACTAATTTAACTGTTTTAAGATTTTAGTGCAAGGTTATTCTTAAACTTCCTGTTTAGTGATTTGACAATGTAGCTACTTTGGAATACCTATTCTCAAACTTACTTTCAAATTAGTGAAATACTCACTTTCAATCAGCCAGACATTCATATCATTGCAACATCTCTGATCTGAATGCACCTGAGGAGCATGCCAGAATGGCATAATGGGAACTGAGCAACACCAAATACAAAGATCATTTTCAAATTGCTCAATTCAGCCAACATTGCTCAGTCTAATGCATTTTTTTCAAACGTTTCTTTAAGTTCAAGCCAATGGATGTAGAAATCAAAGTCCTTATCTTCAGGAAATTGCACAACAGCTTTTACAATTGCTGTCCATGAGGAGGTCTGGTAACAAGAAAGTCTGTGCCACTTCCATGAGCCCAGGAGGCATGTATGTACATAGGAAAATATGATATTGTCTTCCTGCTCTGAAGGATGGTTTTTAAAAAAAAAAAAAAAAAAAGAAAAGTGAAGCTGTCTGGAATGTAGTCTCAAAAACTGACGTTTGTGTTCATAAACCTGCTTTTTCCAATTACTTATAGCATAGATGAATAAAAGCCCCAGACTGAGCATCAAAGAATGGGAAACGTAAGTCCCTTAAGGCTTCCACATGAGGTCAATTCTTACAAAGGAATTTTTAAAATTCACTAGTTAACACCTAAAAGAAGCTTTTATTTGTATATTGAAATATATTTCAAGTCATCCTGGAAACTAATGGCTGTTCTTTCTTTAATGTGACCTCAAGTTATCTGCTCAAAACTTGTCTACTTCCAAATATATTCCCTTTGGGACTACATATTCTCTGAATTCTGAAGTAACTAAAGAAGAAATAAAGTGCAAGTCAGCCCAGAGCACACTAAACACTACTCAGGCCACAGTGCCTATGCACTAGATGTTAGTTCTACTAACATTACAGTTCTCAAGAGCACTTTTAAATTGACAAAATATCCACAATTGGAGAAAAACTAGATCCCTGATATAACCACTATATGCACGTCTGCAATTTATATTCTAAAAGTTTCCTATGTAAACGTATCAGATACTGGGAAAGAATTTGCTCACACCATTCCTCCCGTTCCCCTCTCCCAACCATGCTGTCAGCTCCTGCTAAGACACCAAGCATAAAAATGAGAAGCTTGCTTACCATGCTGTACACAGCTTGAAATAAACCACATTACGTATCTTAAACGCAGCAAGCATGTCACAGCTTACATTTCAAATTCTAGCTATTCTGGAAAAGAAAGCACACTGACTTCAAAATTTGACTCCTCCACAGAACATCGCTGTGCCACTTGAAAGCATCTCACTGCAGGCACGCTTCGTCCATGCTTTAAAGTGCTTCCGTGTACCACAACCTTAATTTGGTTTTGTGCAGAGGAACTTCTGCAATGCATCGTAAAATAATTTTACTCAAATTCTCCAACTGAATGAAAAAGTTCTCAGTAGCTCATTTTTACGATCATCTCTGAGTATTTGAAGAAAACATTCAGTTGGGTCCTCAGATGTAGGTGAAAACCGTGAGAATGAACAGAGCAATCAAGCCTAGCCTGTGGTTTGCACTCGCAAGTAGACTTGTTGTAGCCATCACTAAGAAACAGCAAACCTCTCACACTACGTTAAACGGCTTCTGATTTAGTAGTTTTCATTTTTAGGTGGACTGCTTTACAGCAAAAAACAATTCTCTTTTTTAGAAGCGTTCAGTGTTTTGGAAAGAGTGTAAATTTGGCCTATAGGCATATCTCCTGCATAAGCATCTAAACAGAACTTGGAAAAAGCAGTATTACAGTATTGTGGAAAAAGTGAAGTCATGCAATATTTCATGCAAGGCAACGTTAAGATAACGACAAGTTATTGTCTCAGTTTCAGAAAAACCAGCATCCCAGTGATTCAGTTTGTTGTGAAGCCTGGGTGAGGCAGGGAAAACTACATGCTACTCACATACAACAGGGATCCACTCTGTAGTTCAAAATGACATTGAAACAGAAATGTTAATGATTACGGTTTATGCAATATCAACACTTCTGGATTAGCATGTTTCCACTGATACATTTAAAATATTTGCCAACAAATGGTTTATTTCAACCCTGACATGCTAACTCTAAGCAAAAGGAGGGTTAAACTAAACACTGCTCCATCTATTTTTGGAACAGAGAAATATTTTAGCAAAAACACTTAGAATTGACTGAGGTTTGCAAGGAGGGAGGATTAGGTTAAATACTAAGAATGTCTGTAACTTCTGAAAATGAGACTGTGGGCTCAGACACATGATTGGGTTACAGAGGTTTAACAAGTTACCACGCACTAGCAAAGGCATCACAGCTGTCCATGTGATTTCTTTTTGCTTCCAATATACCAGACCTAACTTGAAGTTTCTTTTATTATTTTCCTTTCCACTACAGTTTAAGTTGCACTACAGTCAGCTTTCAGAAAAATATAGGGGGAAGAATACAATCAGCTAAACTAACTCATGGTAGCATTTTCAGTTACCAAGCCTTTGTTACAYCATATGGAGCTCTTGCAAAGCTACTTCTTTATTTAAAAGCTCGTGCCCATGACAAAAAGGCATCACATAACATCTCAGGTTAGAGTGTGGAGTATTTATCTTGTATAACATGTGGCAGCAATTGTTTATCTCCTTCCACAGTCTTACTCTCAAGTTCCATCTATGCCTCCTCTTTATGCTCCTTCACAAGTATGCTCCATAGCACTGGGAGTACTGCAATTCCKACTCTCATACAAGAAGGTGGTCTAGAACAGACTGACTACTGTTGCCCATGGGAAGAGAGGGATTAGGGGAGCAGGTAACAGGCAGCGTTATTTGCATGGCGGCTCTAGTCAGCCTGAGGAATAAGAGCAGCTGAAGCTCAAACATTAATTCAGGCAGCAACGCTGAACAGATACCACGTCGCTCACACCATTTATCCTAGAAAGTCAAGGGAAACATTTGATTTCAGAATATGATTGGTTATGCCAAGCCTTTTACACGTGAGATCAGAGTCTTTATCAGGTTATCTGAGAAGCTATAAAAATATTCAGACAAAACAGTACATTAATGAAAAGAATTTTGTAGCTTCCATTAATCTCTTTTATTTAGTACTTTGTTTAATATTAAAAAAGCGTTCTGCACTCTCTCAGCAGCACATTAACCAAGTATACACAGAGCATATTGGAGAAGGTCGGCTAGAGAGAGGGCGAACCTTTTGCTTCAGGACAGAGTAACGCCACTTTAAAGTGGTGAGAAGTGCTTTGCAATGCTGAGCAACTTGTAAGCTGTTCACTAGTCCACTCTCACAAAGCTAGTTAAAGATTTACAAAAGTTTACTATTAGCTGTATACCTCTATAAGATTTCCCACGCTATAAATACAAACAACAGAAACTAGAAGAATATATATCAGTTTGCCTACATAACTTTAAAAGCATAAAGAAAAACACTTGCCTGATGTTTCACGGGTTTAGGTGATTCGGGCTGTTCATTGCAAACAAACAAATGCATATGTTAGCAAGCAAGCATTCCAGCTGCAAGTTACATCCCCAATTAATGTCAGTAGATTTAGTTTCACTGTATACTCACTTCATAGAAACTGTTTAAATTAATTTTAGAAGAGAAGTTACTCACTTGTCATTGCATGCACAAAATACTAAAACCTGTGTTTATGCAAAGGACTAATTCCAAATAAAGCACAAGATGACAGATGGACCTTGAGCAGCAAGGAAAAAGGGCAATAATTTAATTAGTTGTGCACTGCTTTCCACAGTTTTGCCAAACAACAACAAAAAATAAACCCACAACACCAAGTAACTTTCTCTACAGTCACAGTCACTGAAAGGTGGTTTTGTATGGGTAAGATGATCATTATTCTTCAAGAATCAAAAAGGTTATGAAAGAACCAGGAGGAAAGCAATACTTAAGGAATCTAGGGTTTTGTTTTTGAACTGTACTTCAAGTATTTAAGAAATGCAAACCTACAATCGAGACAAAAGCTTTGTTTCTTCTTTCAAGAATGACTGCCACATGAGAAGCAGCAAAACCTTAAGAAACCGGAAGACTTTTGAATTTTATCAGGAAGAAGGGTAAAGAGAACATGAATGTAATAAAATAAAACAAGAAAAACTAAATTCAAATTTGCGCAGTTTCTGCAGAAATTTTCAATTTCATTATTATTTCCTTGGCTCAGTCTGCAAGTTTAATAATCTTGAGCTTCACATCAGAGAGCCTAGGGGGAAAATATTGTGGTGAAACACACCCCAAAAGAAATTTTCATACCAAGCCAGATACACACTTCCTCCGTTTATGTCTATTATTTTAAACAACTAGCACTGTTTTAGTGCAGAATAACAGATTTTGACAGAGGTATGTAAAGCAGCTGGCAAAGGTTTGGCTTATTCACCTAAGTGATGTGAATTTTGCAAAGCTGCATCATACCTGCTCGGAAAACAACTCAGGCATCTAAAAAAAGGTTAGATGTTTCAGTATGAAACTACCACTCCTCCTGTAATCACTGGAGAGGGATAGGTACACTTAGGAACCTAGGAGGCATTTTGTTTGCTTATCTTCAGACAAGAATAACTGCTCTCTCGGGGTGTCCATTTCTGTCCTCACTAGAAACAGAACTGAGCATAATCAGACACATTTGACTTCTCTGTGTTTAAATTAGGGCAGTTAAAGCTCATCTGGGAAATCCTCACTAAGGGGAGCTTCAGTCTGAGCAAGTCTACCCCAGATCCTGTACTTCAAAACCAATTATGTTTCTTTTGAAATTAATAAAACAARTTAAGCAATTTAGCATTTCAGCTACAAAGGCAAATGCAGTCACTGAAAGCAATCATTAACCTGAAAGTACTAGTAATTAGCTTAAAATGGCACCACTGTGAAAGCTGGATTTTAGTGAAAGTAGAGGGAGTTTGGGGTGGGAGGGCTTTGGGGAGAGGGGAAATAAACAGAAGTCTAATTCCATTCATCTGAACCAGAGGTACATAGTACCAGGATGACTGGAAGTGGAGACAGCAGTGGTGGATGGATGCAGTTATTTATAGAACTTAACTACTTCCCATACTACCGTGATTGAAAACATCTGCTGATTTCATGTATTTGATCATGAACAGGATCCAGGTATAGTGCTGAGAGTATCCTCCAGCCTCATGCAGCCTTGTAGAACATGCAAGTTCACGGCAGTCCCTGGGCAGTAAGTGACAACCAGCACTTTTCCTTCTTTTGGAAAGCCATGTATGCAATTTTTTTTTTTTTTTAATTATTTCTATATTTTGCACTGGCTTCTCTCCCCATCCAAAAAAAAAAAAGAAAGTTTGTAAACTAAAGCAGAACCCAAGAGTCAGAATTAAGACTCACTACTTAACCATATTAAAGCAGCTCTAACACATGCATTAGCAACACAATTTAATTCCTTTCTCTCTTGCACATCTCACTTAGTGCATATGGGATTGATAAGCCACAAAGCTAAGCAGTTTAGAAGTCTCATCTTCCTCCCTACCCTCCTTGTTTAATCTGTCCAAAACCCTCTCCAGACACATAAGCCTCCTCCCCATGCTCATCAGTTACCTGTCCTTGTTCTCCTCCTCTCCTTTTATTCTAAATATCCTTTCCTCCACACCTCCTGAGCCTACAGAAGAATAAGTATGGGATAGCTGACCAGATACCAGTGTGGGTCAACTTTGGTCTGAGATGTCCAAGCTAAAGCACAATTGTTGCCTTTATAAAGCTGATCCACGCGTGGCAAGGTAACAACTGAATAAATCACAATATTCCTGGTGTAGGCAAAATACTCAGGTTTATTGGCAAAGTTTTTAACACTACCAGTCCAGTGAAGCTAAAGCTTTCAGCTATTTGAAAGGAGGTTGTAGCGAGCTGGGTGTTGGTCTCTTCTCCCAAGTAACTAGCTATAGGATGAGAGGAAATGGCCTCAAGTTGCGCCAGGGGAGGTTTAGATTGGATATTAGGAAAAATTTCTTCACCGAAAGGGTTGTCAACCCTGGGAACAGGCTGCCCATGGAAGTAGTGGAGTCACCAACACTGGAGGTATTTAAAAGACGTGTAGAAGTGGCGCTTCGGGACATGGTTTAGTGGGCATGGCGGTGTTGGGTTGACAGTTGGACTTGATGATCTTAGAGGTCCTTTCCAACCTTATTTGTTGTGAATCACAGAATCATTATTTTCCATCTTCTCTCCCTTGCTACTCACCGACTAGGACTATACGTGTCAGTTCTGACTCTCAACCAAGCACACTACAGACAAGGATGCAAGCTTGCTTYCATCAGTCTTTAGATGAGCCTATGTTTATAGTTCACTGCCAAGTAATTCTCCCTCCCTTCTATTACTTGGCTCTAGAAAGCCAGTCTCTATTCCTAATTTAAGAGACTACCTTTGTCTCACCTAGCTCTGCCAAGTCCCACAATTACTAAAGCTTCTCTTCTACACTTTTACCATCACCACCTACCCACACACTTCCTAGCGCAGTGCCCAAGACAACACCTTTAGCATTCTTTGGGATTAAACAGGAAATGAGACAGTGCGGCTATAGATTCAAACACTCAAAAATTAGGAAATGCTAGTATTAAGGTTGTTCAGCACTGTAATTCCACCCTCTGTAGTTACAATGTGTTATTGACTCCTTCTCCCACAGGACCCCTGACTGAGGATGACATGCCAAGGGCTATGCAGGACTCATCTGTAGGCGCGCAGTCACTAGCTATTAGGAAAGAGGGCTGTTGGGAAAGAAAAGTCTCATGGACAAGCAGTTGAATGCCAAACATGATGAGGATGCCCAAGGGATGGGTAGAGCTCCTACGTGATGCTCCTCGCATAAGCCGAGCATTTCACAATCAATCAATGCTGCTGGAAAATGTACTTGGTGAGCATCTGTGGCACAGCATAACATCAGTGCTACTCTGGCCATGGCCCGAGGTGTCAAACTGGGGGCTACATTTGTTTGTAATACTCTTACAGCACTTTGTCAGGCAAAACAGACAAAGTTAACCCTAGACTTCAGAACAGTGTTGGGAAGATAATTATTCATTCATCAGCATACAAATTGCTTCATAAAAAAATCCATACAGCATTCAGAACAGTCTCAGTAATATGCATGTCACTGATAATTATTTGTAACAGGATGGATAAAAATAATTACATGACTAGCAGTCTATTTAACAAGCCTATTTAGTATCTTCTCCGTGCGCAGGATAATGCAAAGGTTGTACAGATAGGTACTATGGATCACCACCAGTCCTCTACAGTTTTCTGATGACTGTGTAAACAGGAACAAATTAGGGCTGCATATATAAACCCAATTCTGATACTTCCTAACTTTTGAGTGTTAGGTGTGTAGTTAGACAATCTTTGTTTGCAATATATAWATAAAAATGAATTGTTACAGAACAATAGAAACTCATTTGTATTTTCAAAACTGTTTTGGTTACACAAGCATTCTGCATTTTTCATAAACATATGCTTAATTCAGTGCTTACTATGGTACTGCATTGAATGAAGTGCACGATCAAAGCATCAAACTTTTATTCGGGACACTACCTTATTCTTTTTACTGTGCCTAAACTATGTTTTACAAAGAATAAAAACTTTTCCCGTCTTCGTCATAGAATCATAGAWTAGTCTGGGTTGGAGGGGACCTTTAAAGGTCATCTAGTCCAACCCCCCTGCAGTGAGCAGGGACATCTTCAACTAGATCAGGTTGCTCAGAGCCCCGGCCAACCTGACCTTGAATGGCCCCAGGGATGGGGCATCTACCACCTCTCATCATGACAGTCATCAATGTTTCATGAAGCAGCTGATTACAACAACCACCTTCAAAACTCTTTTGAGATGAACACCACCATCCCATTTGATCATACGGGTAAGTAGAGAATTAAATTGCAGTTCAATCAGTGATTTAAGTGGAATTAGCCAACACTGCATTAAAAGGGCAAGTCATCCTTCCCTTTATAGACATCTTCCGCACCAGCTTTCTTATTCCTTTTCTGTGCCTTCACTTCATACCAGTCATGCAGCCACACAATAAACAACGGAGGAAACTTGTTTCGTTTAAAGCCAGATGGATTTTAACAACACCAGCTTGAGTCTGCATCAGTCTCCAAGCCCAGTGAATGGCCACAGGAATTGTTACGATGACAAAGCTCAAAAAGGGGTACTTCTTTTAGCAGAGGTCCTGGCACGAAGTGCTGATGGAAACACAGCATGAGAAAGGCCAAGCGAATATGGAGTACTTTTTAAACAATCAAAAATAGGGCTTCAAGTGGTTAAGCACTGGACCAGGTTTGCAGAGAGGTTGCATAATCATCATCCCTCAAGATTTTCAAAATTGAGTTTTACAAGAACTTGGGCAATGTAATCTAACTTTGAAGGAAGGCACGTTTCGAAAGGAGGCTGGACAAGAGGCTTCCAGAAGTCTCTTTCAACCAGAGATATTCCAAGTTGTCAATAGTGTATTTAGAAGTACTCGGTATAAACCCTGCACAATTCCCTTCTCTGCATAACACCCTTCTCCCCCAAAAAGCTGTAGGCAATTTTACTCCTGTATAAATTGAAAAAAAAAAATAAATGCTGGTTTTATTCAAGGCTGCACAGCGGTAAAGCCAAGAATATTGATAAACCTACACAGAAAACAAGTCTGATGGATGACATTCTAAACAGCATTCCCCAGAGCCACGTATTCTTCCAACACACAAGACAATACTATGAAGATACACGTAATACTGCTGACACTCCAATCCTAAGAAACTTGCTTCTAAGGCCTGTAACTGACGTGGACACAACCTGCAGCATGCTTGGACTGCATGATAAATACTTAGATGAATTTTGATCTTTTCTGTGTGATAAACCAGCAACAGTTTGAATAAATGTCAACACACAGGGTCATGTTATTTGCTCTTGATTAGAGCAAAGATTCGAGTTTCCCCATACACTTAACAAGATTTCTCCAAATCTACCTGCAGAGCAATCTTTCCTTCTCTCCCACTTCAAATCCTTGCCTTTCTTTTCTTCACAGATTGGTCAAAACTCATCTCCCGTTTTTCCTAATGTTAAGTGCCATGCACAAGAAATTATAGAAATTGTTGCTGCTAATTCAGATGATATAGTCTGAAAGCTCCCAACCACCAGACACACCTGCGGTACTACTGGAGAAAAGCAGGCGTACCAGTACTGATTACACCAAGCCACTTGCTTGTAGCAAAGTTGAATTAACACTTCACTGCAAAGAGATCCAAGTGCTCATAGCAACAGGTATTCAAACCCATTCATATTTTTTAAAGCAAAGAATTGCTAAAAATTCAGTGCAAATTTTGAAGTCTGGCACTAAATCTGAAGAAAGTTCTACATAAATCAGAGTTAGTGACAAGTTCCCCAAAAAAACAAGATTCTGACATAGAAGTGTATACTCTGTTTGTAATGTAATAAAATCTGAGCTTTTTATTAGCTGCTGACTTTTAGATACAGCAAGTCTACAGCAGTTTAAGCTTGATGTTTTTTCCCATCTACAAGTTAATTTTTGAAAGAACAGAAAGCTTGTTCACAAATATAGTACTGAAAATTGCATCTAGTGGGAACTAAATTCACTAAGAATTGCCCAAGTTAATTAAATTTTTTGAAAACTGGGGTTTACTGCATCAGAAAGCTTTGATACTGTTTCTAGTTACAATGTTTGCATAAAGCCTTTAATTTCACAACAGAAGTTAAACAGCTAACAATAACTGGAAATTTTTATGTAACTGCTCATTTCAGCCACTACTAAAGAGCAAATAATAGTTGAGACAATATTATGTGGATTACATTACAGCTTATCTTTAATAAAAAAGTTGTGGGTTTTTTTGATGCAAAGATGGTAGTTTTCAAAAAGAATAATAAACAAATGAGAAAATATCCCAACTTACAGGAATATTATGGTCCTTTCTTCCTTTATGGGAGGAAGCAACATGAGCAAGGTATTGAATAACCTTCTTAGTGTTTTCAGTCTTCCCGGCACCAGATTCACCTCTGCAAAACATTTCAGACATTTTCCTCAAAATTAATTTTCAACAACTTATCAATCGTTTGTTTATAGCAACCTCATTTAATTCCATTTATGGCTTTGACTATGCAACAGATCTTCATTAACCGTCTAAAACCAAAAGCACTGAGGTTGCAGGGAACTACAAGGTATTTGTTTGAAATACTTTCTTCATCTTAAAGATCTTCTTAGCATTAAGATGTTGATACAATGTGTAACATTAGTTTGATTAAAAGCTTTTGACTATACGCCTAAATTCCTTTGTTACCTTAAGTAACAAGAAACAGACTTGTCCTCTGCCTTGATCACAAGGCCAGAGACAGAATTTTTCAGAATGCAGATACATATATTTTTTTTAATCATGATATATATACACACATATACAAACTTTTAGATTTAGCATCATTTTAATATATTTTATATTCCAGGAGCTGGTTATGAGAATTACCAAGTTGATGGAAACATTCAGTACATTTAGAAGCCAGTTTCAAAGTACAGTAAAACACATTTTAAACAAACAGATTCTTTGCACTGCTCATCGCAGACTCTTAGCTAGTTTAAAAATATATTTATGGCCACGGGGCTACATGAATTCATTAAGAAATTAATTTATTAGTGCAGAGTGGTACAGTATGCAGATCAATATAGATAAAAATGAAACGTGCATTTGCTAAGACAGAGGCAGATTTAAAGCACAACATGTTTAGACAGAACTTATTGCAAGGTTTACGTATGGGATATTCTAGGCAGGAAATGTGACCAAGTTCACATCACAGCAATCACAAGTGATGTTACTACAGCTCTTTTTTTTTTTTAAACCTAGGTCTGGTCTTCAGATAAATCCACACATCAAAGGGATTACCAGGTCTAATTTAGCCATGATTTAATAGCAGTAAACTACTGGAGAAAGATCCCATTTCAAGGGAGACAGTGACTGCCATTAGCAACTCCGAAGTGTAGAAATCTAAAAAGGATTTTATAATGGGGATTTGCATGGAAAGAGTGAAAACACTTCTGTCATTCAACAGTTGTTCAGAAATTAGAGTTTGGAAGCCAAATACTTTGTAAGAATGACTTGTACACATTTTCTGTGCTTGCATATTTCCCAACTAAGATACTTATAATGGAAATGTTAATTTACCTGGAGGGAATTTAAGCACATTCTTTTGCAGTCTATATAAATACCTTCCTCCACCATGCTGCATACCCCAGTTTTGTAGCTAGTCTGCATTTACTTAGATATTTAGTACCTTCAGACCTGCACTTCTTGATGTGATAGGCAGCTTAGATGCATCCCTATCCTCCCATTACCCTTAACACCTGCAAAAATGAGGCAATATAGCACTTAAAATTTTAACTTTGCATATACAGAAAGAATATTATCCCCGATTTTCAAAGAGAACAGACTCTAAAACAATCTCATTTCTTCTTACCTTGCAATCCTCTTAAATCATGGAAACCCCACAGGACAACTGCACTAGCAGAGGTGACCCCTTGCTAAGAGATGGGAGTATGTGCATTTCTCCATCCATGAGCAAGAAGCAATGGGGACTGAAGAAGCTCACTCACAGCAGCTTAGCAAACACATCACGAAAGAGTAGCCTACAAGAGCTAGGTACAAGCTAGGTACAGAACAGTATCAGCCCCTAGGTTTTGCAGTAGAAAACTTTTAACTGAAAACACTGAACAAAATGATTCTGCAGACAGCCTGTGGGATATTTATCACAGCCTCAGTTACCAAATTGTGGCCTGTAATACTAGAGAGTTAACCAAGGCATCCAATTTTATTGATGGCATCTGCTTCTTGGAAGCAACTATATCAACGTGTCTAAAACCATTTTTGTTCCGTTTTTCCTCACAACAAGACAAACATAATTGGAAAATAATACAGAATATGAAAGATTAGAAATCACTGTACTCAATTACTCGAAACTTTCTGAAGATAGAGAGGGTAGTTCCCTTGAAACTTGTTGACTATGCTAGCTTTGCTCATTGCATGAAAAAACTTGGAAGGTATTACCTGAAGAACTGGTTACAAAAATACTCTGAGAATTAGGTAATGGATAACTGGGTTTCCTTTTTGCCAAGATACCATCAATATGCAACACAGAAACTGGGTGTACTTCGGGACTGCTACAGGTAGAACAACACACATTGACTCTTAATGAAAAACCCCATTTCTACCCAGCCCAGTTACCACATACAAGACAAATGTGAAGATTGATAAGCAGAAAAAAAAAAAAAAGACCTCAGATGCCAATTCTTGCTTCCCAAGTCTTTATTTCTAGTTTCCCTTTTACTGCAGTGTTCATATTAACATAATTCATGACTATAAGCAATAATAAAAGCAGTCTTGCCTGTTTCTAGATGTGTATTAAAATATGCTTAATGCTAAAACTATTCCAGCAGGTAAGAGAAGTAAGAAAAGTACAGCAAAATATACATTTACATTTTAAAACAATACAATTTGTTCTTATTGTCATCAGAGCTTGGGAACGCATTATTAGCCATGCCTTTAAAACTAGGTAAATAATCTTTTCTGCCAAATTACAGAAAAAGTTTATTAAATTTTAAAGGAGGAACATCTTCTCTGACACATCCAGTGAAGAGAAAATAGTACAATAAATACAGTCCAGATGTTGACTTTCTAAGTTGACTTTCTATGTTGACACAGTTTTAGAAGAGTCTACTAATCAACAAGCTTTTCTGGCATAAAGCTTCATACAGCACAGGAAGGTCAAAAGCTTGCAACACATTCCTTTTGCTAAAAAGCCTTTAAATCTAATAGTGGGGTTTTTTTTAGAGAAAGTCTTTATGCAAGTTCTCATTCAAAAGCAACACTAATGGATGTTATCATCCTAGTTCTCCTCTCCCTGGAGCTTACAAGTATGCCAAATATTTCCTGCAGGATACGGTGTTAGATAGCTCTGCTGCCATATACTATAAAAGAATTAGAAGATTTAGGATAAAGTCCTTTTCATTTATAGAAATAATGACACCTGAGTACTTTAGTTCTTTCCCAGGAGTGCAAACACACAGATTATAAAAATAAATTAAAATCTTCTATCTCTATCAACCTGCCCAAAAAAGGTAAATTTTTAGTAACACTATGTACAATATTTATGGAATGGAGATGGTATCACAAAGCTAAAGATTAACTTTCTCAAAACCTTGTTTTAATACAACTCAATTAATATGTTACCATAAATTAAACAACTAAAACCCTTGGCTGAGATCCTAGCCTTACTTCAGTCAATGGCAGCTTTGGTAATGAATTCACTAGGGTCATAATTTCACCTCCTTTATTTCAGCCTCAATGCCACTACTAATAGAAACAAAACCTTATGAGACTGAAGTGAAATGCTTTATCAACTCAAGCCATGGGCAACTCAAACAGTGCATCCAAGTAAGCAAACCATCTTTAGCAATAGCCTCAAGTTGGAGGTATAAGGTTATTCCATCAATTAACTGAAGGATCTCTCCCTTACAAACTATGTTACAGAGACAGGTCAAAGAAAATCTGACAGTCACTGGTAAATTCATGCAGTATCTAGAGTTAAAGCACTTCTCCCTAGAGCAGCAAAGCTGCTGCTTTGAAGCAGCTTCAAGAACATTTAAAATAGGAAAAGCTTAGCTAGCATGAGCACTTTAAAGTTTTTACGCGGTTTAAAATTCATTACATGTAAAGCGATAATGTAATTTTCAATAAAGGAAAGTACTCTTCAGGCAAATTTATCTCAGCTACAATTTGGTTAGCAAAAATTAGTGACTGAATTCTCAACCAGCTGCCATTTTTTTCCCTGAGCAACTTGAGCCCAAATCTTCCACAGAAGTAAGAGGCATTTCCTCTGCTGAATAAATTGCCATCTAGAAAACAGGCAAAACAAACATAGCGGGAGATGACTCGCAGCTCACAAAGCAAACAGGCAACAACCAGGAATGGAAGCCCATCTTCTGACTTCCATGAGAGCTGCACACTCTTCCCACACAGCCCATTTATAATGGCAGTTATCACTCTATAAACAGGTCAAATGCCTGTCTTAAAAAGACCTATTCTAAGGGGAAACACTCTTCTAAAGGAAAATAGTAGTGAAACAGTTGCTTTTCTTATTGTCAAGCAGGTTTGAAGCATCTACATATCTTCTTGTGACGGTTACAGCACTCAGTATGGCAGGACAAAGCAACACCACCTTTTCCTGAATTGGCAAAATGAGTTTCTGGATTTTAGGAAAGTCAAATTAGTTAAAAGTTGTTTACTGAAGTCCCACTGCAAGGACTGGCACCCTTCTACCACCACCCAGCTAGCTATTAATTTCACCATCAGATCAGGGGCTACACAGGACTTACAAAGTGTAGTGTCATGAGTCACATAAACAGAAGGACACAAAAACATGTACAAAGAAAATTTTGAAATTCAAAGACAGACTTTTCTTCATCTTGCTACCTGTGCACAAAGACCCTACTGCAAACTAACAATATTTGTGAAGATAAGCATCTGGAATATATTAGGATGGTCAGATACAGTTAGTGTCATCTATTCTATTACAGATCATTTCTGTGATTTGAATTACTGAAAAACTAACCAAACAAGCCAGTATTTTCCATGCTAGGAGCCTGGATCACTCAAACCTTTCCCCTGCCCTAGGAGTTTCAGTCTATTTCTATCATTCCTGATCAGCAACAAGCCCCAGAATGAGAAGTTCATCTGGAAGCAGAAGGTTGTTCTGCTAAGGAGAAGTGGCACCACCATCTCAGCACCTGGGCAAGTTCTCCTCAGCGCCCAATTTCACAAGACACAGGAATCCCGACCTGCCGCTCACAAGTCCTGTAGCCAGCAATGCCTCGTTTCATACAAAGCAGCCACTTACACAGGGCACCAAAACATGGAAGTATGCACTTAAATTGTTTGTAGGAGAAAGTAACTGCGTAAGTAAGAGCCCCAACAATGGTCTTTTGTCCTTGCAACAGCAGTTGCAAAGAACAGAAGAGACACTTATTCTCAGACACAACTGAGCAAATCTTCTGCCAGTTAGAAGTTAACAGATATTTACAGTCAAGATCTGTAATTAAAAGGATGTCTTGGCTAATCTTCTGAAACAAAGAGGTATAACTGATAGTTTGGACTAGCACAGAAGAGTCACTAATTGGCTTTACTATTTACAAGGCTGCTTTATAGCTCCTTCATTTCTCTAGATGCTTCACATCATCTCAACACCAGTTGTCTAGGGAATGTTACAAGCTGGACTCTAGCCAGAGGTTGTATACAAAAATGCTTGGTATTTGCTGCTGTTGTCCTTTAATAAGCAGCCTCTATTCCCTCCACACCCCACCACTCTTACTGAAGCCAATTCAGATTAGATATCCTTGTACGGCTGCAAGCATCTGCTAAATAACTGTTTATCAAGCCCAGTCTCAGTTTTGAGAATACCATAAGTTTGTGGTAAGATTCTCCAATTTAGAACATGCTAGCTTAGAAAATGTGCTGCACTGCACTTTTTATATTTGACTTTCCAAAAGTCGCCTTGCAGCTAAAGACAACAAAGCCAGGCAAGGTTTGAATATTTCTCAGATTCCTAGTATACCACAACAGAAATTTCTTCATCCTGGTCATCAGCCTCCAACAGCCTGGCATGCCCATGTAACATTAGCAGACAGCAATAAACAAAGAGAAACAACAAAACTTAGCAAGATGTCAGCAGTTGCAGCTTCTCAAAGAACAAAAAGAAAAGCCTGCAAAGCTGTTCATTACAACTTCACATCTTACAGAAATGAAAAAACATACAGTGAGGTATGTGCAAAGTTAGCACCACTTTTCTGTAATTGATTTCTTACGGATGCTGGGTTAATACAGGCTGATAACGTACTTATAAGCTAGCAGGAACTAGCTAGGAACTTATAAGCTAGCAGGAACTAGCAGGAACTAGTGAAACTGCTAGAACTACATATATTTTCCTTTCTTTTCAGCGAACTAAGAATTTACAGACAGAAGATCCTAAACAAATTATCATTTGCACTCCAACCAAGCGGGAGTGATTAGAGGGAAGTTAGTTAAGCCTAGCTTCTCAGAGAAGTGCTGGTTTTGGGCGTTGCTTGTTTGCTTTTTTATTTGAAAGCTTGATGAACTAAAATACAAAGCAATAGAGAGCTCCAGCAACCTTACCAACAATTTGTTAGTGGTTAGCATCCCAAGATTAAACCATCCAACTTCAAAGCTAAAAATAAATTATCGCCATTATTGTTTGTTCAGCTCCTCCCATCTCACCATTAACCAGGCAATAATCGGGCTTTCACCAATGTCTGATAAATTGTCCAATGGATTCAGGAACGCAGGTGTGTGTGCCTGTGCACATATTTGGGTTTTTCAGTTGGTGGAAGGCCAAAGGGCACATAAGAAATCACATCACTACTAACTACATCAGGAAATCAGGGTTATACCATGGAGTAGAGAGAGTCCTTCCGGACATGGGAAAATGACTTGGTTCACTCTGAGAAAAGCCTCGCTATAATAAGTAAGTTCATCAAAAAGTTTCTCCTACAAACTCTGTCCCTGCGGCTCAAGTACTAACCGATTTACAAGAACAGACATGGTTGGGGGAAATGGGAGGGAGCACAATGAAACAAATAAAAAAAGACCAGAAGGAAGAAAGTCACTGCATAAATATCCATAAGATTATATGCCACTAACTCAGAATAAAGCCTTGTAGACTAGTCTCCGCAGCAATGCAATTGTCTATATTCGGTTCCTTAAAAGATGGAGAGTAGAAAGGGAAGAGAACAGAAGGTAACAAAAAAAGAGAGGAAGAAGGCACACCATTTTATGTTCGGAGACAACTCATTTCTACAGCAAGAGCAGGAAGTCATCTATGTCATCAAGTCTGAATTGGAGAACTGAATGACAGCCACATCAGCTGGCAGTCTGAAGAACCAGCTTCCATGTTAGGTGAAGGACAAGATGTTCTGCTGAGACAAGCATCCAGAGAACGCAGCAGCGTGGGGTTTTTTTTTTCCCCTCTTGGTATTAAGTTTGACTTTGAGAAAATACTACTAATTTTAAGATCACCAGTTTATGCAAAACTCCTCATCTTTAGGGCATGTCAGATCCCAGCCTGCTACACAAGGGAGTTTGCCAYGGCCTTGTCCCATTCATGAAGAGGATTTAACACCCCAGCCAGCCAGATGTCAAGTACTGAGTTTATAATGCAAACCTGACAAAAGAATACAGCTCTCCCATGAAGCCCATGGAGGAAACCATGTTAGGGACAGTACCACAGGAGGCAGCTGTCTTTATAGTCTATTTGTTCAGAAGATACATGCAGGGAAATACAAGTGGTTTTGATGGCACTGCTCTCTGAATTGGACACAGCTGAAAAGCAGCCTAAGACAAACCTATTTTAAGAGAAAAGTGTTTATTAACCTGAACAGCAGTCTGGTAACCCCTACTATCTTTTTTTATAGTCAGCATCTAAATGGTGCTGATGGTTAGACAGCATTAGCAAGGTCTCCTGGGCTATGGTGGAACTTTGGTGTTCAACTTCAAGACAACAGAAACACCTTGGATCCTAGCATCTGTCACATCATGTGTCTTCATATTCTCAAAAGGTAAGACCTAGACTGGATGTTTGGTCCTGTACATCCAGTTTAGAGATACAATGCTTTACTCTTCATAATTCTGAGGCCACAGATCTGTCCATGTTACTCAGGAAGTTTGTATTTCCTTGTAAACCATGTTCAGTGACATTGATCTTTTTAACCTTGTTTCTCTTTATGCTGCTGTGTAAGTACTTCAGTAAGAAATGCAAGTTAAAGCAGCAAGACAGCCAATAAAGCCTGGAATCTGTTGCTCAAAAACTCAGCTTTATTAAGACTCTGCCACACTTGTGTTGTGTAGCCTTTAACACTGGTACAACCCAAGACACTGAATTAAAGGTAGCAAAACTTGTCCAGTGTCATGGTACTAATAGTTTTAATACTTAGTTTTGTGATATGATTCCAGGACAGTGTTGAAATCCTTCAGAGGTATATTGTTCAGAGTAGTAGATTTGTCACTAAACATTTTACATGTCCAAGAGAAGACATGTCCTCAGCGCCATCTCTGAGGGTCTTAATATTAGGACTGCACTCAGAGCAGTCCCCAGCAGCTCCAGACTTCAGTACTGGATATGGTCGCATTCTCCTGAGGTCTGACTGTAAGGATGTGTGTCCATTCCGCCCCCCTCACCATYTGGAAGCAAGCTTCTCTCTGCAAATGGATGTACAGCAAGCAACTTATCAACTGCCTAGCCAAGATGTGGAACCTAGATCACAAGATCCAGATATTTCATGCTGAAGTGTGCTGTACCGGATATAAAACAGGGTTCAATTGTCTATTCAGTACAGAAGGATCAAAAGCTTACAGTAACCTTACAGGTGAGGTAATAATAAAATTGAAGGCAAGAGAGCTTAAAGGCTTTCCAATTTGCAAACGAACAGATCAGACATTCACTAAATCCTGTAGCACTGCCATTCCAACTTTTGCGGTCTCAGCTGACCATGTAAAAGAGGTGCAAGGTTCATGCATAGGCACAAAACATGAAGCTACTTCAAAAAAATTCACCTGGGGCAAGCATATACTGTCGAAGCATCCACAAATACACAAGAACAAAGCATTTCTTTTCGCTCTGGGATCCCATCCCTGCTTTGAGGGCTGTTTTGTACATTGCACATAAAGTAGTCATCACATGGAAACAAAGTCCTACTAAGAGCAGGAACCACAGACCTAGACAAGCCTGTGTTAACTGGATCAACTTCTACCTTAGCTACAGAACTGTATTTGCTTCTGTGTCCTTAGGCCTCATGAATCTTGTATTCATAGTATCCATAGTTCAAAAAAGCATGGCTTGAAAGGATCCACCTTCAGTCTTGTATAGAGTATGATAGTTAAGGCACTTTTGTAGGAAACAGGAGATGAAGATTTGAATCCCTTCATGTCAAGAAGGAAACTGAACCCAGGTCTCCTTCCAGCAATTAATCTAACCATCGAGCTATTTCAGGAAGCAGGCATCCTCACAAACTATGGCCTCAATGCAACTGGTATRCACTGGCACACAGGATGGTCAACTGATCACACAACCACGTCGGAGGCATGCAAGCTACCGTATCTTCCCTCTCTCCCTCAGATAATTGAATATGTTAAGTTCTACCCAAGACTGCTAACTGCAAGCAGTTTCAGAATGGAGCCAAGGTGTGGTTTCTCAACACAGATGAACCATCCTAAGCCCCAGGCTGCTACCAACAGGAACAGTTCCCCTCCTGCATGTTCATACCTCCTGCTTCAGGCTACTACTCCTCTGAGCCCACAGAGTGCAGACCCAGAGAACTAAACTGCTGAAAATCATCATTTTGTGGCAAGGTCGGTTTTCTGCCAGCTTCGCTCCCTGAACTAGCTCGTCAAGTTGGCTGCCAACCCCCAATGTTAGCACAAGACCCTGCAGAAACACACAGCCTATATGGGAGAGGAAAGGGAACTGGATCACCCCTTTTAACAGCAGCCCAAAGATAGGTCAGCTCAGCAGTGTCATAAGCCTGAAAGCACATTCGTACTCTTCTGACTACCCCACCATTTCATTTCCAGATCCCACAGAAATTTAAGCTGAAGCTAGAAGTTTGCTCCTGGGTGGGGCAAATTCAGGTGCACACAGAAAAAGCAAAAGGAAACCTTAGTGTCAACTTGTTCAGAGTTCTCCCATTTGAAGCAGATCCAAAGCTAAGCTGTTGCTCAGCAGGGTTTCTAGACCAACTTTTGATTCATGTCCCCCTYGGGCACTACACATTGAATAGTCACAGCACAGCATTTTAGGCAGATGTACACCTTTTAAAGCTTTATGTTACTGATTCAGATCTCTTGACTGACATTTTTAAACTACATTTCTTAAATGGCATATGCCTATAAAACTTTCAATAAGATGAATTACAGTATTAAAATAATATATCCCCACATTAAATATCACTTCATGCTATATCTTTAACCAATAGTTACTGCCTGTCAAGATTAAAGACCAAGTTTTGACTACTACAGCTGTATCGAAGACCTCTTTCACAATACAGATTTCCAAAAACGCCCAAATGAAAAGTGTTCACTTACGTGCAGAGAATTGATTGGTCCTCACGGTCTGCAAAACAAGAACAAACATGGTTACAGTTTTTTGCTTATACTGTCCTGTAATTTGCAAGACAGTTTCTCTTAAATGAATATTTAAAAAATTCAGCTTTTCAGCTTAAAAATTCTAAGGATACTCTGAAGCAATTTTAATACTCTCCCTTAAATGTTCCAGTTCACACACACACACTCCCCTCAAACAACAGCTTAGACATTCCTAAAAGTTCTGCCATTTCGTATAATAAAGCCAAAATTTTGGTTAAATTTAATAATAGTGCACAGTAATCTTTTTAAACATATTTTTCAGACAAAGCTGGCCCAACATAATTTATTCTGTATGCACCCTTTCCCAGATTAATCAAATTATTTAAAATCTTAAGTATTAAGCAAGAAAAAAAAAAAAAAAAAAAACCACAAAAAAACACCAAAAAAGCTTCAAGTACACAATACTAATGACCAGACACTTGGAAATAGCACTAACACCTCCAGCAAACAAGTGCTTTACTCTACAGATTTTATTTTTTCTTTTTTAAAATGAACATGCAAGCCTAAAGTGCTTCCATAATTTAGCTTATTCATTAAAGACTTGTCAAAAGGACATCCAGGGAAATACTGAACAGAGACGAACTCCATGGTGCAGCTCAGCACTTTTGTGACACCCACTGCTGCACTCATGACCTTTGAAAAGAATGCCTGAAAGTCAGTTATACCCTGCAAGAGGTATTTCATAATTACAGGATCTTTACAGAATATATTTCAACATCATACACTCTATATTAAAAATTATATAATCAAAACATTCAAATATACCTGCAAAAAAGTAAAACGTTTCAGTTAAAGGTGTTCTCCACCCTCTGTTTGAGCCAGGGTTTTCAATGAGTTCAACACCTTTTTCATAAATCTGCATCACAAAGATCTTGATTTTTCACTTCAGCTGTTTGTCACTAGCTTCAAAAGAACACAATTGCCTCCTGCAAGCTCAGAACTTCAAACAGGTTTTCTGTTCTGATTGGTAATTTGTAATGGATTACATTATAATAAATAAAATCAAGCTTTATTTTGTTCAAGTGTAAAGCTCAAGAGTACACATTAAACACCCTGCCACTCTCCACATACACCCCCCCTTCCCCTTGAACATGAGGACCACAGAAAGGGAGCAATTGGTATGTTAGGATCATTATTCCTCTAGGACACAGAGTTCAATACTAGCAGGATGAACAGACAGCTTCAGTTGCTAGAAGGCAGCTTCCCCACATGTTTAATAGGTTTGAAACAGATCTATGTCCATATATACAACCTCAATACACTTATGATCATTTCTGGTAAGCAGAATAATGTAAACAACATTTCACATTGTTTCTAAATGGGTCCAGAAAAACTACTGTTAAACTGAGTTGCACATTACTKCTAAGTTTTGCAGACTGTATGTAACCTGTCATCCTACCTATGTAATGAGCTGAGTTCATAGCACTGTTGGATAACAATTAACATTGAAGCAGAATTTCAACTTTAGCTAGGTAGCATGTAAAAAAAAAATAATCCAGCAGTGAGCTGTGTTTCCCCCCATTATACTGCCTGATGAACAACCCAGATACAAAAACAGTTTGTGTTCAGCCACATCAGCTCCCTGAGCAGGCTTGCCGCACAGCAGCAGAAATACAAGTTTCAGCACAGACAGGCAGGACTGCCGACTGGGGCAGAGACAGACACCTGGATTTAGGTCAGCGCGGGCTCCCAGGGAGCCTGGCGACCAGGGTATACAGCCAAAGGAAAGACAGGCTGTTGTTGAAGGGGCAATCRTGTCCTGTCCCCTTCCTCCAACTGTGCCAGCACTCATGTCATCAGTGTAGCACAGCCAAGGGGTGAGCAGAAAAGCTGCCGGACAAACTGTTTTTTGGTCTGATTTGTGTTGAGCTGAATCTGAGCCCTCATACACTGTACAACTGTACAAAAAACTACTGGCAAAAGGGAGACCTGAGATCCCTTTTCTACACAGCAGCCCCAATTTACCTTAGATCAAAAGGCTATGTTCATACAGACACAATGCAACTAAAAAAGCAAACCAGCTAAGAAAGACCTGGTCTCAGCAAAATATTGTTATTTTAATTAGTTTATGAATAGGAAGTTTGAAAGACATTAAGTCTTTCAAAACAGGCAGATGCTGCTGCATATTGCCACAGCTGGCTAAACCAGAGGCTTGTGGACTGCACACTGGCAAGTTTTAGACTACGTYTTAACATCAAGTATGACAGAACACACGAGGTACTTTGACTGAAAAATTTTAAATATATGCAGACAGTTGTATTTTGAACCCCTTGTACTAGCTTGTTCAAAAATGGCACAAAATACCAGTGACCCTCTTACCCATTGTGCAGACAAACTACATTGGGTTGCATTTCACCAGGAGCACAAGTCAAATGCTGCACCCCTGTGACTATCTGTGTCCTGCAAGCAGATGTTAGGTCCAAAAATCCTACCTACAGGGGAACAAACAGAGCRGAATGACTGTAGTAGGAAAGCAGAAGAATATTAAAGTATTAAAAGTGGGAAAGAAAATAAGATTTAAAAAGTTGGTGATATTCCTGACAAGACTGCAGGGATGGTACCAGATCATTTCCTACATCTGCATGATGTATGGCAACTCCTGTACAGACACACCAAAAAAAGGAAGTGGGAAGCCTGTGACTGCAGGAGATAAAAGCTGAGAGTAGGCAAAAGCAGTGGGAGTATGACAACAGAAACGTTAAGACAACACTCTAAAAAAGTTAATGTTCTTCTGGTTTTGATATACAGCAGCTGGTCTTGCAAGTCCCTTCAGAAATGACTTTTTGGTACCAGCAGGAGACAAACCCCAGAACTCCAGCAGTTGGATGTACCATATGCCCAGTTGTCAGCATAAACCAGAAAAAAGTGCAACTTTCTGACCCTGACCTGTTTCCAGGGGTAGCTAACAGTGACTCATGCACTTCACAGGCAACTCCATACACCAGCAAAAAAATCAAGATAACATCGGACAGTACAAATCATTTGTTCTTTTAGAAGAAATTGCTGAATGAGTGACAAGTTGGTACCATGAGTAGAGTGGAAAGTTAGTATTTCCTAGCTTTAATCTTTATTGAGACATTTTCTAAAGTGACAACTTGATTTCTCCCTTTCTCACTTCCCAAGAATAACTTCTCTCTGTAATTTTGTCACTGTAGCTAGGCCACTTGGTCGAAAAATACAGTCTCCTCTAAACTACAGCTCTTCAGATTATCACTTCTTAAAAAACTTAAGAACACAGGTAACATTTGCCTTGAAATTGAAAGTAGTTTATTTGAAGGCAATGTGCATGTGTCAATGCTTTGTATCATGACATATTTTACTTCTCAATTTACCACACAAAGCTAGTGTTCCACCACATGCAAGACACACTGTACAAATGAATCTTCTTACCCAATTAGTCCTACAGAAGGTCTACAAGTCTGGACAGTTGTATGTATTTTGTCATTGCCAGAAGCTCCAGCAAGTGCAGAGCTTTTTTATTTTTTGTGTCCAGGAGCCTGAACTGACACAGACCTTATGAAGAAGTTATCCAGTACTCAAGTATGTTACTACAAATCCATTTTTCTGTGTCCATCTGGACTCTGAACCTCACAAACTATGAAAGTGGAAGYAAGACAACAGCGAGCTTCAAGTTTTGCCTTCTGATCACTTACTTATGCTAATAGCCAGTTCCAGCATCTAGCACTCAACTAACAATAAGAAAAAAATTACAGCTTGAAGGATCAGGATGCTGCTTTATGCATTGTCAAATGCCAGATGTCTTTTGTCCCAAGAAAAAGAACTGATCTCTCCAGACTCATTCTGAAAAAGATTGACAAAATTACTAACATGGAAGAGTTATTTATGGTTGGTTTGTTTTGATTTTCTCCTCCCCCAAATAACACAATTTATCTGCAGTCTTGATTTCAAAGCAGCTGGTCCCCCTCCTAAGGGGGAAGACGACTCCTTAGAGCACTAACTACATATCTGTCGGCCTGTCTTTTGAAAGAACTTTTGCCAGACTTGTCATCTGGGCCAGGGAAGAAGCAATAAACTTCTCATCATTGGATATATATCTCAATAATACTTTTAAGAAAATGTGTGATTCTCTGTGACCCATCTTCAACCTGAAGGGCAGCAGGCAGACCACAAGATAGGTTTTTTTTATGACAGAGAACATGCCTAAGTCTTAAAAATAATCTGCCATCCTCTGCAAAAGTTTTAATAGTGATTTTTTATTAAAGCCACAGAGTTTTGAGGTGGTTGTTCATGGAAACCTAAAAATATTTGGAAAATACTTAAGTTTCTACATAAGTCTTGTGATTCTTAAGAACAGACCAAAAATATYTACCTCTAGCAAAGTCTTCATGAGATAACATCACTCTATATTCCTACAAATCTCTTTGATGTTATAAAGACTAGACCAATTCAACAAATCCCTTGGGATTTATAAGCAAATTGCCAGAGTAAAAAGCAGAACAAGTTAGCAGACAATCCTCATCTCCAACCTTTAGAGCAACTGAAATAGGAAATACAAATAAATTACCCTTATGAATAGCATTAGCAAATTTGACATTAGYTGCCTGTGTTACTCCATACAAAGGGTGAGAAAGTGTATTTGTATGGAATGGTTGATACTCTGGACAAAGTCACAACAGGTTCATTACATTTTRAGCACAAAAGTAAATGATCTAGGGGGAGAAAGGAACCTATAAGACAACTTAGATAACATAGTTTTTGCTATCAGCATAAATATCTTTCAAGTTACTCCCATATAACCCAATACAATTTCATTATAAGGCTGAGCCAAACTAACAACTGCCAGTCTCTTAGGGAAAGGTATATCATTTTTCTGCCATACRAACAGCACAGCTTCTGTCCTCTGAGAAGACTCTGGTGCTTGTCTGATCACAGGCCAAAGCAACTCAGCTCACTAATCAAAGATACTCAGTAAGTCAATTTAACTCAGATGAATACAAGCATGAGGACAAGTATGTGGTAGGAGGGGATGAAATAAGAGGACCAAACTCTTAATTCAAGCTACGTTATAAGACCAACCCTTTGGTTTTAAACTGATACAAGAGTCCCATTGGAATCTATCACTTCACTTTAGAGATATACAGCTTGGATTTAAATATAACCCAAGGTCTTCAAACTACACTGGAGACCATAATAGTCAAGTTGCACAGAGGAGGGTTACTACAATATTCGTCATTTGAAAAACAAAGTTCCAAAATTATGCAGAGTCTACGAATAAAACAAAATTTGATTTTCTGCTTATTTCATAAGTTTTCTATAGACTAGTATGTCCTTTTGAATAGAAGAATTTGGAAGCATAAAGGCAATACAACCTGACACTAGCCTTAGGCTGAAGCTCCCCCACTGCTGTAATTCAGCTTGAGCTGCCACTGATGTCTCTGCTTCCCCCACCCAGTTTCACCATCCCATTCCTCCCTTTGAACCAGCAGCCGATTGTGCAGACGCACATGATGCTAGTTCAAGTAGCTGATGGAACTAACAAAATCTAGTTTTCAACCAGATCAGCTCCCTGATTCAGCTTATAACACAGCCACATGAACACTGGAATTAGTGTTTGGAAAGTGAGAGAACCACCTCTTGCACCAGCTACCCACTTAAAGTTACGGCAAAAGCACGCTCCCCCGCTTGGGTGAGCTGCAAACCATTCCCAACCAGGTAGCTGCTGCCAGCAGAAGGTGCCACCTCCTCCACCCCCAGCATACATTCACACTGCCTCCTTTGAGCCAGCACTGGTAGTCACCTCCACCTACAATGAGCCGATCAGGGAGTCATACTAGCAGAAAACTAATCCTATCAAAATATATAAAAGGGGAAAAAAAAAAGAGCAGCCAGCACAAGGGAGATTGGCACAATGAATAACCAGAGTGGGTCTTACTCTCTTGGCAGTAGCTAATTGTTATATCGGCTTACACTGTATCAGGCTATATATTTAGCATCTGGAAGTATCAGACACCGAAGCATTTCTTTCACTCTTGCTCTCCTCCTTCTTTTGCTTCCACCCAAAGGAAGACTGACTCTCACACCTCAAGGCAAGAATCAGCTGCTGTGTTTAACACCTACTACCGCAGAGCTGAAAGACGTCTKACTGATGCAAGAAGCAGCAGTCACATTAGGGAAACCCAGTCATAAAACGCTGAATGGTACAAACTTTGAAGAGAGGCTAAGGAGAATTACCAGAATACAAGAAGGACAAGAATAATTACAGCTCTGAAAGCCATTTTTCCCTACACTTTCTTAAACCTACTTTGCTCTCATCTCCCCAGAGGAATATGCTCTGGGGACAGCAATTGGCAGCTCCTCAAACAAACCTGTTGCCTGGCTGCAAAAGCATTGCCATGTTTCCTTGTTTGAAAATCCAGTAAGAATAGATCCTGATGTTTACCTTACTATGTATATATAATAAAATGCATGAAGTTTTGACTGTCAGAATACAAAACATTTTACTCCATATCCCCTCTCTCACCAAACTATGGAAGGATTTTTTCCCCCCTAACTAACAGACTAGACCTAACAAAACCTCTGTTAACTCTGGGGAAGGTTCCAGGTGTACATTAAACACATTTTGGGGTAATTGGTTCACGCAGGATGTTCTGAAAAGTTGTAGCTCAAAGCTATAGGGTCTGTCTACAAAAGAATTACTGTATTTTACAAAAGAATTACTGTATTTTAACAAAGCAGCTTTTCTTAAAAGCATGACTTAGCTCTGCTTTGGTCACACTATAGTCATTCATAAATTGATACAAGATAATCAAACAGAAAAGGAAGAATCTGTCTTCCAGTTTCCTACCTAAACTCAAAGGCAATAGCATTGCAAGCACAGAAATTTTTCACAGAACAAAGCTTACAAGTAAACAGATGCCCACCCTCTAGAACTGTCTTTGCTCCAGTTACTCAATATTTTACTATATTGACATTTTAAGTATTGCAAATGCCCAGATCTGCCTTTATCCCTCACAATTTGACTCTGAATGAATGGAAGAAGCCATTTGGAGCTATCCCACAGAGTGAAYTGCCCAACTAGAAAGCCCTTTTTTGAGCTTAACACAAATATGCAAATCTATGAAAACAATGCCACAGATGTATTACCTGCTTTCAGATTTAATATATCTGATTACTTTGACAGCAACTACAATTCTTGTCAAACACAGTAACTTTCATACAAACATTGACTGTCTCACAATCCCGCCATCCTTCCTATAAGCATCTTCCCTTTTGCATCCAGCCTTTATTTAGGTAAGAACATGAAATAAGCATGCCAAGATAAAAAGGTTACTTCTAGAAATGCAGTAAAAATGGCTGTATGTGAGTATTAACCGGCTTTCCCAACTCAGGTTGAAGAAAAAGCTATGGGCTACTACACATCCAGCCATCAACCAGCAGGAAATTATGGAGRGGGAAATGGTTCTTATTTGCAGGTACATCAAGGATTGTCCTTCTTAAAACCCAAGCGGCAAGACTCATTTGACATAGCCTTTCCTTTTACTTCTCCAGAGCATGAAACACCTATTCAAGCAGTGATAAAATGCAAGCCTCATTTCTGCAKCTGGCATAACCAAAAAAGTTGATGCTTTTGTTGGGCTGGAGGAGGGCAACTTCTTTGGTATTTCTCAAATGGGAGAAATTGTTGWCTTTCTAAAAAGACGCAGTGGTATACGGGGAATAGAGGGTTCTTGTTTATTTTTAGACACTATTTAATACTCAGGTGCCATAGCCCATAAATCAAGAAAAGCTTGGTTCCCGGGTGGATAGCCTTGTTTGTTGTGGATGTCAGGCTTGGAAGATCTGTGTATATTTGCCCTCTACTGTAGGTGAACAGGCTCGAATATCAATCTATTCAAGGACATTTAAAAACTGAATTCCTGACAAGTTTTGTGAAAATGGGTCACTGCCTGGAGGAAGGAGACCTTCCCATCAGCACAGATTTTGCTGCTGCCAGAACATTCACAGGATTGGGTCATAAACGCTACATAGCRTTATAAAGCATGCAGGTGGTCTGACAATCTGCCATTCTTCAATTCTAAGCTCCGAATAATTTTTTTTTTCTTCTTCTTCTTTTCTTTAAACCAAGTCCTATTGGACTGATAAGCACATAAAGAGATCTGGTTACAGAGATGAAGCATGCCTTTATATTTTGTGTTTGTCTTTAAAATGTTGCCTAGTTACTCCATAAACTATCAAACACTTAACACTATGAAGTGACTTGCAACAAACATCTCTAACAAGCATAACAGGAAGACTGACAGGCACAAGTTTGCTTGCTGAGTACCTGCCTTACTGCAGACCAAATATACCCTGACACACTTATGCTCCCCATGAGATTTCTGCAATAGCACTGTTTATCCTACATTTCACCTCTACTTTTAGTTGTGCAATAATCTTCGCTATGTACAGCTTAGTCATTCACTCTTCAATGTACATTCTGCAACTTCACAAAAAGACAAGGGCAGTTTACAGGAATACAGTCAGTATTTTGCCAACAGTAACCCATTAAACATTCAAGTGAACTTTTCAGAAAGCATGCAATTTGCTAACACTATAAAGCTGACATTTCAAGTTATAATACCTAAATTTAATCAAGCCAGTAGTGACTATTTAAGGAAGCTGAACCTACACAGGCCCAAAGCATCTGATGCAATACATGCACCAGTGCTAAAGGGGCTGGACAATAYCATTGTCAGGTTACTCTCTTTGAGAGGTTTCAGGTGACTAAAAGGAGGAAAACATCACAGGTGTCTTCAAGAAAGGTGAGTAGGATCATTGCACTATCTTTCTAAAAGCTGGAAGGAACCCCTGGAGGTCAGAAATTATCAAGGACACTGACACTCTTTAGAGGAAACTATCTCTCCTGATGTACCTTGAAACTGCATTTATCTTTTTCTTCTTGCCTTGTCATCATCAACTTATTCGTCTGTTGGTCGGTTTTTATATCCGAGTCTTACATCTTTGAAACTGTCAAGCAATGAACTTGCAGAAATTCTCATTCTTTGGCCTAAAACATGTAACACTAATTTATACTAGAAGTAAGATCAAATTCAGGTGCACTCCACCCCTCGCATATCCAGTGGTTTTAAGATTTAGAATAATGATATTTATCAGTTTYGCTTCATCAGTACTCAGACATTTTTTCCACGAAACACTGAGAGCCCCCAATGCTGGCTCAGACACCAGTCCATGAAGAATTACGTCAAAACTCTCCCTCCGGCCCAATGCCATCCACTTCAAAGACAAATACAGCAGTGCTGTTTTAAATCAATTACCAATTCCCAACTTTGTCTGTTTACCTAGTATTTCCCATAGAGCATGATACAAGACACAGACAGCCAGTGTCTGCTACGTTTCCTCTGCCTAGAAACCAGTCTGAGAAAGTTGTCAGGTTGAACTGCCACAARTCACTTTTGACAGACCAGTATTTTGCTCTTGCCTCTTTCGTGYACTCCAAGATACCTCCAAGTCTTTAGTGAAGGGCTGAGAAAGCATCTCTTCAGTGTGGGGTGGGGGCATTGATGTAGACACTTTATAGGTGTACCTGCTATTTGTGAAGTTAAAATAACAAAAGCTTTAAAAAAAAGTGGTTCTATCCCTTACTCTAAAAGATGTGTGATTTGAGATAAATTACAACAGCCATACTTCAGTTTTGCTTGCTGACTGACTGCTAAGTACGTTAAGTTAATTATTATCAAATGAAGCATAGCAGAGGTCAGTCAAACCCCAGTAATGGTTTATTCTGCAACTTGTTTACAGTGAACTGTAGCACTGAATACAAGTATTTCTTGCATGTCTACAGCAGACTTCATGACCACACTCATTATTCGCTCGCTCACCCCAGATAGCTCAAGCTGCTGCACAAGCGCTCCAGAGCAGACATAGAACAAGTGGCTAACCTAACACAGCATCATCAAACACTGAAAGAATAAGCGAAGCTATGAGTTGAGGCTATTTTAGAAGCCACGAGTTAGGTATTTGCAACATTAGTTTGAAATTACCCAAATTCCTAAAGAAAAAAATTGTGACATTTGTTTTCAGAGTTGCTAGCCAGGGCTGAATCAGCACAAAAGGAGAAAACAAATAGCTGCTAGACTAYGTCCTGCCTACTTAATGAAACTGTGGGTAGCTTCTCCATTACATACCAGATGGAATTTGATTTTTTTTTTTTTTTTTAGTCCTCATTAAGTTTGAAGAAGCTCAGACATGGTTTATGTTTTCACTGGCAGTCTTTCACTACCTTTATTAACTATCATGAAGAGAACCTTTAGTAAGTCTAACTTAGAAATTAGAGTTGCTACATTTAGAAAACAGAGTTGCTACATTTGTGATCAGAAGTTAATAGGTAACACATTCCTTCCCTAACAAGTTTATTCAAACAGGTATGGATTTATAATAAGACTTGCAAACACCCCTAATCTRTTATGTAATACCGAATTTATTTAGCCTTTTGAAACAGGTGACTGCTGTAGTTTAGGAGATGAATGAAGAATACGAGTCAGCCTTCAGTTTGGAGAAAGACCAGAGAAAACTGCACAGTCCCAAGGGCTGATCCACGCTGTGAACAACAGCTAAGATGTACAAACAGCCAATACATGAAAAGGGAAACAACTTCAACTGTGAAAGTGCTCCTGATGTGCCACACCATTGAGCCAGTGGGGCCAGCTACAACAACTTACRTGACTGATTAACCGTCAAAGCCAACAACTGGTTCTCACACAAGTGTTTAATGCAACTTAGCTGAAGGACAGTAACAATCCATAAGGCAGCAGCTTCTTAAACTGCTCCAGCTAGAGCTGCAAGGCCTTGCTCGCTTATGCTTATTGTTCTTCAAATACAACAGATGAGCAGTTCTCAGCCTTCCTGATTTGTGGCTCCCAAAGAGCTTTCCCAGTAGAAACAAGCAGCTCCTAAATCTTCTATGCAGGCCATCCCTATGCTTACTTCTCAGTTTTGATTTGCATGCTGCTTAGAAGTAACCTAAGATCAGTAGTAGTTGGCAAGCCACAGGCTGGAAAAGGTTTATGTAGACTGTAGAGTACGCAGCATAGCCRTGGTTTCTAATCTCGATCAACCCTGCTTAAGCTGTTCTGTTTCCCATGTAGTACAGTTTTCCCCAGACAAAGATTACACTGTCAACCGAAACAATGATTCAGGGAGGTCCTTTAATTGTAATATCTGCCATTTAAGCTCACTCATTTAACTTTTGCTCTTCTCCTTCCCAAACAAATAAGCAAACACAAACCACTTAACAAAACTGGCTGTGAACCAACTTTCACTCTAGTGGGCTCTTCCTAAGCTGTTTCATTATGTCTGAACTCCACAAGTTTGGAAAGATAGCAAGTATGATAACAGTACATAGCTAGGCTTTCTAACTTCAACACAACATGGTCAGTGGTTTGGCTTTTTCTTCTCAGYCACACATAGGACAGGACACAGATCATCTAGCACATCACCCCACCCCCAGTAAGATCAGCCACACTATACACACCAGTGATTTTAACACATCACCTAGCAAAAGCCATGCTAGAAAGTTGTAAGCATTTTTTTGATGGATATTTTCTAAGACCCATAACAAGCTTTTTGATGAGTATGTTTATCTGAAAATATTTTAAGTCCCAGATTTGCTGTATAGATGTCTTATACCTCTGTTCTTCAGCAGTGGAGTCAAGTTACTACTTTTTCCAATCACTGAACACCATAAGAAGTTCTAAAACACTTTCCCAAGATAATATGTAAAAGCCACTGTTACAGTCTCATGAGACATTTCAGGAGACCCTCATGAGCTTCCACCACTTTACATGCCAAACTGTTGAGGCTACCTTGTAAGTGTGGAAAGGTACAGCACAACCAACTTCCTACGTTGTGCAATGTTCAAGATAAACATTTGTCTACAATTAAGATGGGGGGCGGGGGGGAGATGGATATCTCAACTTAAGTGAGACAGTGCAAACACTAAAATCCTTTCCTCAAAGGACTCAAGTTAAYGCTACTTTCTTATACTTCAAACACAGATTCCCTTTAGGTTTGATTCTGAATAGTTTTTAAAGAAGTTCAACAATTCAAAGGACAACCACTTTCCCTACCCTCTTGTGCCTAAATTGCCACTAAGTTCCCAATAAACTCYATTTCAGCACAACAATTTGAAATTGCACGATATAAATCCATCCTTCAGCTTTTAAAGAAAAATTCACAGGTATATTCAGATCTCCYTTCCTTTGGAGGAAAGACATTGACCTTCATTTCTTTAAGGTCAAAAGAGCTTTTACTCACATGCACTTGTGCATACACATAAGCATTTTCTTCTCCCCTTTACCATTTTTCTAAAYATGAGCATCATATATTCCTTATGCTATTTACAGGGGGGAAATCCTTAAAATCCTCTTCTCTCTCTCTCCCTTGAGCACATAGACCTGACACAAACGTTTGTTCCTGGAAGTACAAAGCACTAACATTCTTCTGATAGTTTCACTGTATCTGCTGATAAAGTAATCCTTCCCTATCAGAAATGGTCATGAACAATCATTGTTTACAGAATGGCTTCAACTGGTGCTTTTTTCTACATAGCTTAACACTGTTTCCATCTAAAAATCTAGTGTATATTACCCTAAGCGGGGGTAATATCTCACTATGGAGAGCAGGAAGSGAACAGCAGGAGCATCTCCCCACCAACCACAACTTTTCTCCACCCATTTTCAGCACCTAATACCCCCTTTCTTCCAGCCTTAGTCTTCAATAAGAAAGAGATGTGAAAAACAAGGATACAAGAAAGAAGAGGATAATCATTGTAGGAATTTTTGACCCGGTAACTACTGTGAATTCATTTCTGTACTAAAAGCAATGTTCCCCTGTGGTTTTGTGGAGAAAAAAAAAAAAAAAAAAAAACACAACACAAAAAACGCACACCACACACACTTAACCTCATCTTTTAAATATATTTCATTTGAGATGCTGAATGTAACCATGAACAACTACTTTAAAAAGAGATACAATGACATTTTACCAGTTGCCTCTTCTCAGACAGTTTAACACTTCAGTGTAGTAAGAAATAATCAAAAGACTAATTAAGCTCTATGTAATCATAATAAACTAACAGCTGTGCTACCGTTTCCAATAGTCTCATCAGCCTCTTAAAAGCCAGCTGCAGCAGATTCCTGCACTCCTACCACTCTCATGCACTGCACAGTGAGGCACACACTAACCCATCACACCCCACAACCCTCCAGTGTTACCAAGACACAGACTATTACAATTTAACCCATGTGCACTTTTATATGCAGGTTACAAAGTAAACTTACTGATAGAGCAAGATAGACCACATACAATCAGAATCAATATCACACATTCCAACAGCAGAAAGGGAAGGACCAAAATTAGCAGGTAAGGATGATTCCCCAGAACACTTCCCAGTAGCCAGCAAATTCTCCTGCAATTTCCTGAACCGTCATCCTCAAACCTCAAGTTCATGAATTCCTCAAATGGCTTTTTGGACAAGCATAGGCTTTCAACACCTATAATATCCTGAGGCAGAGACTACCACAGTTTAGCTACGCTGTTAAAAAAATTGCTTCTTTTTGTTGTTTTGAACATGTCACTTGTGAATTTCAAGTAATGACCCTTTGTTCTTACATAGGAAGAGATGGGGTGGGGGGAGAGGATCACTCTTCCCTCTCCCTGTGCCACTTCAGATTTAGACTTCTGTTATATCTGACCTGAATTATTATTTCCATGCTGAACTGCAGTTTTGATAATTTCAGTTGTTCTTTGAATGTCTTCCTGTCATATTTCCTCTTCGCCCAAAGCAGGGAAAGGTCAGAGCTGCACAAAGTTTTGAAGATAAAATGCATTACAAGTCTATGGCAAAAGTGTTTCCTGGTTTGATCCCTTTTCCACTTACTCCTCACATTCTCTACCCAATTTATAACCATTGCTGAACACCGAATGTAGATTTCCACAGACCTGTTTCATCCCCTACAGCTCCTATTCAAGCAGTAACAGCTCCAACATTACTAAAGTTCATTCCCCCCAGTACACTCCATGTGTGCCACTCCACACTGGCAGTCTCGCACACCATTTTAACCTCCTATACACTCCGAGGTGCAGTTCTTCCGGGCTCTCATTTTTGCTACCCTGGATAACAACATAAGCCAAGCATCCCCTCACAACCTCTTCCCTTTTCCAGACAAGAACTTTATAAACAAGAAGCATGAACACAAGYACAAGTTCCACAGGGTTTTCAGCAGTAACCTTGCCAAACAGTAAAAGCAGAAAACAATGGACAAGATTGGTCAATCTTTAACCAGTTCCTTATGTATATGAAGGCCTTTCCTCATATTGCAGTTACATAAGAGCCTCTAGTTAGGATCATTATCAAATTACTTTTGGAAAGCCACATAGGTTATATCAGATAGCCCTCCCTTGTCCATACAGACTCATTCACAGATCAATGCATTTGCGAGGCATGACCTCTCTTTTAAAAAGCCATATGGAGTTTTTATATATGATTATTTGTGTTTGCATTTTCCTGCAAAGGCTAGTTTTATACATTGGAACAGTTTCTACCAACATGTTTGGCACCAATCATGAGCATACTGCTCTTCATATTCCCAGATCTRAAAAGGAATCTCAAAAAGATGGCACCCAGTAACTAACAATTGGGTGCTTTGATACCAAATGTTTTGTGTCAAAACGTTCACGTGCAGCACAGTTAGTTGGTCAGCTATTCGATGTCTGATCTTAACAATTTGGTTCTTGCAGTTTGCTACCATTATTTTTTTATTTACTAATCCTTCAGTTTAAGATTCCTTGGTGTTTTCCTCAAAGGAATGTTCCCAGTCTGAGAAGTTCCCCGAGCAACTTCATAGCAGACACACATAAAGAGGTAGTTGCATTTTTCCCTGCTTTTTCTGCTGGGTTGTCCTTCTACACATCATCTGATGGGTTTACCATCACTCTGAAAAAGCGCTAGAATAAAAAGAATTTTAATGCCCCGGAGTACTCAGAAAGCCATGAGTTTTTATTTACCTTGCTTTATGAAACAGCAGACTAGATGTACACAACACCTTGCAATTCTGGATCACTGGGGAAGGTACAGAAAGTCTGTCAGGAGTACCTAAGCAGCCAAATACCTGAAAGCATCAGGTATGGACAAGTGAAAGGAAGCTAGTATATACTGAGATATAAATTGGCAATCGTGTTGGTGATGTGAGCCTGGGTCATTGAAGATAAAGAACAGAACACCACCAGCCCCTCATCACTTCTCTCCACTTGCTAAGTGATAAAAATTGCTCCTACTTCTTGTTGCTTCCTTGCCAGAGTGTAACAAAGAAATTTAAGTAAAGAGGAAGGAGGACAAAAAAGGAGCTACTGCAATTGCTATCAGTAGCAGTTATAGCATAGCTAAACTCTTAGTTCAACACCCCAGAGGAATGCAGACATGACTGACAAAAACCAGTTATTGTGCAAAACACACAACACCTAGAAGTGCTGTTTGAGTGCAACGTGCTGTCAAGATTAGGATACATTTAAGTTTTTGTTGCACAAGTAATAATGTCTTGATGTATGTCATCTGAAGGCTAAAGCCAAGCAGAAGTGAGTTATCCATTTCACAACTACCTAGAAATAAATGGAGTTTAAATTAAACTAAAGCTTCAGAGTAGAAGCAGGTGCTGGCTGAGTAATATGCACAGAATGATTCATCTCATGAATGATTTCATAAGTTGGATGCACTTAGTCTTGAATTCCTSTCTGTAGGCTAGCACAGTCACAATTCAAACATGAGGCCAGCTTGCATAGCAAGTTTCAAAACTAAAATCATCATCAGTTGGTCAGAGTATTAACCGAAAAGACCATGGAACTGGCTAACCTGCTGCAACATTTCACTTCAGAAGTGGGGAGAAAACAGCCAAGGCACCAAAGAAAGTAAGAATTCTTTATGTAACAATTGTCACTCCTGTCTGATTTTTAAATATAAGAAAGTTACTTCTTGAAGTTACGCAAAAAAATTTAAGTCAACCACTTCAAGTAACACTTCTAAGCAACTGAGCCTTAAGAAAAAAGTTGTTTACTGTAAATATCATCATGCCTAATTAAGTTCGTAACCTTGAGGTTGAACACCAGTAAAGAGCAGGCATACAAACACGTTTTGACACAGAGAAAGACAAAGGTTAGGAACTGTTGTCACCAGCACTAAAGTACTAAAACTCTTCTAACAGTAACAAAAAAGTTAAGAAAAAGACATGATGGTATACCATAATCTAGTTCTAGAAACTAAGTTCAATTGAGTTTGTTCAATAAGTAATTGCTACTAATGTTATTCAGAGATGGTCTAGCAAGGCACGATAATTTAAATCATGAAAATAACTTTCACTGAAGCACACAGATTTAATACCAAGAGACATAATGGAGAAGTGAGGGGAAGGAGGTGAAATATTGCACAATAGGTTCAGCTGACAGAGTAATTTCTCATTTTCCTTCAAAATTCAAAGATAATGAGACGGAATACTGCTTCAGCATGATGGATTTCAGTTTTTTCTAGGTCATTTCTTGATTCAAGAATATCTTTCCCTCTACTTAGCCATTAAGACCACTGTATATCACATTCCTCTTGGTATACAAACCAATCTTGATGTTAATGTTATTGTCACCTAAGTATTTATATTCCACAYCAGCCTGATTGGACAAAGTGAAAACACAGAAATCGCAGTGTATAGARACACCTATAAATCTGTCTTCACATTACATTTACCAAGCAGCTAGTTCTGCTTAGATTGCCATCCTATACTTTGTAACTAGTTAAAAAGCTTTGGGGAACCTTTTGGTAAGTCAAGATGTAATGAAAATATCAAGAACATTAAATGCACATATAACAGGTTTTATATACTCCTCATACAACAGAGAATGCTAGTCATCACTCCCAGGCTTTTTAGTCTCAAAGCAATTTTTTCCTCTTCCATTTGAAGATTTAATAGACCTTTAAAGAAAAGAGTTGTCATATTTTAGTTTCAATTCTTTTCTTCCATATCTTTGGGGAGGGGGCAAGGAGGGGGCATGGGGGAACACAAACATCCCCAAAGCGAGGACTTAAATCAAGATYAACTAAAAATATAGATCAATACAATGTTTTTAAGAGAGAAGTATTCCATCTGTAGGCAGTACTGGCTTCAACACCAGGTGTTCACTTCATGTATTACGCTGTTTCCGATAAACCTTCTCTGCAACAGGATTAAAGGCAGTCCTAAAATATCAGTGCTAATTTAGTGCTCATCAAGATGTCCTCAGGGAAACAGGATAAAAAGGAGAGACTAAGCATAATTATACAAGAGTAATATTAGTAGGCAAGCTGGTCTTTGGCAACAAAAAGCAAACAAGTTTTCCTTAATATTTCTTTCAAAGTACTTTTAAGAGTCGATGAATAAAGAGGCATAATAAAACAATGTCATACTTCCTCTAGAAACACAGTGAAGAATAGGAAGGGAGGAGGGAGAAGGGACAGCCAATTATGGTAAAAGCACTAGAGAAAAGTTTATGTTAGTGCTGCTTTCACACAATCAAGTCTCCCTTGCTAGTAAAATAAAGATAGTCATAGATGAACTATTAGACTTACAGAATTAGTTTTCTTCAAGAAAATCTTAGTCCCTGTCAAAATGTTTTGTTCTTACTGCCTATAACTTTTAGCAGTATAGAAGAACACTAGCAAGTCTTGCAAATTGTATTACCAAACAGAATTAAGGTCAATGTTGTCACAGGGATTAGGATACCAATTCCTTATGACCATGTCAACTGTCCAGCAGCCGTGAAAAGCTCAGTCTAGCATACTTTTGTGAAGCAGGCCAACTCCAACCCTATGCATTTATGCATTTGATTTCTGTCTAGGGCTAAACAATTTCAATATGCCTAGAAGCCCCTGGGTTATGTGTACTTACTGCTTCAACATAACATTAGGAAAATTAAGAGAAAGCACAGGAGAAATCCACTAAACCACCTGTGAAGTAACACTTACCCTACTACCACACTACTTTGAAAAATAATTACCAGGGGAGAGAGAGGGGAAATCCAGTATGTAAAGCTGAATTGCACGTTATTATCTTCTGAGGTCAAGGCACTAGGTAATGAGTCTTTTCCTGAAGAGAAATCCTGACTGTCATAACCAGAACACACCCGAAGTCTTACTTGTTTTTAATAAGACTGTTCCCACTCAATCTTTACTACAAGTCTTGCAGAAAAGGCAACACTTACAAGATCAAGTAATCAATGAGGCTTGCTTTTCCTTGCAAAACTTGTTTCTCAAATCCCTAGTGCATCACAGCYGTACCACCACTGAACTGGTCAGCTGCACCACTCAACCATTAAAAACAATTCTGCATCTCTGTCTTTCTTGCGACAGCTTACACTAATTCAATACATCTCTCTGGAGAATACTATTCTCTCTCCAAAACAGCAGACTGGGTTTCTTGAACATATTCTCTGTTTTATGGCTTTTCCCCCCTGCCCCTTTGTCCTCCATGTTTAACAAGAACCGAAATAGATTTTCAGCCCATTCTCCTCCCCACTAAACGGCACGATGAGAGCTGACCTGTGAAGACTGCAGGGCTGAAGGTCCTCCTAAACAGGAAATTCTTCAAGAGAACAAGAATAGAGAAGCAGTTTGAGGACTGGCAGTCAGCAATGCTTCCATACAACCTTCTCCTAACAGCACACCGTGAAGTGCAGTGCTCCATTTATATCGCCAGTTTAACAAAATGAAGTATTTCCAGCAACATTTAAGACAAGGAATAACAATGGAGATGCACATGCGTCAGCTGTTTCTGTCAACCAAAAAGCCTTTTGCTTTCATAATCTAAAACAGAAATCTATGTTTTGCTGTTTAAGCATAAATATTGTTTTAAACATACAAAACTTCAGAATAGCAGAAACTTGAAGTTGATCTCTAATCATCCATGCTCTGAATTAAAGGCATGACAGTATTAAGATACTGAGTAATAGTTTACTCCCTGTACCCAGTTACCATCACAGAAAAATCATGTTTTAAGAAATCAGGTTATTCAGAGTCACAGCTCAGGTCCAGGTATCCTGTTAATCAGTGTAAACACATCTCACAAACACCTAGAAAATCAGTAGTTTGTGATTAGCTACAAGGAAAGTAAATGTGATTATACTGAACAAAATACCACTGAATAGGTCAGAAAAATACAGCCAAMCACTTTCATTGACCTAAATTAGTATGGTCATATTATCCAAAGGAATTGCATTCCTACAGTTTCAATTTCAGGTTTGAATCTTAATAATTAAACTCCAGATGACAAATACTGGAAACACAAAAGTCATTAATATCAAATGAAATCTATGAATATGCTATAATAGCAATATCATGACTTGCAATAATACTGGAAAAACTAATCTCTCCTACCCTACTCTCTCTACCATCCTATCTCTATCTCCCAAAGCAACTATGTGCACAAACATGGACATGAACTGTAGAAGAACAGTTTTATAGTTATAACTATGTGTTAGTAACTTATCAGAAAAAGTATCTTGGTCAAGGATTATGCTGCAAATAAGTGGTAGCAGAGACCYCTGATGACTTAATCTGAAGCATTGTGATTAATACAGCTAGTTCTTGGTTAGAGACCTACTTCTACTAGCCAAAAGTTTCTGATATATATTTTCTGTTTCATTAGTTTAAGAATGAAAGTCTAGCAAAACATAAGGCATAGTCAGAAGATTAAGGACACTCTGTGCATTATGTTAAATCCTTGGCTGGCAGGTAAAACCTAGCTCTCCCTACAAAGTTCTAAGCACACTCTGTAGTTGACCTTTTGTTGCCACTGATAACCAAAAAAATAAGTTGAATACTGTAATAATGTCCTACTGYTAAGACAAGTATTATTTGATGTCCTAATGACTAGAAAACCTTAGTTGTTGTAATTGCAAGTTTTATTTATATGGAGACTTAAATTCAGCTCCCTGAAGTGCCTCTTTGTCTCTCTGCATAAGATCCCATCTAGAGGCTCTGGAAGCAAAGAGGGACCAGCACTGAGCARTGTTCGTGCCAGACTTCTCCACTCACCCCACTTCAGACAAATACTTGCTAGCGTTTCTCATCATGACCAATGACTGCTTCACAAGACTATGTAAAGTCAGGGTGATTGTATAAAATCACCAATACAAATAACAGTGAGTCTCATACATCAGGCAAGTATATCTCCAAAAGTAGTCTGTACACCACCTCCCTCCTAAAGGAAGCAGTGTCTGTAAACAGTTTCATGAGTCCATTATAAATTCAGAAGTAGCACTTTTTCTCTTCCTCTAGAGGTCTCTTCCTCTGATCCAACCCAATCAGGCAAGAACAGTTTGCTTAGTAAAATATTTGCCAAGCACAAAACTGCTAATGCCTGTTCTAGTTTTTACTTATCCTTGGCAATGCAATTGTGAAGGCAAACCATCAATGTAAAGTTTACTGGCTGATTGCCATCGCTTGCCAAAATAAACAGGGAGTACCTCCATACAGGTGAAGGGCACTAGAAACACAGATTTAGTTAACCTTGAAGAAGTTACTCCCTAATAAATTGACCCTGTTGCATAGTTTCATCTATTCTTAATCCAGTCTATGGCTTTATTTTTTCAAATGAAAAGAATTTAGATAATCAAAACCAAAAAGAAAGCAAGCGCAGAAAGACACAAACAGAGATTTGATACAAAATATAAACCTCCATATATCAGTATGGAAAGAAAACAAGACTGCAACCATAGACCATCATGTGAAATTTTTTTTCATATCATCTTCCAAAAATAGTAAAATTTGTACATGTAGCAGGATCTCCAGAGATATAAGTCAGTACTAGCATGGTATGTGAACAAATATATAGAGCACCTGAAGTTTGATAACTACTGACATTGACTTACTTTATTAGAGGACTTTCGAACAGTTCTTGAGATAATTTCAAAAGATATTGTGTGTAAGAGTGGGAAGCTCTTATCCACAAACCACTTGAGACTGCTAGGAATAAACTCCTTAAAATAATCTTAAAGTTTGCTCTATTCTTCCACATACAGTTGTTATTAAGGGTCCTCTGATCTGAGCTGTTAGAGGCTGTTGTTCTGGTCAAGAGGCCATAATTTTTCTTTCATAAAAACACAAAAACAGAGCCCCAAATAACCATTGAGAAGTGTGACAACTCTTCGTGGCCCCAATTTGCTGCTCTTCCATTGCTTGCCCCTGCAACACCCCACTTAGTGGCAACAGCATAGTTTCTTCTGGGGTGAAAGAGCACTCAGCAATCCAGCAACCTGTAGTTTATTTTTAAGCAGTCCTAAAGACAAAGTATGAGCCGTGTTTCCAACATACTATGTCAGAAGTGCAATTTTACAAGTTCAACAGCATGTGTTTATTTCAACACATTTATATAATGTCAGATTCACTATTTTCATATTTGTCCAGCACAGTCTTAAAGCCAAAATTCAAAGCATGTGTCCACCATAAACTTACTCTCTATTCTACTACAGACATGACCTATACCAGTTTGGAGAAAAAAAAAAAATTCAAAAAATCTTCAAGGTTAAGCATTTCCCTGATCTCTTTCTGAACGCAAACATACTATTGTTTCACTGTCACTTCAGATTATTTGTCAGCTGCCAAAACACCAATATTTTTATAGAATTAGAGAAACAAGTCATTAACATACTTTAGCTTTCCCTTTTCAATCACACCTTTTCATTGTTGCTTCATTCAAAGCCAGCGCACTAACATCTTTTGACATGAATCTTATCTCTTCTTTTTTTAAGAAGAAAGTATTTCTACTACAACTTTCAGTGCCACCAGCTGGCACAGTACATTTCCTATTAGTCTTAGCTTGCTTCTGTGCCTCAGCAAGTCTGACAAATATGCCGACAGGGGTCAATCTCCAATTATTTCTATTCTGAAAGTTTAAAGTTCTGGATAAGAAAGCTTCCCTCTCCTCCCCCTTCAAGTACTAGAAAAGATTCTGATTGTGTTAGAAATTACTATTTAGTTGGACAACGAAGCTCCCAAGTTTCAGGTACATTACAAAGTTGTCAACTAACTGTTAAGTAACATTTAATTCTTACCTTGTAGCATGCATCTATATGCAGATTCAGATATTGCATAAATGTGCGGTGGCATTTCATGGCGCTTCTTCCCTCTGTACATCTCAATAATGTTTTCTGAATAAATCGGGAGGTTCTTGTAAGGATTTATAACTACGCAGAACAGCCCTGAATAGGTCTTAAAAAAAAAAAAGAGAAATGTTTCTGTTAGCAAACAGTATTGAAATAGAGCCACAAAGAGCAAAAAACTTTTTTCACAGGTTCTATAATATTTATCTTAGAGCAAAACTGAGGTTCTTTTGTTGCGCAACTCGAAGTACATGCTACAGTCAAATTATTGGTTTCTAGTTCTCTTAAAAGACACTTTAATTACCTGCATAAAAAGTAATTTAAAGACAATAAATGTGAGTAAATATGGAGCATCTGATCTCTTTCCCACAGATATTTAAATCTTCCTTCCATCTGCCAAGTTACAGGATTTATGGACATCTTTTGATGTTCAACTCTTTCAGTAAAATGTGCATTCAAAGTTATTTTTTCATTTTTGAAGGAACTGATAATCTCAATTACTCTAGTAAACAATTTGGATAAGGAAAAAAGCCTATTTCCAACCACCACTATTTCTGCTATCCTACTATTTTCTCATATCTCTATGTCTTTCCTGCTCATCAGCTTTTCTCAATCCCAAAGCAGTCTCCTCCTGGAGAGGTCATTCCCTCCACTGTCCCACCCCAGCTGACGGATAGCCTGGCAGCTGGCASTGCAGACATTTTATAGTTTGCTTTTAGAGTTGATACTGAACAGAAGTTACCAGGACTACTATAATATCAAGAAATTCAAGCACAAATTTTACATTGCTTATTTCATTGACTCTTATTGAGGCATTTCTGTTTAGTCAAAAAATGCCTCAAGTTTTAYAAAATTGGGCACATATTGCAAATGATACATACAGGTCCACATTTCCCTGTGAATGAAGTATCAAAGACTACTTCAGAACAGTTCAATCTCTGCTCCATAGAAGTTATTTATAAGGACATTATTATATACATATATATGAAGGAAAAATGTATACAGTCAGCCACTCATACTTAGTTATCTGGGAGGGACAGCTGAGCATGGTCTGGTTGTAYGGGCCTCGCTAGGGATCAAAGGTTAAGCTCACAGACAGACAGCTTTGCACCATGCAAAAAAACAGAGCTAATCCATGGTGTTTCCCTGAACCAAGGCACCCGGATGGCCATTGCCTTTTCAGAATCAACCTAAATTGACAGTTTTTAGGAAAGCAAAATATCTCTATTCACCTTTATTTCATCACATGCTTTGAAAGTGTATTCTTTTTGGTCATTAATATTATTTACATCTTCACTAGCATAGGAATGTTAGCAAGAGAGACCAGTTTTGATAGAAACAAGGAGTATCTTTCTGAATGTCAGGAACACTGTTTCTTACCTTTTCAGGTTGAGAGGAGAGAAGGAATGGAGACAGTAAGCAGACAGCGTTAACAGCTGTTGAGAGCAGGTAACTCATGATTCTTATAACATTTGTCAATTTAAAAAAATATTTCTGCTACATTTGTATGAAAAGAGTAGATGAAATTCCTGATCTGACTTTTTTAATATATAAAAGATTTTGTTTGGAGGAAAAGGTGCCCTGTTCTTTCTACGCCTACAAGGGATTCTGGAAAGACTGACAGAATGCAATCTCTGAATTGAGTCAGGAGCACCATTGGTAAAGAGAAAGAGCTTGGTTTTATGCCAGATGTCCTGACATAAAGACATCTTATGTCATTAGAGAAAATTATCTCTCCACTTTGGTCAGATCTGCTGGATGATAAGCATCTGCAGTGCCTTACCCAGCCAAACATCTTTGGTAATAAGGTATCTATTTCTCAAGAGAAAGGAAACAGATGTTATCAGGTCAACTGACCCAAGCATAAAGAACAACTTATCAGTCATTAACTCRACATAAGCATGGGGCTGTTGGCAAGTGGGCAGTTCCTTCCCAGGCTCTTTTCCAGCCTCATGTTCCTACCACTGTCCCTCTTGTCAGCACCAGCACCCTTGCAGTAACTCACTGAGCTGGATACTGCTGAAGAGAAATTTCAAAAAGAATTGGTTGGTAATAGAATCAGTTCCCTGATCAAACTCATTCATGGGCACTAGTGATACTGCAGGGGAGAGGGAAGGCAGGACAGTTATTTTACCAGCATGGTACAACTGACCAAGGAGCCAAWTAACTGATAAATACTGGATCTATGTTCCTAGCCAGCCATCTTCCCTGTTGTGCTCAACTGAGGTCACCCACATTCATCCACAATTACTACAGGTGACATAGGCATCAAGAATTACCACAAGCCTGATTTCCATTCTAGTCTTCAAATAAGGATAACTAGAAGAAAGGCACACATTCACCAAGCCCATTGTACGATCACCAGCTCAAAACCACTGAACAGCACCTATGCTGTGTTTCTCCACTACAGCCACATCTAATGAAAAAGAGACCATTGCTGACCGCAGATGAGATCTAGTCATGCGCAAAAGAATTCACACAGCCAAAGTCCATTTCCAGATCTGTCCCAACACACCCTCTGACCAGTGTAATGGCATGAACCGGCGAGCCATATGCTGGCTTAAGCCAGCAGACCTCTTTCCTCTAGGATGATTCTGGACTGTCATCCAGCAGCTCTTCTGAGCCCTGGTCTATTTTTCACCCACCCAGCTTCAGAGACTTGCAATTTACCCCCATGGGCTGCTGTTCTATACCTTACTGTGGACAGGAACTCTCAAAACAGTGACTGATGGTTAAGCTGTAAGGGTATTGCTGTATATACTAGCTATATTACAGTCACCCTCTTTCAGGAACAACACCTCTTTCTCTGCAAATGAGTTTCTCTGCAAATTCATCTAAACCTTTTATTGGTTGTTTTGGTCCTTTTACGTTCACAAAGGAAAGTTGTGTTTTTTCCCCAGTATCACTGCCCTTCCCCAGACATGAATAAATTGATCTGGTAAGCGTAAAAAAAAAAAAAAAAACACCAAAAAACACCACAAAAAACCACCAAACAAAACAACTCTTAAGTGCTAGGATCAGAACAGCTATTTGAAGAGTATCCTTCCCTCGCCCCCACAGTTGCTTTGGCATATTTTGTTTATTTCCCCAACACAGACATGGAGAAAATGTTATATTTAGCTACATAAAGAATTAATAATTTATAAAAACAAACTTAACAATCCTTCAGACCTCTATTGATGATACCTAACCTGGAAGCCTTTCTAGACTATCTCCTGATGCAGTAATTGGATGGATCAGTGAACCTGGAATGATCAGAATAAGCAAAGTCCAGCTAGATGCCAACATAACTCAGCCAATCTAGAGGTACACCAGCAAATGTCCYGGGCAAATGAAAAGGGTTAATTTAAGAGGCTCTATATTGAACAGGGCCAAATTAGAAGTTATGAAGCACAAAATTCTACTGTTTCACCAGTGCTGGGGTTCATTTATTTGCAACTAAATCTAAACGATAGGCTTTTATCCCTGACCATTAAGTCAGTGTCATGACATAGCTCTTCACATGCAGCACCTTGAACTCCAACATCTTGATTTCCTGCACATTTGTCACTCGGTTCACTCTCTGCCATTTCCCTGCAGAATTTAAAAATCACATTTTCTTCAAAACATCACCGTACTGTACAGCCTTAATTTATTCAAAGGAAGATGGCACCGAGTTCTCCCACAAGGCTTCCAAATTTCCTGACCATCACCTATTGCAGAAAGCAGCATACGAACATATTGGTGGGTTGTTTTCATGGATTGGCAGGCATATAAACACAGAAGGGATGCTTTTGAGTCAAATTTAATTGGGAGGGAGGTAAATGGTACAAAAATTTTATACAGCTATTTTGTAACTGCAAGTCTCATAGTACAAGTATATTAYTACATCTAAGACAGCAGATTGGAGCTATGGGCTTTCTGCATGCAAATTGAGGACACAAAAAGTAGGCTGAGATTGTTTTACGCACCTTGAAAAGCTTCTTGGTGACCAGCCATAGAAAGAATTAACAGGAATATTTGCACACCTGCCTTACAAATGGACACCCTACTTAATGAATACTACCATGTAACTGGTAAAGACGCCCAGAGCTTTCGGACATGCCAAAGGGGCAGAGTGATGCCCTGTGCCTCCTCTCCATTCTGCAGTACATGGACTCTGCCGAAACTGTCAGATCTGAATTACAGTTAGGATCAAGCACTGAAGAGCTACAGTAACTAGCCCAGTCTGGATGAAGAACCAGACTTCGTTACTTTTTCAGCTAACAGAGGGTGAAAAGAGAAAAGGGTTAGTATTAAGGTTGCATTTAGCATAGGGGCTTTTTTTTGTATAAAATTTTTCCTAGTACAAATTTCTAAATACATATATTAAGAATTTAAAGGCAAGTAAAGATGCTTATTCACCTTGAGATCATGGGATCAGCTGCAAACAAGCTAGTTGCTTGAAACACACACATTTCTGCTTTACCGAGGAACAGGACATAGACAATATCAACCAACAGCAATAAGGCATGTTGGAATGCACACCCTCTAGGCAAGGCTCTGGAGACAAATAGTAAAGCAGTGCTCTGACAGAGGTTTGTTATACAAACTCTCCTTCAGGACACTAATTGTGGAGTCTGAATGTTTCCAGATGCTTACAAGCCTTTATCCAGTAGTATATCATTTAGTAATTTGGATTTTGGTAAGCTATCCCAGACTGCAGAGTTCAGGTTCCTGGCACTGRCCTATTTGAAAACTACATTATATTCCTAGCAGTAAGCAAACTGAGAAAGAGGAGTATGTAAGTGAACTACTGGCAAATAGTGTGCATTATTTCCAGGTGAAAGCACATGGGAATTTAGGCTCTAAATTTGAAGTGTGGGCTCCAGAGCAAAAAAAGTTTTCATGGCCTGTCTTCCCTTAAAACCATATCAAAGCTTCACTGCGTATACACATATGGTGGTATTAGTCTCAAAAGCCTCATATGATTCCTTAGATTAATGGCTCAGCTTTCCAGTTCTTGCATCAGGGAATACACTGTTATGACTGTTAGGTTGGTTCCTCCAGCCATAACATCAAAAGGCCTCTTTACAGCATCCCTTCCACGCACATTAGCAAGATGCAGGTAAATTTTTGGAATTTGTAACAATCAGTTTGCATCACCTGAGTACYCAGGCTCAACATTTATCTCTAGTTCTTCAAATATAGAAATATAGAAAGTGACAGATTTACTCTATTACGACATAAATAATTAAACTGAAGTAAGCATCTAAGCATCTCCTATTACCTGAAATATAAAACAGCGGTTTCTAACCTAGAAAGCAATGCACATTTTAAGCAGTATCCCATATACTAATGGGGTAGAGCACATTCTCTAGATGGACAAATTGCATCATCATAGCATTTTCTTGTCTGGTTTCACTTCCTGAGGTTAGGGACCCACCTTTCACACTCCAAGACCTATTAAGTCCTCTGAGCTCGACATGGTTTTCTCATGTACTACCTTTTCCCTCTAAATGAGGCAGTTATCCAATCCTAAATTCAAGCCTTAAAGAAGGGCAGGCAGCTCTTCAGTCTCAGAGGGGAGGAAAGTGAGGCTGTGGCATGGGGTGGAACATGTGCTCTGCTTTGCACAGCAGCTACCCACCCCACCCCCCCACCCAGCTGTGACCCACCTCCCCTCAGGGCAGTGGCAGAGGGGCCACACAGCTGCCCCAGCACCATGGGCAGCCCCCGCACCACCACCCCAAGCCTGTGCTCCCCGGCCAGGGGACAGTCAAGACAGGAACCCAGAAATTATCCCAGASATCTCTGTACAAGCCCAAACTGCTAGTTAAAAAAAAAAACAAAAAAACAAAAAAAAACACAGTAAGTCCTGTTGGCACCCAGGAAGTTGGGGTCAAGGGTGACAACAAGGGTAAGGAACCCCCCTGCAGGGTAATGGGAACCTCAGCTCTGAGAGAGGCTGGGGGACAAGAGCCACTGACTGTTACTCAGGACAACTAAAGAGCACAATCTGTGCACAAGGAAAATGAGAAAGGGAAGGAGCACAACACATAAACAAGCTATTAAAGAAAAAGCACAGCCCAAACTTTAGAAGACTTGTCTGTGGATGTTCTCTACAGCTAACACTGAAGAGAGGAGGTTCACCAGTACTGTATTTTCACATTTAYAGCCTTCAGGTTACATGTTTAAAGAGAGAAAAACCAACATTAGATCAGCAGTGCAGGTTATACACCTGCTCASTCAGCTCACCACCTCTCAGAGGTAGACAGGCTCAGTGTCACAGCCACTCGAACAGCATGAGTTGGTTCAGCCACAGCAACTGCTAAGAGGTAAAACATGATCTTAGGTTGCACCAGGGCCAGAAAAGTATTAATATCCTTTCACATTTATAGATGCATTTTGGAGCTTGACTGCTCTACAGACGGCTTACATAGGGCTACCCATGACTTCTGATGCAGGCACACAGCTTGAAGGGGTGTCTTGCAACAAACACAGTGYGTTCCACTGAGTGCTTGGACAGGAGTCTATAATCCAAATTATTGGACCTTTTTAGGCTGCTAAGCTACCATTTTTTATAGAAACAGAGTATTTGACAAGAACATGCACTTCTTCATACCTCTGCTTGCCTGAGGGCAAGGAGGGCATTGATTTACCCCCCTTAAATCCCTCAAACRTTTCTAACAAAGTAAAACCCTATGCAGAACACTCAATTTGATCATATTTATGAGTCTTCTAAAAATCAGAGTTAATTTAAAAACAAGTTCTTGTGTCAAAGCAGCCCTTACAATTTGAACTCCAGCATTTCTTCTGCCATATATTAGGTACTAGATCCAGTGACTGGTTTGTCTTAAGGAAAGATGAAATTAAATAAAAAACTCCATTTCTTACAGGTTCTTTTAATACCAGTCCTCAATACTCAGTAATGTGAAACATTCCCAACTGGACCAGCAGGAAAATTAAAGAAATTGGAACACAGGAGTTTATATAATAACACAGATTGTTCTAGGTTATGCTCTGGCCTCACAGGAGGCAGCAGYTTAAGAGAAGAAACAGCTTATAGACAGCTCCTCAAGTGCAGTTTTATACAAGCTTCCACCCACAGCAGGCTCTGGAACTGGGACTACAGCATATTTCTCATTCTTTCCCTCTTATGCCCCAATAAAATGGAAAGTACATGAAAATGAAAGCAGCACAGGACTGCACACCAATTACAGAGGTAATACTTGTAATTATCAAAAATATCTGCTGAAGTATTTTTAACTGCGCAATACTAAGCATGTTTTCTTCTTTACTGGTAGAAAGAAAACCCGTTAAGCATATACACAGAGAGCAATAATCAGCAGCAAGGTTCCAGGAGCTCTCAGCCTTACATAAACAGCTTCCAACCCTTTTGAAAAAGTCTTTGCTACAAAGAAAAAAAAAGTGGAGCGGGCAGGGCAGATAATGCATAATTCATCAGTTTGGAGGACTTTGACACCCTTTCCTCAAGAGTGCTTCACCATCTTTTTGCCCTTCCTCAAAGAACAGCAAAACTAGTCATCTCTAACTTGACTTCACCTACAGCATGCACACGTCCTACGCCACATGTCCCCACTGGAAACTTTCTAGCTGAGCACCCGAACATAGGTCATGGGCTCCCCAACAACAGACRCCACCAGGGGAACATCCCACATACAGTCACACCAAGGCAAGAGGCCATCTGGATACTGACACGGGTTAGTATAAGTCAAGCATTTGAGAAATTCTACTAATTTTAATCCTTTTGACTGAATGAGGTCAGGAAGCAGTTAAGTAGTAATTGCAATGATTTATGGAGGTATCAGTAAGCTATATATAATCAACTGTGGGCAATGGACTTCCTCCAGGAGAGCTGGGACTAGAACAGATGTGGCAATGGCAACATTTTTTTCTAAATAGATTTTTATAAAGCCCATTGGATTTTGAATATCTTGGTTTTTACTGTAGCTTAATTGCACCCTATGTATGAGTGCGCAATTCCTTCATCCTATCTTACTGCACTGGGTACAGGAACAAGAACTTTTGACTACACAAAACAGACTTTTGTTCCTGCAATATCTTCTTTCAGTTAGAAAGGCTAACAAACTAACATTTATAGACCCATTGAGTAGACAATGTACCATTTATCCAGGAACTTTTCAGATGTTAGTCTGCACTTACCAGTCAGACCATTAAAATACAGCGATCTGCAACTCAAATGTCATACTTTTCTGGAAAATCACTAAGGAGTGTCAAACCTCTACAGGATCCATACTATTAGTGTTTCCTAGTGCACTTAGTGAGAAATCCACTTTGGTTTAACAAAATATTCCTGTTAACAAGATGAGCATAATGCTATGTTTTTACATTAATTAATAGAGTACGCAGGAACATGTAAACATCTAAAATGTTTTAAAAGGGAAATGGAAGGGTATTTCTTGCCATCAGAAGAAGTACTGACACAAAAGCAAAGCTTTAAATTGCTGGGAAGTGTCACCTAGCCCTGACTTAGAAGTATTAACAGTCATTAGCTTATTCGTTCCAATTCCAGCCAGTGTCTGCAATATGAAGAACAAGTTGCTTTCCATTTAAGTAGAAATGAGGTATTTACATTCCTGATCTATGGAACTAGCTGTATTTTGATTAACCGAAATGCTTTTAATAGACTTAAAAATTCAAAATACTATGAAAGTTATATCCAGAATGCTGCCTAACAAAGCATTGAAACATTATTTAGAGTAATCAGGAACACTCCTGACCACTTTGATTTTTGCACTTCTAGAAGTGGTACAGCACATTTCAAAATTTACATTCAGAGTTCAAAAAAAAAAAAGAATCATCTTGCTCTGAAGTGAAAGGACTCTCAAACTGCACACTAACTAGCCATTCTCTCTTCCAAGTGCAGAGAAAATAAAATGGTAAAAAATAACTTAAATACTTGAAAAATACTGACACAGTTCTTTCCTTCAGATCAGCCATATGAGTCAAATGGGATAGCAAACTTTCAAGCAGAAGCGTAATTTTGAACATAACTGACATGCCTATGTATAAGCTTTCTGAAYAGACATTGAAGCAAATATGTTATTGATACTGAAGTGCAGAGAGATCAAGTTGGAGAAAAAGCCTCTTCCTACACCAGAAACTCCTTTGCAGCTTTCAGATCTTATTTGTAGCTCTCCATCAAAGCACCTAAGTATTTCTCCCCTCCATATTGTCAAGTGTAGCATCTGTTCTTCTAGCATTTTATTTTCAGACTAAATCCTCCTTCTTGCTTATCTCCCCTGCCACTCCCATTGCTTCCCACCAAAACCAGAGACCCATTTCAAGTGTCTCCCTTTTCCCAGGACTCCAACTGAAGGAGACAGCTATAGCTCAGACAGCCAAAGTCACTTCTTGAGCTGGGCTTCATACAGCCCCCACAACAGCAAAATGACACCACAAACCTCTGAGCCATGAACAAACCTGCTCCTGAACCTCTACAGCTTACAGCACAGGAGTTTAAAAATTGAAGTCAGTGATTTCCTACGTTCAGATACCATATTGGACCATGAAGACTTTGGAAGCTGGTTCATGAGAAACCCCGAACCTCATGAAGCAGTGACAAGGAGAATTACTGGAGCAGTAATCTTGCCTATCACAGCTCATCACAAAGCATTAAGGAAACGGTGGTCTTGAGAACTTAGTAGCATTCAAGGCTGATGGACCCTTAACATCCGCTCTTTCCAGTGGATGTCTCCWTTTCATTGTCTGATTCAAAGATTTCACTCCCCCCCATGAAATCGTATTTTGCTGACATGACTTAAGCAGAAACCAAAATCTAGGACTGATATCTAGAAGCCTTCACAGTGGCATTTTACATGCAGGTCTTGTAAAAATAAAGATGTTTCCTCACTCAGGCTACAGACCTTGGTGACCCGAAACCTGTGACAACTTGACTCGTTTCTTAAAGCAGTGCCCCCAGAAAGGTGTCTGGAACTCAGTTCATCATGGTATAAGGACATTCAAGAACCAACACAGAACCAGTCTGAGCGAAACCACGTTTATTCCAAATCTTCAAAAGACCTCCTATTGGGTATTCCTCCTCGGTACCCTTACAATGAACTACCTTCAGTTTCTGATCTACAGATATGAAGGATATTACTAAATACATGCTGAAGCTAGTGTTGAAGCTGGCCACTCTAAAGCAGAGCAGGCAGAATAATAAAGTTTTATATGAGGCTGAAGAATTGACAGTTAACAAGCATTTAAGGTAACCAAAACCCATGAGATGCTTCCGCTACAGCAAGACATGAGAGACCAATTTAGGGTATTAGCGGCTCAGATGACACATCCCTGCCATAAGAAATGCCAATATCCCTAGAAAAGCACAAAATTTGGAAAAATTTGGCTATGAAACACAAGGAAGAGTGAAAACTCCTACCAAAGGTGGAAGTAATAAGAAAAAAAACTCCTGTAGATGACTGCACCTTCACAGAACCAACACTTGCACTTGATGAAAACCAAGCCTCAAAAATGAGCAGAGATCATCAAGGACTCTGAGATTCTGCAGGATCATGCTTAGTCATTGATGGGTTAAGAAAAGTGCAAGAAGTCATAATTACAGATTTGCCCCATTCTCAGGGTTGAATATATATAGCATACTTCAAAAGAATTTGCAAAGATAGTACAGCCCCTCTAGGAAATAATTTTTTTACCATACTCTTCAGTTAGACTTAAAATAAACCTTGTGGCAAGAAATGGAATAGGTGATGTTAAAAGTGGAGCAAGAAATGAAGTTATTTCATCTGCAAAGCAAAACTGGGATCACCATAGTTTACACTCCAATCATTCTTCCCAGCAGTTCTTGTACAAGTCCTGCTACCTTTCATCTTCTGTGCTGTCATGAACAGACCAGAAATAAAGACAGGACCAAGCACTGACATCATGCTTTTACAAGCCACTGGTCTTCCAGATTCTCCATTTGTGTTCATCTCCCACAGCATAGTGCAACTGAGAGGCCAAGATCATGCCATCTGGCAGACATTAGAAATGCTAGAAGTTCCAGAAACTCCTCRCCATCCCTACTTAGATGTTACTTGAAACTCTTCTTGATGAAATGAGTATCACTGCCCAGGTCATGCCGACTGGCACTAGCTAGCTTTAGTCAGCTCTCCCTGTTCCTCCAGCAGTGTCATCTTGAAGAGGTAGATTACAGACCAATGACTAGACCCACTCACAAAATCCCTCAGATTGTTTCCTTTCTGGGGATTGAAAGGAAACATGTATCTACTTCAGTTGACAGTCTTTCACCTTCTACTTCCTAGAAAGGCAACACTGCATGCTGCCTATTGTGAATTAAAGGAAACCAAAACAGATTCACCATCTCCATCTTGATCTAACTACTTGAGACCAACACCAAATATAAGATTTTGGTTTGGTTATTATGAGAGTACTATCTGGAAATCAAAACATACCTTAAACTGACTCTTGTCACGGCCAAACCAACATAATTCACTTCATCAGCTCAGTTAACTTTGGCTCTTTTCTTTACACCAAGCGAACATCAGCAGGTTATGCAGGCAATGACAATCGGTCCAAGCTGTGCAGTCAGCAGTAGCAATGACAGTGTCACATTCAAGAAGTTTAGAGATCCCTGACAGAGATCCCTACCAGAACCACACTAAAAACCCCACCAGCACAAGTTCTTGATGAAGTTTCTCTATGGCCTATTGATCTTTGCCAGCATTCAGCCTCCAACAGCCTCTCACAACTGCTTTCTCCCCCCCCCCACCCCGTTTTAAAAATAAGCTCAGTTTTAATTTCAGACAAGAAGCCATTATTACAGCTGCATAGAAATATTACTCTTGGTAACAGTAGCATCCTCCAGCAATTTTCCTGTAACTCAGACCTCCAGTTAAGGCCAACAAATCCATTAGCTTCTTGATCCCAACCAACTTCTTCCAGCTCGAGGGCATGGGAGGTCATTAGTAATATACTGGTGCAGTAATCCTCCTATGTGACAGCAGTATCTCAATGACAAGGAACCAAGTTTTAGAGTCTGCCTCAACAGTTAAAGAACAAAAGCAGAAAGCACCTTTTTGGGAGGCGTGGGGGGAGGAAAAAAGAGGTAAGTCACTATAGGATATCACTTAAACCCCATGTATACGACAAGCCAGCCTTTCACAAAGCAGAGTTTTTTAATTTGTCCGTCATCCAAAGTAACAGTACTGTATCATCTGTGTATATTGAAGAGTGACAGGTTCTCAATGCCATCCTCCAGAAGCATTCGCGGCTATGTCTACAGTATGRATTCCTTGGACTAGAACTTTGACATTTAAGGCCTTCAGCTTTTAACCTTCATAATGAAATACAGTCATAATCTTTGTAATGAATTTCATAACAACTAGCATTATGATTGATACATATACTGAAAACCTTCGACCTATCAAYTTGTTTACTTTTAATTTTCAACCCAGTCCTTACTAATTGTCCAATTAGTTTACTTATAAGCTTRCAGGAATCATTCCAGAAGTATTTTTCGCTGAGCTCTGCTGTAAGGGTCTTGGTATAAGGTCTTGGAAGGGTAAAAACCAAAAACCCACATAGGAAACTGACAAAGAATATTTTGAAGTTGCATATAATTTTTAATAAGTCCAAATATTACCAAGGGCCAAGCAAAAAACGTAACCCATTAATACCTAAATGGAAGGGAAAGTGAGCCAACTAACTAGTGGAACTAAATTAAATGGATTTAAGCTTTAGAACAACTGTTTATTAAAATGAGCCAAGCATTTAAGCAGATGTTCCAGTTTCTTTTAAGATAGAAAGTCTACTTGTAGCTCTTAATGATACTCTGACTCAACAAGTCACTATGCAATCAGTTTGCCAAGAGACAAGGAGCTACTCTTAACTGTATGCCACAGACACTCATTTAATATTGCTCAAAGAAGGAACAGGGTCAAAAGCAGCATCAATGGCATTGTGATTTTTAACTCTATAAAAAGATGGTGATAAGCCAGATGTTCCAATTAGTGCTTCAAAACCACTGAAAAAACAAAGCTTTATCTTATTGGTTTATTTTAAGCACTTGAACACATTCTTTCCTGGCCCACTAAGTTGATATTAGATTCCAAAAAGACATTTTGCATTCCTAGCACTCTCYAACTTCAGCCTTTAAATAATAGCATAGCATAGCCTCTTATTATCATCTTTAACACACAGCAAGTTAAAGCAAGATATATGCTTATTCATATGGGCAATTAAACAACAGTAATTCAGCAAAGTTAGGTTTTGTAATCTCTCGTCAGCTCAAACAAGCCATTTGATACTATTCACTGTATCAGTTAAGCATGTCTGAGGCAAGTGCTCTAATGAGCAGCATGAGCTAAGCACCCAGAGTTGCCATTTAGTGTTCTATTTTTGAAAGATGCTTGCAGAATTATTTCCATAGGAGAATTTTTTATTATTTGTTTTATGACAACAGAGTTCTTGACCTGTACACAGCATGGAAAAAGATCCTGGACTAATCTAAATGCTAGGGACACAAAGTATTTAGGCTATCAAAATCAGAGACAAGAYCCACTTCCTCCGTTTCAAATACGTAAAGGAAGGGGAATCAGATAAGTTCAGCTGAATTAGCACCCRTAATGAATCTAATAATTAGTACTTACATAGATGAGCCCAGAGTAATACCGATCCTTTAAATTATGCAATACAGAGGCTTCATTTAAACAGGTTAATTCTGCCATGTCTTCCACTTTAGAGAACTTGGGAGGATTCATCTTCTGAATATCATCTTTATTGACTAGTGCTTTCTTTCCATTCTCTGCCAGTTCAACCAACACTTCATCCCCTTTTTCCTCCTTGATGCTGGCTGCCTCAAAACCATGGCGCTCTGAAGGAATCCACACCAACTTTTTAGCAGTCCAGTCAGCCTGAGTGGCAGGGTTGTAGATTACAGCCCTATCCACAAAGAGGTATCTCTCCGGATCTTCCTGTCCAGATCTCTGTGCCATTGTAGGAAGTGAAGCTGTCCACTATCAGTTACCCTGTAAATTGGAGATGAAAAAAAGCAAAGAGTATCTTACGTACAATATTATTATTGWTGAAATGAATGGAGCTATGGCACACCAATTAAATGTTCTATCACCAATATCTGCATCTTCTCTTGATGAAGAAGCATCGTTAATTTCTTCCATAGTCTAAAGAAGTTGCTATACAACTGAGAGCCCCTATTCACACAGCGGCCCTCTGAATAAACCAACTGCTATACAAAAGTTAAAATGATCTGTCAAGTATAACCCCAGAAACAGAAAACTTGGTATAAACTGGTTCTAATTGTGCACCAACTATGGAGAGACATTGCGACAAATGTGAGAACTACAAGCAGGAAAAACATGCATCTGTCTTCTGTCCTTAAATAAGGAAGAAGAGCAGATTTAACAAAAGCTTGCCAGTAAATTCAACTTCAATTGAGCAGTAAAAAAAAAAATAAATAGGTGGATAGATATAAAAATATAAAAAACGTTCAGTGGATAGCTAACTACAGTAACCAGAAGGCAATGAGAATATGTTTTAAAATGTGGATTTTCAAATACAGACAAGAACTTGAGACACTGGGGTTTCTGCAAGCCATTAAGCTAGCTAAACCTTGCTCATATTATTCCTGAAAAACTTAAGACTTTGCATTTCTACAGCCTGCTTCTGCTCTCAGTCATGAGCGCTGACATTACCATATTCCAAACAAATGTCTCCAGATCTCAAGTTTACCTTGAGGCTCAAGACACAGCAAGGACTGATGTTAGATTTTCCAACAGCTTCACGGATAATTTGAAGGGGAAAGAGAAACTGCTGACAAGAGCTCCTGCACGCTCATTTTACCTATTTGCCTCTATTTAAGAGAGGCCACTGCATCTTTAGTTAATAATACTGTCACATTCAGGATTCGTGGAGCTAGCAGTTTCATCTGTAACTGCCTGAGGAGCAACAAGGTCAAGCCTGACACCTAGTACTCAGGTCATTAAATATCTTGTTTTTTCACACACTGGATCTTTTCTGCTGAAGAATGTTACACTAGCTAATGGTAGCCTCTTCCAGCAGGTAACCGAAAGGTTAGCTTCAAAAGCAAGGAAGGTTTCGCAAACTGCATTTGTCATCTTTCATACTATGGTATGCACCCTGATGGAAGAAGTACTGCAACACACCCATCCTYAGAAGAACGTGTAATTAAACACAATAGCTGTGTCTCCATCTACGGCATGGACATTTGTTACATTGTCCAACTTTAATGTAAAGTAAGCATGAAGTCATAGAACCCTTCAGAGGTTTGAGGAGCAGACCGTTTACTACAGATGGCTTAATTCAAATCAAGAGATGATGACTCAACATTTAAAGTATTTTAGAAGAGCCTCAGAGAAAAATTCAATGAAGAAAAAGGGAATCATTGAGGGGACACCTTAAGTGATAGGTGGACTCCTCAGCCAGGAAAATGAAGAAGTTAGTCAAGGAATGCTATGGTTAGCTCAAGAAGCCCMTACAGCTGAAGTTCCAACAAAGACTTGAAACACCATTGCTGCCCTCGTGTGCAAATACATCTCGGTGTCAAGTCTCTGAAAGCTCCCTGGCCAGGTACAATAGATAGCCAAACGCATTTATGATAAGCTTGGTCTCAGTTTTGCACACTGAGATGTAGTGAACCCTAGAAGTCAGATAAAACTGGTAGGACAAAATTAATTGGTATTGCTCCCCAGCGGAATTAAAGGCTGAAGACTGAAATTAATGCACTGACTGACTTTATACCAGTTCCTGAGGAATATACCTAACACCAGGGGATCACAAACAGTTTCAGGGTCATTTTTCCACTTTGGCTTTTATTTCCACAGAGCCCATTACAAAAGATCCTCTGCAGAAGCAAAGCAAGTTGCAGCTTACTCTACCCAGGTTCCTCTGTTAACAATAGCATTCAAATGAAATACACAAATGAGCACATTTATCATGCAGGAATCCAGCACTCCCGAAAGACGACTAGTGCAAAAAAAAAAAAAAAAAAACACCATCCTACACATGTTCTGCTCCTCTAAACAAAAGGGGGGTGGGGGGAGTACCGGCAGAGATGGGGAGTGGCATCCCTCAGTGCAGCCCGGGCATTTTCAAGGACAGGGGCAGCCCGAGGAGCCGCAGAAGCCGCACCGCCTCCGGGCGCCCAGGGCTGATGCTCGCCGCCGTCCTCCAGCGGGAGCGGCAGCGGAGCCCCCCTCGCAGGGCCGCAGGCCCCGCCGCCGCCCCGAAGGACAAAGGAGGCGGCCGGGGCCGCTCGGGCTGGCGGGGCCCGGGAGCGGCCCCCTCCCCGGCGCGGCGCAGCCCGGCCCCAGCC